>JAWWTY010000106.1:7316554-7471931 GCA_035222235.1 Margarornis squamiger
CGGGGGGCCCCCCGCCAGAGCCGGCGGTACCTCCGCGGCCGCCGCCGCCGCCTCCGCCGCTGCGGCTCCGCCTGCCGGGGCCGGGCGGAGCGCACACGCACACACACACACACACACACACACACACACACACCCCGAGACACGCACACACTCCCCGAGACACGCACCCACAGAGACACGCACCCCGGCGCGGGCGGGCACGGCCGGCCCTACCTGCGAGGGTGGGCAGCGGGAGCCGCAGCGCGCACCTGCCCGGCCCGCCCGCCCGCCCGGCCGGCCGCGGAGCGGAGCGGAGCTGAGCGGAGCGGAGCGCTGCCGCGGGGAGCCCTGCGCTGCGGGACCGCGGGCAGCCCCGCCGCGGCGCACACGCATGGCAGCCGCGGGCAGGGCTGCGGCGCCCCGCCGCGCCCGCACCGCGCCGCGTCCCGCAGCGGGACTGCCCGGGCCGCCGGGGCACTCGCTGCCCCGCTCCGGGGGGCGCCCGAACTCTTCCAAGGGCAGAGGGAGGCGAAGTTAAGGCTTCGCCGCTCGTGGTTTCTGGTCGTTTTCCTCTCAGGAAGGGGCTTCACGGTGGGCAGCTCTGAGGGAGCATCTTTAGGATGCCCTATGCTTCATCACGTAGGCATAAGGTTAGATATGAGACACTGTTTACAAATGCTGATACCGGTGCCACATCATTCACAGCTTTTGGGAGTGGGAAGGTGTATTCCAGAGCACTCTCACCCATCAGCTGCCATTGGAGTAAAGCAAGACGCCTGGGCCTGCCGGCTGAAGCAATTTGCTGTTGAGAAGCAGCATCCAGCTGGATTTAGACAATCTGTGAAATTCACTGCCACTAATCGCTGAATCAGAGACACTGTCTCGTGGCTTCAACTGTGGTACAGCTCTGTGTATCCTGGTGCCATTCACAGTGTGCTGTTAGGGATATTGCCCCTTTGCCCTCAGCTGGGCACCGCTGGTCTTCCCTCGGTCAGAGGTAGCAGGGGGCATCCTCTAGCCAAAGAGGCTGCAGAGACGGTGCTGGTGAAGCAGATTAAGGTGTGTGGCACACTCCTGGGTCACAGAGGAAGAAAACCTGGGACTTATTTGTAATGAAATATACCTGGGCTCAATGCAAACCCAAAGGTATGTGGGGTCCTACTAACGGCATGTGGAAATAGCACGTCCTGATGCTTCCAAGGTAATAGTCAATACTGGTAAAGTTGAAGTTCCTTTCAAGTGTCTCAGCTACCTGATGCTGTCTCCTCCAACTTAAAATTTAAGGCTGCTCAAGAGGGATTTTACCTCAAATCCTCTATCAGTTCAAAGACGAGTGGAGGAAGCGTAGTTCTTTATCTCCTCTGGAGAAAATGGGCATCTCATAGTGAAATACAGGTATTCTGTTAAGAAAGGAAAAGTGCGTGGCCAATTTTCAGCTAAGAGCATGTATTATCTCTGAGATACCTTTGCTGCTCCTTTTAAACAGGAAAATTTGGACACTATAGAGCCTTTTAGCCAAGCATAATTTCCTGACCAGGTGATTGTTCACCTCCCCAGCCAGCCCAGAGAGGGAGTTAAGGTTAGTAATAGCTCTCTTAAGCCGCGTGAATACAACATGGGCACAGTTACATGATAGAGGTGTTCTTTAGAGGCAATAAGCTAGTGACTACTGCGAATGGCAGGACAGAGCAATAATGCAGAAATTCCTATTATCTGTAATAATAATGGTTCGGTAGCTTTAATTTTTGAAATCAAAATAGCAAAAGATAATGTCTCTAGCAAGCTAGTGCTATTCCTGTTTTGCATTGATTCAAATGCTAGATGCTGGATGTGATGTCTGCCTTCTAGGTGGATGGAGGCACCCAGATACACAAGGCCTTCCAAGGAGGAAGAGACAAATGAAATAATGTCTGTCAGCATTGATGGGTACTACTTAATCCTTGTTTCTGCCAATTACTCCTATTCCCACCTGTCCATCTGTGCCTCTGACACCATTCAGCCTGAGGAAGGACAACTAAGTGCTCCAGGCACCCGTCAGCCACCCCATGTGAGTGGGAGTACCACCGCTCCAAACTGTACAAGGGAATCAAGGTTTGCTTGTGCAGCTCTTCTTCAAGATCTTAATGAACTGTAAAAATTCACCTCTCGCTGAGCAGCGCATGGATGCAGAATGCAAGATGGTGGCAGTGGCTGAAAGGGGCTGGGGTGGCTGGCCCTCATTGACTGAAGGAGCTTGGCAGGCATCCCTGTCAGCCAAGAGCAAGGAAGGGCTTCTGGAGTCGAGGAAAGCCTAAACTGAGTGAGGAGCAGCACGAAGTGGAGTAGGATGAAGCCTGAGGCAACCCCAACCGCAGAGAGGCAGAGGGGAAGGAGCTGCTTCGCTTTGGCTTGGACTTCATTTCTGGAAGGGGTAGATTGCCTGAAGGGCTACAACAGCTCTGTGACCAAAACTGACATCTGTAATCAATTTTAGTGCATCCTCCTGAGTTGAAGTGGGACCAGAGCAGTGATCAGCGGGATGGACACGAAGCTCTGAGCTGCCGTTACCTAGCACAGGCTGTAAAATACAGAAAGATTTATCCCCTGATGATCCACCCCAGTGTTTCACAGTCACAGATGTCATGATTTTTGTGCCGTCCTACACTTGGTTGCCCCTCTACTGTGCATTTTAAACAAGTTTACAGACGTGCCTCAAACCTGTAGGGACTAACCCTGAACTGCCTCCTGTGGGGATAACCCCTCACTGGTGCTGGTGCAGACAGGCTGGAAACAAGTCAGAGAGATGACATGACATTTCTTTGCTCCACACATACTCACAGAGCTGCCTCCATCCCCCTGCACTGCTGCTGCAGATAAAAATGCCTCTTCTTAGCAGCCACCCCCAGAATGAAGACGGGAAGTGCCAGCGTTCATCTGCACCCACCAGACACAGGTTCCTCTTGTTTGGGCACATGAACATCGAGGTGGTGCTGGTAGCAGGGGGAGATCACTGCTTCCTCACGGCAGGTTGTGGGTGCTGCCATGTGTTGAGAGGTGTTTCTGGCCAGCTTCACTCTCTTTGGAGGGAGAGGGTTTCAGCTCCCCTCCACCTGGTGCACACAGCCAACTCCCGGCTGCTTCTAGCAAGTGTAGGGTGGGCATCCCAGCTAGACTCTGGCTCTCTCTGGGCTTACAGCTTATCTTCTCCTGGGGTTTTGTAATCATCTTCACGAATAAACAATTGCGTGTATGTTCGTAGTTGCAAGATTTTATTTTTATCTTGCTATACACACTCATCTATTTCATTCTCTTATTTTTATCTTCCCACATGCACTCATTTATTTGATTATTCCGAGATTCTTACTGAATAAAAAGGCTAGATTGAAACATTCAGTTAAATGCATCCAACCCAAAAAGCAGTCCCTCTCTGCAAGCCAAGTGACAAGAGCGGCAACACTGACTCTGCTCAGGACCAGGGAACATGAGGAGCACTCCCACCCTACACAGCCTTTGGCCCTGAGTCCTTAAATGCAGTATAAGAATTTTCTCTCTGTGTGAAGGTGTAGGAAGTGTCTTTCAAAGCATCCAAGGCAATGTGAGAGTCCATGCCACTGCCGGTCCAAGTGGTGCTCATGCAGTATGAACTTGTGCCTCACAGCTGTTGCTGTGTCACATGAAAATGGTTGAGGATGCTTAAGGATGCAAAACCAGGGCAAAAGAAGGACAGGAGGAGCCAAACCTGCTGAAGTCTCATTCACACCGCTCATTGGGAAGGTGTCTGGACTAAATTATTTCCAGAACTGCCAACAGGTATTGTTTCAAAGGAAACAAATTCATTCACTTCAGCAAAGAGCTGGGGAATGAACGAACTCACTCAGTCCTCCACCATCCCCTGGTAGGAAGGGGAGGAGAATTGGAGAAAAAAAAGAAGAAACTCATGGGCTGAGATCAGAACAGTTTAATAATTGAAACAAAGTAAAATATAATAAGAATACTGATGATAATTGGAGTGAAAAGCATAGAAAGAGAAAGAGAGAGAGAGGAATAACTCCAGGAGAAACAAGTGATGCACAACACAGTTGCTCAACACCCCCTGACTGATGCCCAGCAGTGATTGACAGCTCCCGGCCGACTCCCCCAAGTGTATACTAAACATGACTCTCTGTGGTGTGGAATATCCCTTTGGTCAGTTCAGGTCAGTTGTCCTGGCTGTCCTCCCTCATGGCCTCTTGTGCAGCTCCTCACTGGCAGAGCATGGGAAACTGGAAAGTCCTTGAATTTAGAGTAAGCACCACTTAACAACAACTAAAACAGCAGTGTGTTATCAACATTATTCTCATACTGAATCCAAAACACAGCACTGTACCAGCCGCTAAGAAGAAATTCAAGCCTATCCCAGCCAAAACCCAGACACTGTGGTAAGAGTCACCTGGAGAAGAGGTTTTCAAGTCCAAATTTGCCATATGGCTCTCCTCCCGTAACTGCAACAACTATTTCTTTGCCTAGGATATACCCAAATTCATTCCGTTAACCCTTTCTTACCTGATGCCTTTGGACACCCACTATTGCATTACTCCATCAGTGTCCCATGCTCAGCAGCTCAAAAGCCTGACCCTGACCGAGATCAGGAGACACACTTGAGGCTCTGTGTGACCTGCCAATGTCACAGGGCACACTGACTGAACTGTCAGGGCACTCCTTGGTGCCAACCAGCTTGACCTTTCCACAGAGTAAACTGTGCAAACTAGGTCAGAGCAATGTGGACATTTTTTGGGCGTTTGCTGGGCATTACAACAGTTTGAGCTCTCATCCAGGAGCTGGGAAGCCAAATTCTTTGGTCTGAAGGAGCTCAAACCTGTATCTCTTTGCTATTGTCAGTGTACAGACACTACAGACACTGAAGCTACATCTACTTAAGTACATTAAACAGCTCTAGGACACCAAATCTCCTTTCTCTATGTTGTTAAATTGTTGTCAGAGCATTATCCTGGGCTGCCTAATACTCTGGTTAGCTTCACTGCATAAGAGTGGTTGTGGGCAGCTTTAATTTGCTAGCAAAAATGCAGCTCAAAATACTGAGTACTGCTTCTTTTTGTGATTAAGTGTTTGGGGTTTTATTTATTACATTAAGATATTCCCTCTCTGTATTTTACCTCAAAAACAATGTCAGAAGGAATTGTCCTACTGATGTGGCTGTTGGGTAGTTTCATCCTTAGATTAGATTCCAAGAAGAGTGAAAAGGAAGTAGCCAGTATTATAGCTGAGGGTAATGAAAGAATTTATTTATGGCAGTGTCAGAGTGTAAAAAAACAAACAAACAAACAAAAAAACACACCAGGGCATATTAGCAGTAGTTGCATGAATAAAGGGTTGTCCAGTCCACAGGGAAAAGAACAGCTTAACACAGAAGTCTGCAATTAATTATTTTAAAATATAAAGTGGCAATGACTGGCATTGAGATTTGGCTGCAGAACCTCATTCCAGACTGTAAGTACATATTGTTGCAATACATCCTCCAGACCTCCTGGCCACAGACCAGCTTCTTGTTTCATTGGCCACAAGGAAGAACTATTGCCTCAAGCACGCAGGTATCTTGTTGTAAACAAAATTCTTCATGTAAAATTAAGAAAAATAACTCAAGCATCATCTATGAAGATGCAGGGAGTTGCTAAAAGGAGTTCTGAGTGCCTTGGAAGGCACAAAACTATTGAGGGCTAAGATTTGATAATGACCTTGTCATGAAGATAATAGCCTAAGATATGTTGTATTACTTGTATTCTTAACAAGCTTGAGTTTTCAAGCATTTTCAAATAAAAACTCATTTGTCGAACTCCCTTATATATCCAATAAGACATTCAGTTGATTTCTTCATACCTGGAGTATGCTATAATTCTCTTTCAACTTAGAAATATTAATGAACTGAGATTTCACAAAAATAAGGTGTGCGTGGATGACCTGGGGAGGCATACATTATTAAACCATGTGAGAATAAATAGATGCTTTTCAAAGTTTTATCTTCTTAGATGCCAATGGTGATGTCTTACTGTTAATATTCAGGAATGCATGAGTTCCTGAGTATTTTCCAAGTGTGCTCTAGTCCCTAACAGGGTACTCCTGGAGAACCTCCTCTTCTCCATGACCTTGCCTTTGCATGATTCTGCAAGAGACTACCCCCTTCACGCACCTCTCTGGGTAGATTTCTGTTGGAAAGTTTGATTTCATCATTTCACTTCATCCATATCTAAAAAGGCCAGCTTCCTCATCTACCTCATCCTGAAGAGGATGATTGCTGGACACTCAGTAATTGCAGGGATTGCAGGAAAGCAATTATTCTAAATAGAATACTTTAGGTGATTGCTTAGAAGGGAGGCTTTCCTCTTAAGAGTGCTTTCAAGAACAGGTAAACAATTAGAAGGATAATTATTTTGATGAATTCTGAACCACTAACAATTATGATGGCTCAAGAAAAGCAGCCCTAAAGTTGTTGAGTCCTGATTCTGCAGGTGGTGAGCAGTGTTCGCTCCTTTCAACTCCTACCAAATTCAAAGGAGAGTCAAAGGCATTCAACAAAGTCAGGATTTAAGAAGGTTTCCCTTCCCTAAACATAACCGCCCCTGTTTGAAAGGAGCAGGGGGCACCCTGAAGAAAATGACAGGAATATGAAAGGAGAATTCTTTTTCTTTCACTGAGCCATTAGTACTGACAGACATAAATTCACTTCTGGGACCAATACAGAAACATTAATAACCAGACATCAGTGTAGTTTTACCAATTACTGCTAATTACATTTCATTAGAAAAACTGCCAGCATAGAGGGGGTGGAGTTTGAACTACTTTTTTGTTTCCTACTGACCTACATAACTAATGAAAATTTTTAGTTAACAGAAAATTATTTTTATTTCCATCAACATAGTTTAGAGGACATTACAGAAAATAAATTATACCTGGCTAATTGGAGAGCTGGACTAAATCACACTTACTGGGAGGCCTATTCTTCAGCTGAACACATGGAGATTTTTGTCCTTTTCTGAGAATAGCCAAATTAAACTTGCCACCAGTCCCGTGACTACATTTGGCCCTTACTTTCTGGTAAACAGTAATTTACAGCAGAAGAATGTAGAATGAAACAGTACCAGGACCTGAAACAATTTCATTTGTTTATGAGTGCTTTTCATTTCATCCCCCCAGTCAAGAAGAGGCTAGCAAATACAAAATGCAATATGTAGTGTTTGATTTGCAACACCGTTCTGAGCCTGAATGGTATTCATCACTCTTAAGTATGAACTCATGATGAATTTTTCTATGCCCACAGCACACTTGGCACAGTTAATTTTCTTTGCATTATGATACCTGAAGTTCTGCATAAGAGGACCCCAGTGTCTTTCACCTCCAGCTCACAAGTTCATTATTCACTGATCTGTGTAAATTAAGGTGTTCAGCCCCAACCACCTATCAGCTGGAAAAGTTCCCAAATTTCACTTTCTGGTCCTTTTCAGTCTGGCAGAAGCAGCCAAGAGCAGACTGAGGAGACATACCTCTGACTGCCACTGTGCCTTTGAGGCAGACAGCACAGCCCATGGTACAGAGAACAGCACAGGGCCAGCAAGACACAACTTCCTTCCTACCACTGCCTGAACTTACAGCTACAAGCAAGTCCCTTGGACTCAGCTTCCCGAAAAGGCACCTAAATTCAAAATTGCAACCTGAAGACCCCTGCTCAGCTGAAGGAACTTCACTGTTTCTTAGCCAAAATTCCCAGGAGTTTGGGGTTGTGTTTCAGGACATGGGCTCAGCCTCTGCAGCCAGGATCTTGTGCTTGTACCTAGGTACAACCTAGGTGGGGTTGTACCTCTGTGTACTGGGTTCACAGAAGCATGCAAGCTGTCACAATGCTTCTGATAAGAAAGATCTCTTTCAAACCAGAAGGGATGTGCCTTCCTTTGTCTAAGCCAAGCAGCTGAGCTTTCCACCCAGGTCCAGAGGAAATCAGTTTCCACAGCCCTTGGATTCAGGCTCTTGCATCTTATGTCTCTACAGAGTTTATGTAGACAGAGTGTGTTTGCCTAGAAGCATTTAACTAACCCATGTAGAAAAGTAGAAAACTGTGCACTACCTTTTTTCTTGCATGAAGAGCAGCTTTATATATTCCTTCAGGACACAAGGAAAGAAGAGTAAGAAATTGCAGTAGAGGCCCCGTGAGAGAAGAGAATGAGAGAGCTGGAGCAGATGTGTTCAAACATATTCTTTGAAAGTCTATGACAAAAATAGAACAGCTGGTTGAGAACCCTTCCAGTGCAAATACCTGTACCTTTACAATCCTAAAGGTAGAATAACAGAAAAAGTTAAAAATGTCACAATTTTATAGCACTGCATAATGACTTTCTAAGTTGCTGAGATTTTTTATGTGGAGTCCTAACAAAATGCCTTGTAAAACCTTAACTTTATAACACATGGTCAAATATGAATTTGGTAAGAATTAATTTACATGCACCTTATGCATTATATCTACACATTTTTATGTTTCATCATAGGCGTACAGCAATTTGTGTTATGTTTTGTAGCAAAACCATGGAAAAGCTGCAAGAGGATAGCTGTACCGTTATTACACTAGAATTTTTGTAACTTTCTTTGGCATCTGTTGCAAAGCTTTTCCAAAAGTCCGCAATGTGAAGCAACATCCATATAGTGTAAATTAGTGCAGCCAGAAGAAAGGGACCAGAAAGAAAAGACCACTAGACAGCATTCGATATTAGCAGACTTTGAAGAAGCAGAGATTTGGATTTGAGCTGTTATCTTCTTTAATTTCCATGTTTATTTCCTACCTTTTTCACACAGACACAAAAATATCTCTCTTCAGCTATAGCCACATTACCACTGAGTTGTGCCAATTGTATCAGCTGTTCATCTGGCTCGCAGTACAGGAAACAGTTTGGGTTTGTTCAGGTTTCTCCCTGCAGGTGATCCTTTCCTTCCTTTTTGGTGTTGCATTTTTGTAGTTAAACATCTGTCAGCTCTTATCAGGTGAGATAATAACAAATCTAAAGCTATCTAGAAAAAGCCTGATCACCATTGCTGCATGCTGTTGCCACCCTGAAATTCCTAGCAACGACAGAATTAGCTTGAATTGAAGACTAAACTAGATTAGGTTCGATTAGCCATTCTCCTTTAGCAAAAAAACCTCTCTAAACAAAACGAAACCAAAACACGAGCAAACAAACAAACAAACAAAAAAAAAATAAAAAATAACATCAACAGTTCTTAAAAGGAGGGGTGTAAGGAGGTCAGGAAAAGTCCACGCCAGCCCTGAAGGAATGTGTTGGGGTGCATGACTGTGGTGGCTGCCCCTCCCCTCTCTGGTCCAAAGAGGGGAAGCTGCGAGTTGAGAGCAAATGAAGGCAGGAAAAGGGAATGGAAAAAAGGGCATTTTTGGAATTGGGGTGAGCTACTCTGTGATAATCTGTTTGGGAACAGAAGACATGGGAGTGAGAGCAAACCCTCTACAGTCTGGAGAAGGAGAGGGCAGAAGACTGCCAGTCATACTCTGCATGTGGCAACGGGGTGGATTTGAACACTCTTCTAAATGGTGCTGCCTTCTTCTTTTCTTCATGTTCCTGCTTTTTCCGTACAAGGTCTACTGCACTCTCCAGGGAAAAGAGCTCCCCAGAGCAAGGGCTGAAACCGTGCTTAACTACACAGAGGAATGAGTTTTGTCTTTTTTTTGGTGCGTGAGATGACTTTCAGGTATTTAGATCCCTATGGGAGTCATCTAATTCTGCATGCTTGCTAATGAAAAGTGAATCCAGCCAGGCCTAGTCTTCACCCACAGGTTAATTGTCATAATATTAAATATTCCTTTTTATTAAGTTTAGCGCCATTTAAAGCTTTGCTCTTCTTTGTAATTGGGTGTTAAGGTTATATTATTTATATTAGGGAATTGTTATATTTAAAGTGTAGAACACAAACTGAAACATAAACTGATTTTTCTAGTACAGCAATGTCAATACATTTTTGGTGCATAAAGTATCAGGTATCATATACAGGGATTGGACCATGTACAGTGGTGAGACGGCAAGAGGTCCACATGCCATGCTTTCAAATATAATGCTAATTAGATCTTCATCTGATCAGGCCTTCCTTGTGCCCCTGACCTCTACATTTCTCTGAGTTTCCACAGTATATTCTGTATGCTGAAACACATTAGTGTTTGTTTAAACCTAAGTTTTCAGGAGGGCATACAGTTTTCTTGTGGTGGTTGATTCAATTACTTTCCATGTGAAAATAAGATCCCCACCTATTCAAATTGAATTTGTCAACTTCATCTCCCAAATGATTTCTCAGAGTTTTGGTTTTTTCATTTGGACTTCCTCTTACCCTCATCCAGGGTACTTTTTCCTCATTAAAATACTTAATAGCACATTTGAACCACTTAAAATGTTTTTTAAGGTAAGCTCAGTTGACAAAGGTCTTCAAATTTCTCACACTAAGAGTATTAAAAAGAAGCTGTTTGAGCAGCTCCAGGGCCACCTGGCACAGGAGAGGCTGAGCAGGGGCAGCTGACCCCTAGATGACATAGATGATCTTTAAGGTCCCATCTAACCCAAACCATTCCATGATTCTATTCTATGGCAGGGACATGCCAGTCTGCCTAGTCCCAGCTGCCTGAGCCAGTGGTCCATGTAATTTGGAGCTGTTCAAGCCATCACTGTGCTCACCACTGCCGCAGCAGTGAAGGAAAAGCACTGCTGTGGAGAGATGGCCTTGGCTGAGCTTGCTCCTGCTTTGTGAGCAGCAAGGAGATTGGGGCTTTTGAGTCCCTACCTTTGCCTGCCACTGCCACCAGCTTAGCTCTACTGAGTTCATGTGCAAGGGAGGGAGAAGCCTGTGTCAGGGTGGAAAAGGCTTTTCTCAGTCCTGAGAGGAAAGGGCAGGAAGAAATGGGCAGGAAGAAATGGACAGTCTTCTCTGCAGAGGTGGTTTGGTCTCTTCTTTGGAGCTGGAAACTTCAGAAGGCTTTCTTTCAATATTGAGAAGCTTATAGCCCATGACCTTTTTCAAAGGGGTTAGTCCACGCTAGGTGATGACGACCACCAGCCCCAATGCTGGCTTTGTAGGGAGCTACCATTGTTCTGCCCAGTGGTACATTCCGACGAAGTCCCTGGTGAAAAGCCCAAACTGCCTTGTGTCCAGCCAGAAAAGAACTGACAGAGTTCACTGTCATGTCTTTTTGTCCCCTCTCCATTCCCCACACTTCACAAATTCTCATCTATAATTGATTGTTCTATGTTACCTTTATTTATCGATTGTACATCACTGCTTTTTCCTAATTGCTCCTTTCACTTTTTTCACATAGTCTGGCTGATCTTTCAGGCAGTACTGTCATCTTTCTTGGCACTGCAATCACAGCTTTTTTGGCTATTTAATGAACTCCTCCTGAAAGAGTTCAGAGTTCTCCCTCACATTCGCTCCTGGGATTTTTTTCTCACTGTCAGTATCACGGTTTTTTCTTCATCTGGGGGAAACTTGTTCTTCTGAAACACTAAAAATGTGTAAAAGTCTGTTTTCTTTTTGCCCATTTTGAATACTAGCATGCAGTGATTACCACTCCATGGTTGACCATGTGTCTTTACCTGTAACAGAAGGGTTCAGACTAGATGCAGTGTAGGGTGGATGTTCTAGATTAAGAAGTTACCCTTGTAACTTTTAGGAAAAAAATACCTTTGGAATAGTCTTGGAGGATATTGCAGTTCTTTCCATACACAAAGATTGTGAAGAAAAGGGGGATTGTATATGTGAAATTTTGTTGCAACTGATTTGAATCCAGGAGTTCTTGTTCAGTCCATCATAGTCAAGTCAGAAATCATTTTTCTAGCATTTGAGACTTTTCAGGTAGCAGGCTGTATTTCAGCTGATGATTTATTTATAAATCTGAGGAAAAGGGTTATCTATCACTGCAAATGTGGGATAAATTGTAAAATTTTTCCTATAACCAAAACTGAGTTTCAAAACTTCAGCATATATTTTATTCACAAGCCTCTTTCCTAATACATTATTTAGCAAACATAACATTATCTCATTATATGTGGTCTTTGCCCCAAAGAGTTTGCAGTCTCATTCAGGCACCAAAGATTTTTTAGCAGAGGAAAGCATAATGAAGTAATTAGTTTTGAAATAAACAGACATCATTTCAGATTAGAGAGGATGCACATTAACTAAGGCATCATGCAGAAACCTTCATCTGCAAGGCACACATTTTGCACCAGCAATGGCAAAAGATGTTACACAAAGGACTTCACTGAAAGCAGAGACCGATCCCTTTAGATTATGACAGTGAAGTCATTTTACCTGTGCTGAGACCGTAACTCCCTCAGTAAAACTCAAAGGATAGTGATTTCAGAAGCCATACATTGTGTTTAACCATGCTTACAAAATACTCAGCAAACTTCCCCATGGTTTGTTTTTGCAGGGAACTGAAGCCATAAAGGTGCTCAGTCCTCAGGCAGAGTTACAGCACCAAGAATTATCCTACCACATTTCAGTGCAATTTACCACACCTCATAATGCCTGAATACAGGCAGTCCATGAATGCAAATGGGAAGAATAATTTCATTAAATTATTTTTGTAACTGCATAATTTTAGTAATTAAAACCTTTACGTATACCAATTCAGGAATGAGCAGAATATTATATTAATGCACTGCACTTTTGAAATTTTTAAGGTTGACTAGTAAATTTGTGGGTGATACAAGCCATAGTTAAAAAGCTTTGAGGGAAAAAATGGTCAAACAGCATTTTGATTAGTACAAATATATTTGTGGGAATTGTTTCCTCAAATTCAGTTTAGCGGGAACAGATGGGCTTTTTCACATACCGAATTCAATGGCTATTTTGCTGTGCTTCAGGTGTTTCTGAGGCACAGGTGTTTCTAGGCAACATTTACAGAATTCCCTGAGGAAAAACATCAGCATACGAAAAGCAAAACTAAAAGCTGCCTCACCTAGACCTACTGAGTTAGCATGTTGTCTAGTTCTTCAGTCATTCAAGGCCAAAGAAATATGCTTATTTATTTCTTCAGGCTTTGTGTCAAGCTTTTAGGTTATGACTTGCAAAAACAGTGAGAAACTCAAACAGAGAAAAGCCCAAGTGATATGTAGGAGGGGGGCACTGAAATGAAGATGCTCATCAGAGACGGATAACCATTTAGTCATCTCCATAAACATGGACAAGACATGGAAAACAGATATAACAAAGCGTATGCAGTACATTAAAATCCTAATTTTATATGTATTGTATCCTGCAAAAAAAACCCTGGATATCTCACAAAAAAAGAAAAAAAAAAAGACATATAAGGGAGCAGGGCTCTGTACAGATTTAATCGCAGTGTCTGATCCCAGGTTAGCTTAAAGGAAAATGAGAGAAATCATCTCAGCTTTCATAATTCATTAGAAATGTAAGTTAGACACTACAATTGATTCAGAGGAGTACATGACACTTTTTTCATTGCCTCTTCTCTATTTCTCTGCCAGAAAGCTCTTATATCTCAGCTTCTTACAAGATTGTTAAATTACTAGTCAGAAGAACAAACCTTTCAAAAGATTTAGAGGTTTTACCTTCTGGATTATGCACCATGGTAATTTAATGCTAACATGCTGCAGTGCTGACTAAGGCAATTTCATTCATAAGAATTTATGGGCTATTCAGAATATATCCCAAATTATGATTATGATTACCTGACCAATTGTTCTGTAAGCAGGGGGACTGATGTTGCATCCATGTCCTCCAAGCCCCCTCCCATCCCAGACATCCCATCTGTCTGCTTGCTTTTAGCAGCCCCTGGCTGTGGCTGGGGCAGGGCTGCAAACATCCCAGCCATTGCTGCTGGTGCCAGACAAAACCTGCAATGGGTTCATTCTACACGTAAAACCAGCATGCAAAAAAAGAAAAAAAAACAACCGGTTAATTGTCCTGGTAGAAAGAGGCGTTCTTTTACTGAACCCTTCAGAATAGAATAGAAGTTAATCTATTCTCATTGCTATCCAAGCAAAGGCAGGATTGCCAGGGCAGCTTTAGGCACCTGCAGGAAACCAAGATCACAGGTCCTTTGTAATTCATGGAGATTTGCCTTTGGGCTCAGTCGTAGGAGGATCGTTATTGAAATCTTCCCACACTCTGTTTGCTCCTGTTTGTACTAGCGAAGGTTATCTTTATTATACCTCCTATGCTTCATCACAGGTAAGTACACATTCCAGCTTTACAAACAGAGAAGTCTTTGGGAATATACAATTCTGAGAATATACAATTTACAGTCTCACCTTATCTGTGACCACAACATAACAAAATGTACACAAAAAAGACACAACAACAAAAAAGAGTACAGTGGGTTGAATTTCTGTTTTCTCGCCCTGAAATAACTCTCTGGGGCTATGCAGCTAAAGTAAGTGGATTTACACTCAAGTAGATTAGAGCAGATTTAGTTCCTAGACTGTCACCCATATCTGCCTCTTATCTTGTCATTGTCATGGTTGTGCTACACTGTTAAAACTGTTGAGGAATGATACCTTCATTTAACATTGCCCACAGATCTGTAATTGCAACTGTACAACAGTTTTAGCTGCTGCTGAATTGGGCCTCTACTTTGGTTCTTTGAGAAAAAGAGATGTTCACAGCCCATTTGCCTTATGCATCATCCATAGTGCTTCTCACTCATATCAGCACTAGTTTCACTTCAACTCTGGTCAAGCAACATCTTGGATGGCTTTAGAATAGGAATAATACAAAGTGGCTTCTGATATTTCTAGTAGTAGAGTAAATCAGGAACCTCCCTGTAAGTGCTTTCCAATAGAAAACTACCATTAAGGCAACTCCTACGACTGGAACTAGTGCCTAATTGCATACTACTGATGGGAAAGAGAATGATCCCACACACCTGCACCTTGCTTCTAGCAATCATAGAAAATAGGGTTGGGAAGAACCAAAAGAGGTCCTCTGTGACTTTCTGGATCATTGGTGTGTGGTTCTGTGATATCCCACAGAAGCTCGTGACATCCACTGTAGATATGGAAACCAGATTATTCCCACCAGCTTTGTAGCTGCTCTCTAGGTAGTAACTGAAGACTTAGTGGTGACTAACCTGTGTCTTACTTCAATCTTCTCCATTCCTTCAGTATTTTCTTATATGTCTTCTTTTTCCTAGATTTTTGATCATTTTCTTTGCCTTCTTCCAGATCTATTTACACTATGGTACGAAAAGCTGAACACAGAAACTTGAAAGCAAAATGACCATGTACCCTACTAGGTTTGGCTGCCTTTTTGGGAGCACAGTCCAGGGCACACATCTGGAAGACAGCATCTTAGCTCTTCTGACCTTCTTTCTAGCCTCTGCAATATTTTTATCACCTCTGGCTGTTACACTACCTATCCACCTGCAATAATAAATCTTAGGTCATTGTAAGCTCTGATTTCTTGGTGTTCAGGTGCAAATTTTATCAATAATTCTATAATAGAAGAGTTTCTGCACCCTGGGAAGCTGGACTAGTTAATATCCTGAGACCGAGTCTCTCCTTCTGGCTGAATTCTCTTGGTATTTAAACCAGGCCTGCCTGCTCTCCACTGAAAAGTTTACTACCAGCTTTGTTTATCAGACTGAAACAATTAATTTCCTATTACTTTCCTGTGATGATGGATTAAACTTTTTAAGAATGTGAGGGACGACTCCACCTGTGAAGAGAAAAGCACAACCAGAGTGGGCACTATCATTGCAGGCACCAAGGAAGTCTTAGAGTCTGCTCCCTGCTCAGACGATCCCTGAGTGGGCATTTCTATGTAAAGAGCTTCACATGGTGTTCAGTTGCCTAGAATTGCAGATTAGAAAGTTAGAGGCTGTGCATAGACATCAGTAAAATAAAAGTTTTTTACACACAACAGAAGAAATACTTCACCATTGTACAGTATTTATAGGAGAAATAATCTTTAACCCCATTCAGACTGCAAGAAGAGGAAATTCATTAAAACCAAATCACATTATAGTGTTTATGCTTATGTCTTGCATAAATGCCTTGCTCTCTATAAAGTTTGATGAGAAGGAAAGCTGTGTTAGGAATGATTATGTGCTTGTTTTCATAGAAATGATTCACCGGTTTCTGATCAAAACAACAGAGAAGCATCCTTGAAAGATACCAGGTCTGACATCAGCTTGCCACACTCGTTTTCTTCTACAAATACCAAAGTCTTGAGATAAATCTGAAAGTTCTTTAATATCTTAGAAAAATATACATACTCAGTAGTAAGTTTGATACTGAAAACTCCAAAAGCTGTGGAATGACATCCTTTTGTAGCAATATTTGGGTTTATGTCTTGTTTGGGGTGCAGTCACTGAAGAATCTGATCTATGACAGCAAAGTGGATATAACACCTTCTATGAAGCAGTCAGACATGAATTCATTTTGAGAGAGAAGCACCAAGCTGCTGATTCTCTCTCTTTATTCTCTCTCCACTGTCCAAAACACATATAGCAAATAAACCCAACCCAGGCCCCAAAGCTAAACAAAACACTGATGTAGTTCTACATTTAATTTAAATAAGCATTTGTTTGAAACCTTAAAACTCTTCATATCCAGCAGCACCAAAAAGCCCAAAGCAGAAAACACATAAAAAAGCAATCATAGCTCACATCCAGGTAAAAAAAGGATACATCTATCCATGTGCAGTTCACCAAGGCTTATTCAAATAACTTCTGAAAACACTGCCCCATATTCTAATGCAAATCCCAAAACAAAGAGTAAAAAGGTTACTTCATATATTTCTCAACAAGCTTATCTAGTTGAAGTGAATAAGGTATTTTCTAGAGATCTTGGACAGGCTATTCAAAATTTAAATTCATATAGGGTAATGAGACATCTTGGAAAATTTTAACATTTTTCTTCTTCATCTGTAATGTTTTGTTTACAGTAAATAGGGAAGATTTCATCATTCCTAGTGCTGAGATCTTGGTCTCCTCTTAGATAATGCCCTGCAGATTAGCTGGACAGGGAGATAAGTCTGCAGTTTCTTGTGGGATGTATCACTGCTCCCACTGCAATGAGGATACTTACTGAGTACATCAGTGTTTTTCTGTGTAGTAGCAGAGAAGTTAAATAGCTCAGTACTCAGACCATTTCTTTCCTTTCAAAGTGTATATGGCACAGAACAAATATTTTATATTTAAACAGAGTAAACAGGGAATGCCACAGTGGTATGATGACATGAATTTGGTTTTTTAACAGAAACATTGTTTGCTACAACCATTTCAATAGAAAGATAACTGGATGAGCTTGTATGTTATTAATGCTTTTGCATTGTGAAAGAAAACTAGTGATAATCTATTTTACTTTGCCTTTTTAATATGAGCTTGAGTTTTCTTTAGTTGAATCCCTAAACATCAGAGGAACTTATTTCAGCTGAACTGGTCATGCTGAGTCATAACAATTCAAAAACTGAGCGGACAGAAATCTAATTATCCCTTGGTTCTCACCATAGATCAAGTCTCTCTGAGCAAAGGTTGGTGAGTATGACTAAATGACAGCAGAAATTCTTATCCATTCAGATCCTTCCAGCTAGTTATTTTGCTGGAGATCAAGTAATGGTCCCAAACTCCAGTTTTCACATTGCCTCCTGAAATTTCAAAGTAACTAGATGTAACCTGATCACACAGATGAATCTGTATCCTTTTAAAATGGCATTCTGCAAACTATGTCTCCCTTATTTAAAAAAATTGCAGCCAAGAGGAGCCATGTACTTAAAACTATCAAATTAGTGTGGCTGTGTCTTCAAGGGACATGTAGCTAATATGCAAGGTGGATTGCATCAGTGGAGCAGTTCCCTGTAAACCACTTCAAAGTGCCCATGCCTCCCTGTGACTGTTCAGCAGGTGAGATCAGGCTTGTTTGCAGAAATCCTCTCTCTCCTCAATATTGAGCACTAGACCTGGTGTGCAACCCAGCACTTGGAGTAAGACTGATGGTTTCCTTGTGGTCTGGGCACTTCTGTAAGCAAAACCTGAGGAAAAAGGATCTCTGACCTTGAGAAACCTCAGACTGGGGTTGACATGAGTGGAAGACATGGAGTAAGGCAGTTCTGAATAGAATCTGGGAATAGAATCAAGCAAGGCACCCTCTGAACCTAGTCAAGAAGACACATGACTGTTTCTAAAAGTGGGAGTCTTGGCTCACATCACTCAGCCCAGCAGCCTGGCTGCCGCCTCTGTCACACAGAAGAGCAGAGTGAAACTACATCTTCGCAATCCTCACTTAGGTGGGAGTGAACCCACTCTACTCATACTCCAAGATAACACAGAAACATGGTGTTATCTCACAGCAGAATTTGATAAAACAGGTCTGTTTCATTAATCCAGGCTTACAGACATGTCTGGACACAAGACAAGTTATTTCATAACCACCCCCACAAGAACAAGTACTCTGGCCACACCAAACATGTGAAAAATGTTAACTCACTCTGTACAAGGACCTTGAGCCAATGCACTTATTTACCACAGAAACTAATGGTCATTTCCTTGGCATCTGGGGTTCACTAGGAGTCTGACTCAAGCAGTAGCCATGAACTACCCTTCACTTGGATGTGCAATGACAAGAAATCATGACAAAATTATATAAAGATCTTCAGGAGAGAAGCTGAAGGTATTGCTTACAAACTTTGCCTGGAAAGTGATTTTGTGCTCATATCCAAGACACACAGACATATGGGAAGAGTAGAGTATTAGCAAGATCATAATTCAAACCCAACAGCTTCATGAAGCTCAGGGAAGAAGAGTAGTTTTTGTGACTGAAATTTTAGATGACACAAAATTGAAGGATGAGAGCAAGAAAAGAAAAACATAAAATTAAAATCTTCTTCCCACTTAGCTATCTTCTCTGATTCCTCTCTGTTTAACTTTAGTTAGTCAATTAACTTCTCTTGGTTCTCCCAGGACAAGTAGGGATAGAGGATAGATTTGGAGACTGATAAATCTACATTTGGGGACCATCCAATCATCCTGATGCAGTTGGCTGAAGGTCTGAGAAAGTGTTAAGATCCTTGAGAGAAAAGCAGATAAACATTTCAAATCTGAAGCAGATTGCTGATATCTAATTAGAAAAATGCCCCACCTCAAAAAAAAAAGAAAAAAAAAGAAAAAAGAAAAAGGGAGTATTTTTCATCACTTTAGCAGTTTCCTAAGATATCTATGATGTCTGGCATAACACATAGATCACTATGTCTCGCTCCTAAAGGTCATTGACCGTTAATTAAAATTTCACTGTACATCCATCTTTTGAGGGATATCTCCTCAGCTTGCCATCTGGAAGGTTAATAACAGACAGATTTGGAGGCTGTGCTGCAACACTCAGATCCAAAGATGAATTTCAGACACTACTGATTGCAGCAGCTGTTCAGAACTGCATTTTGGATGGTGTGCAGAGAAATGGCCCCTTCTGAAAGTTTGGATTCAGTGTCAAGGCTTTAACAGGGTCCATTACAGTGCTGGAGACACTAATGTCGATGACTCTAATGCTGGGCATGTAAAAAATAAGAAAGGCTCCTGTGAAGAGATAATAAGGGATTCTCTGTGGCCATCTGAGTGGAGAGACCAACTGAGTCTCCTGAATGGACACCACCTGAGGCTGCTTTGACAAGCAAACAGCTTCAGCCAGTATTTGCTACCATCTTCCCTTACATGATACTGAGCCTCAGGGTTGGAATTCAGGTGCAAGTAATAACACAGACAGGTTACATCTTCTCTTTTAGCACCAGAAAGATTAGAAAAAGCTTCTGGAACAGGGGACTTTTATAGCTCCTCGGTGACTCTTTTGAATGTTTTGGGGGAGTTGCTGGTGATACACTCACAGCTATGGCACTGGGAACACATAATCCCTGGGATGGCATTCATAATCTTGTGTAACCCAGACTCTTTCAATGGTCTCAGCTCCCTCTTTTCCATAGCAGATCTCATTTCATTATATCTCTTAGCATTAAAAACTGGTGTTTGCTTGTGCCTGGCATTTGCAAAGGTCTCTGAATCAACAAATCCTGTGCTTTAATATTGGTTTGTTGCTTTGGCTGCATCTTACAACCTCAACTAATAATTTTTTGCATCCAAGCTATTGTCTAAGATGTGCAGAGTAGCACAATGATATATAAGCCAGGAATGGTGTTTGTGCATGGAAAATGATGTTGCATGCTTCACCCTATAACCCACATAGGGCTGTAGTCTTTTACCACACAAAGATCATCAGCCACTAAAGGGCAAAGATGCTTCATCAAGCTGAGCTGTCCCATGTGCATTGAGTCTTGTTTCCTGGTAACATGCTACAGCTCATATAATAGAAAACTAGCATCCAGAACTGTAGGCAGAGTTCCCTGGAGAGGAAAAATTTGCAGCTAGAGAAAAGTCTGCTATTTGGTACCTTATTCCAGCACTGCTTAGCATTTTGATCTATTTCTGCTTGGGAAGACAGCTCATGATGAAGAAGGTCTCACCTTATCAGCAATGGACAGCAGCTGCTGCACGGGGAGGAGAGGTCTTTAGGTGATCAGCTGCACTGGGAATAATTTGAAGAGATGGGAGTTAATTAGTCCAGGATAAACCAAGAAGGGATCTGATTAGCCAGAGTACTAAAAGCCAATTACTTCCAGAACACAGCTAAATGGCTTCACAAAACTAAGAAAAGACAGCATCTGATAGCTTTTCCAATACATGAGCTCTAATCATTTAAAAAACAACCTCTTCTTGCCCTCCCCCAGAAAATTTAGTTCTGGATGAGGGCAGATTTGGAAGGAGGTTTGCTTCTTTTTTTTTAATGAGTAATTTCTACAAAGGTTTGTAAGATACCCTGCTACTCATGAGCAGGCTTTAATGTGGAGAAAAATTTATGACCACAAAGCAGGATTTTTTGGAGAACCACTGTTATGAGAAAACTGATCTCCCTTGCAAACTCAAGTTGTCCCTTCTTCAAGTGGAGTTGGCATTCAGGCAATCTGGCCACCCTGGGAACTGTATCAGGTCAGCCTCCAACCAGCTGGTCCCCCCTTCTCTGGCAGGAATTAAATGTCCTGTATATAACTAATGACCTGATGATTTCCTTCCCCATGGGTTGCACATTAAAATATCTACTAACTCTGCTTGTGGTCTTAGCCCATAGCTGAAATGTTAAGAAATGTGTTTCTGGACATTCAAACACATTCAGTAACTTGCATAACATTTATATAAAAACAAAGGGATGATCAAGGCAGGTAAAGGTAAAAATGTGAGCAAGAAGTAGACCATCCTTGGGCTGGTGTGTGGCTGCCTCTGTGGCTGCTGAGACTCAATTCCAGCTGGACTGTCAGCTCCTTTCTTGTAAGCATACTGTCAGTGTAAATTGACAGGATTCCCGGGGATTCAAGCCTCAAAATGTATTCCCTTATGCAACACTAATTGTTCACAACAGGACAGATACCACAGGAGAGGATGTTTGACTAATTGCATATCAAATTGCACCCAAGCCAAAAAGCAGTCGCAGAAGAGGCAGTATGCAATTTCAGATAGGGTGAAATGGGATCATGTGAATGAATGAACTCAGCCACTTAGGTTCTGCTTAAATTCTCACTATAAATACCCAGCAGAATTTGCAAGGCCATAAGCTGATGCTCTGTGTGAATGTGAATTGCATCAATAGCATGTATGAACTGTGTCTTGTATAATTCATGAGAATAGCCACACGGGGTCATACCAAAGGTTCATTTAGCTCAGCATCCTCTCTCTGAGTCTGAACAGTGAAAGGTGTATAGGAAAACAGCGTAAGAAATGAGATAAGCATAGCATGCTGCTTCCTCTGGTGTACTCTCTATCTGCTGCCAGTCACTAGTTCAGGGACTTCTGCAGGCTGTTCCTGCTTCCCAGAGCTTAATGGCCCATGAGAGACCTTTCTTACTGATTCTGCCCATTCTTGCTTATATCCAAAACGTCCTGTGGCAAGGAGGTGAATAATTTAATTATATATTGTGTGCAGATGTTCTCCCTTACATTTACTGTGATTAATAATTTCATGTGTTTCCCACTAATTCTTGTGTTGTAAGAAAGAGTGAACAATCTTTCCTTACTCATTTTTGCAATTTCCACTTTTTCCCATAAATTGCTCTATATTATTTGGAGAAAATCAAACCTTGAACTGTCTGATCTCTAATATTAAGGTGATAAGAGATTACACCTATTTGTTAACTTACAGCTGTGCATAGTGAACCTGTTCTGAATTCCAGGTGCAAGAAATGGTCTCTCTTTAGTGTTCAGGCTTTGAATACAAATTACAGCATGAACCTGCCTCCAGCATTATTATCCATTGGGCTACTGGGATTTAGAAACTCTTTGTGTCTTGTCTGGTTACTATGGCCATTCTCAAAGTCTGCTGTGTCTGTGCATTGTACCAGACCTGTAAGTATAAGGCCGTGCTTTGTGTTGCCTTAAAAGGTACAGCATTTCAATGAAAATCTCTCGATGTTCAGACACAGAGGTTTCAGCGGGCCCCTAGATGTGAAGACCAAAAAGAACCCAAAAACCTTGGATTTAAAAGAAAAACAATCCTATTCCCCCTTTTTATTCATCTTTGTATGTAATATTGTGCAAAATGCTGCTGTGAAGGTCTCCCTCTGCAACTGCTCCGCCCATCATTGGCTTCTCCATCTTATTCGAAATCACACATATATCTAGTCTCATTTTATGCAGTACACCCTTCTCCTGATACTGTACCAGACGCATCTCCCTGATTGTTTGCCATGGGCTACAGTCATTTTTCCTTTCTCAAGGGAAAGCCATATTCATACATCAATTCTCCACCTTCATGCCAGAGACTCTTTCCCTTGTTTCTTGTTTTCAAAGGCCCTCATACGAAATGCACAATGGGTAAGAAATGACAGAAAATCAGAGCACTTGTATTTTGTATTCATCTGACACTCGTTTGAGTGGCTGTGCAAAAACGTAAGCCTGGATTTGAGGTCCCCATCTCTCATCACCCTCATAGCTGTGTTTCTGTTACAGATTTTTTCCCCTTTGCCCTGTTTGAATTTGACTCACAAGGCAGGAAAAAGTGATGTTTACAGTGTTTCATTTCTCGTTGCCAGTGTCTGGGAATATTAACAAGTCAGTACACCCTGACAATGGTTCACTTCAAGTGTGGAGCATTACCATTCTCAACAAGGGCAAAGAACCTAGCACAGTTCACAAGAGCTCAGGTTTTTTAAGCTCCTTTGTAAAATTACATTTCTGCAGACAACAGAGCACATAGTTGAGTCATTCTGTGCAAACTGAATGAAATTTTCCAGTTGCAGTTTTGTGATCAACAGGGGATGTGCATCACTTGAGGGGAATATTTAAACCACCCCACATGGCAGTTTGTCTCTGGCTGTGGTCTGGCAGCAGCCTGGGCAGTGGCCGGACTCCATCACAGAGCAAAGGGCCAGGGCAGGACCCTTCCTCCTTCTCCTGCTGCTCCCTCCTGCTGCAAAGGAAAAGAGACCAAGAGCCCATCAGTGGACACACCCAGAGTGGTACTCCCAGGTCCTGCTCTTCCCTGCCCTGCCTGCAGCACAGGGCTGAGCCGTGCAGCAGGACAGTCAGGGGGCTGACAGCTAGAACCATGGCTCTGGCTCAGAGGCTCCTGAGAGATGGCACACCACCAGGACAAGACTGTCCCAGCCCTTGCCTGTCCTCTTCCAAATTGTGTGTCCCTGCAAACCATGTCCAGCAGCCACTGCCCAGCAGATGTTCTTGCTTTTCTGGGTGACATCCTCCATCAGGGTCGACGCTCAGGGGCAAAGTGAACACAGCTTCTCACAGCTTCAGCTAAGGAGCAGGAGCCATCCACCCAGCTCTGGGGACAGAGTTAAGACAGGCAGCACCTTGAGTGTTCAACACTGTTGAAGGGTCCTGAGGGCTTATCTCCCTCCTGCTGCAGCATCATGAGCACTGACTTCCTCCAGGTGAAGGGCAGCAGCAGCAGCATCCTTCTCAGTCCTGCAGACATGCTGGTTCAGGAGACAAAAAGACCCATCCTGCCTTTTTTTTCCAAAATTCACCTGATGAGTAGCGAAGTCCCCTGCGCCCAGACAGGGCCATTGGAAACCCTTGCTTGCAATCATTCTGCAAGAACCAGGCTGCATTGAGAGCAGCCCTGCAGCAGAAAGGGCCACTGGCAAGTTGCCACCCAGCACCAGCAGCCTGAGCGTGGCAGAACTGGGACCTTCTGCCCTCGGGGGCTTTCTGACCCGTAAGGCAGGTTTCCTCCCAGCACCACTAGCAAGGCTGTGCCAATGTTTCTGGTGACTCCTCAACCCTCTATGCTTTCTGAGTGACGCTGTGGAAGCCTCTCTCCCTCCTTCCTGCACAATGCCACCCCACTGGCCACACATCGCTGACACCCTGACACAGTCAGAGGCAGCTGAGAGACAGCCAATCTCACCTCTGTCTAGTCCTCCAAGCTCCTGGCGCAGAATGGCCTCCACTGGGCAAGAAAGAAATAGTAGAAGGTGAGCAGTGATGCCTCTGTTGCTTGGCTGGAGGAGCAGTGCTCAGAGACAGAGCCAGGAGCAGAGGGACACTGGTGGCATGTCAGCAGCTCATCCCCTTTTCCATGAATGGGATGGAGGGGGAGAGATGGATCACCTGGGCTTTCTTCACTCCTGACAGCGTACTGTGCACCATGAAGGGACAGAGAGAGAACTGTCTGTGCTCCAAGATGTCTCTCTTCTCCTGTCAGACAACTCTACCCAAGAGCTGCCTGCAGCCACAGGGGCACCTCTCCCAAGCTGTGGAGCTGCATTCCCACCTCCAGCTGCACCTGGAGCATCCCCCAGGATGGCTTACCCCAGCAGTGTGCCCTCCCACAGATGCAGAAAGAGAGGAGAACCAGTGTCAGGTCCCGCTGTCCTCCAGACTGTAGACAGACATGTGCCTGCACAGTCCTACTTCATGGAGAAGAACACAGAAGCAGAACAAAACCCCATGGTGAGGCAGGACAGAGGCACTGCTCAAAACCTAGATGCCTCTGTCCCACTTTTTTTGTTCCCTTCTGGGGACCAAAAGGTGATCAGGGGAGGTAGGATGTGGAAACGTCTGTGTCCCTCCCTGCTGGCATGCTGCCCACTCCCTGTTCAGGGTCTGCACAGAGGCCAGAGGCCATTCACAGGGTGGTGTGGGCATGGCTTGGAACCTCTCCTGCCCTTCCCCAGCCCTGACTGCAGCTGCTACACCCCAGAGAGGACAGGGGCCATCACTGCACTGCATCACCCAGCCCTACTGTGGGACATACCACCCTGATTCACTTGAAAATGGCAAGGCAGGAGCTGGTGGCCCAGACGAGGATGAGGGAGTTGCTACCCTTGCTGCTGCCATCGTCCCCTTCTGCTTCCTTCCCCACTGCCTTCCTTCTGCCACTCAGCACCCACAGTTCTTGGGACAGAGCTCAGACCAGAAAGACGCACAGCATGGTGGCAGCTCATCTCCTTCTTGGAGAATGTGATGGATGGCAGACACACCAGAGAGGAATCAGAACACAGCTGAGGAGAAAGTTCACCTCTCTCCACCTGCTGGCAGTGCCCTCTGTCTTGGGCTTCACTTCTGGTTCCTGGCCTCCAAGCAAACTTGGTGCCACTTTGGGCCATTCTCTTTCGACCCAGCCACTCAACCAATTTTCCACCCACATCCCAGTCTACTCAACCAGCCCATACTTCATCAGCTTCTCTATGAGGCTATTTTGGCAGACAGTATGGAAAGTATTCCTGAAGTGGACAATGGCCACTGCACTCCACTCATGTCCCAAGCCAGTCATTTCACCACAGGAGGTTATCAGGTTGGGGAAGCAGGGTTTCCATTGCTGAATGCGTGGTGACTCCTAGTTCCGATCACCTACATGTTCTTCATGTCTCCAGGATGTGCTGTGGTAATCCCAGCACTTCCATGAATATAGGAATCCGTTTTATTATCAAATATAATAATAATTGCAGGGTACCTAGTGAGCTTGGTCTTATTTTTTGTGGGTTTTGTGTTTTTTTCCCCCAAGCCTCTCTAAGAATGTGACTGTGAAAACTACAGCAAACGTTTAACAAGATGTGTGGGCTCTGTCCTCATTAGTCTAAACAAGAGAGGAGAAGCAGCAGATGCATGCAGAGCAGGCATAGCTGAACGACATGAAGTTAATTTGAGTTTGGGTGAGGGGAGCCTTTGACTGGCAGACAGCCCTACATACTAAAGGGCACTGATGTGAACCAGCACATGTGAGCCCTCAGCCACCTTCCATTGCCTGTTGCTCCAGGGTCCTTCACTGGAATCTGATTTTGAAAGACCCCAAAAAGCCAATGGCAACTGGAACAGAAATTTTAGATCGACTTGTCATCAGCACCATTTTAAACCTGAATTCACCTTGTGTTTGAGAGCATTTTTCCTTAAGCTATGTTCACAGAGCTCGCTATGATAATGTACATCCAGGGCATTTTTTCCTTGTTGGCTTGCTGTAATACCACCCACATTCTATGGAAAGAGAGCAGAGATACAGTGGGAGACTTGCCCAAGGTCAGAGTAGGCTGGTGTGCTGGAAATGGAAAAAGCACAGAAACAATATGGAAAAGATGGGTCTGATCTATACAGGAGGCACTTGAAGGACAGTGATTTATAGAAGTATTTATACCAAGTCTGAAATGAAAACACAGTATCAAGACTACTTATGTTATCTCTTGTCTTTATTCTAAATAATGGCAAAGATGTGTCTTGAAAATAGAATTACTTTGACCTTAAACATTGAGCTGATATTTTTGTTAGGGATTTTTAACTTCTGATTATTATTCTTTACATTTTCTCATCTCCTCTTTCCCCTTCTCAAATTAACTGCCATTTATTTATGACACTACCCACGTCTGACCTGCCAGGATGCCTCCTCTGAGCTATACTCACAAAGTATTTTCCACTGAGGTTTAGGAGCAGACCTCTTCCCTAAGTCTATCCACAACAGCCTCCTTTTATTACAAGAAGATCCAGATACAGTTGCTATTTTCAGAGAAGATCGTGGACCCCAACAGGCTGCATGCAACATTCTGTACACAGCCACTAAGACAGACAGCCTCCTCCACCTGTGTGCTGTTTAGCTTGGGGGTAGGTAGAAGTCAGTCCCACACACAAGGTGACATGCCACAGCTCTCTCCAGCTGAACAGGACTTCCCAAGGAGCACCTGGGGCTAGCTGGTGCTGCTGTATATAACAGTCTGATACCCAGTGGGGAAAGAAAGAAAACCTATTTTGCTGAAAAGAACCAAAGACAGACACCAACTGTGAGGTGCTTTGAGTCCCCCTGAGAGGCACTATGTTATGCCATCTGCAACAGTCTGGAGCCAACAGTGATACACATCTTGCCCTCAGCCCCTCTGTAAGAACACAGAGATTTGAATACAGACTCCAGATCCAAGCACCAAGACTAAAACTCTCTCTGCTTCCTTGGGTAGACTTGTCTCAGCCGAAAATGATATGACAAAAATGCCATATGAAGAAAAAGACAAAAGCACATGAAAACTATGTGGCCCAGGGAGGAGAATAATGAGAAAGACGCTCTGTAATGCTACAGACAAGACCACTGTGCCTGCGTGAAGTGGATGAGAAAAAACATTCATTTTAAATTACTCCTTTGGCAAATGTATGGTTCTTGTTCAGACCTACTGCACAGGACATAAAGCATCTGCCTGGACCCTGTAGTTCCTCAATGCACTCTGTAAAAGAGCCATTTGGCCAGTGTCCCTAACACATGTTAGCAGCTGGGGAGATGAAGTCAGAGGTGAAGGTCATAACGTCTCTCTGTTTCAGTTCTATTCCTGATGCAGAGAGACAGCAGGATTGCATGAGCTGGAACACAAGTTAGAGAAGTAAGTTCCTACCACCATTTTGGTTTCCAGTTTGGACTCTTCAGGCCTTCCATGAACTCAAAAATCAATGTGATAGAAGTGTTGAGAGACTGTTAGTCTGCATGACCTTGGCCTTGGTTATACTGTTGTCATGGGCAGAATGGGAGCTTCAGATAAAGTTTTTATTAGAGAAGGCCTCCTGTTGAGTCACAAGGTGCAGAAAGAACCATCTTGCTTTCTAAACTCCTTCTCAGAGAGTAGTCTAGGTGTGACTGGATCCAATCTTAGTCCCAGACTTTGTCAGTGGTTTATGACTAAAGGATTATATAAGTGTAATTGAACCTTTATACAATTTTGTCCTGCAGGATTAAGGATGGCAAACCAAATAAATATAAATAAATTATATACAAATAAATAATTATAACTGGACTGAAATATCTTAATCGGAATTGCTTGCTACACGGTATAGGTAGCTCTAACTGTTAGTATAGTGCGATATTGAAGCAATTATATTGCAGCTATCAGAAACAATTATTAAGTAGAGATTGATGTTACTCCCCCATGCCAACAACTGTGGGCAAATCTCTTTTGCTCAGCTCTGAGGAGTAACCCTGAAGGGTGACCCTACTCAAGGAAGGAATCTCCAAGCACATTCCGAGAAGTATTATGTTAGAAGACATGGGCACTGGTTCAGTTTGCCCAGAGAATTTGTAGATGCCCCATACCTGGATTCAAGGCCAGGTTGTACAGGGCTTTGAGCAGTGTGGTTTAGTGGAAGGTGTCCCTGCCCACAGTTGATCTTTGAGGTTCCTTGCAACCCAAGCCACTCTATGATTCTAAGAAGACCATGACATTAATAAGCAGGTCTGGGCTTTTATAGTATGAAGTGATTATCTTCAGTCATGTCTCCAAACCAGCTTTGTCAGCTCAGCATCTTCAGGAAAGTTATCAGTAGTATCACATGCTTATTCTTTATCAGGCACTTTATCAGGTCTGCCACATCTTCATTATCAGGATATTTATCTTTGGGATTGATGAGTCAGGCTGGTTTCAATCTTATTCAACACCAAAAGCAGCATGATACCCCCTTCTCCATTCACTACTGATAGCTTTGCACGTAGGGTATTGTTCAAGTGGTTTTAGCCCCCATTCCAGGCAGAGAATCCTGCTACAACTGCCCTTCTGAGCAGACACTGAAACCTATTTACTTTGGCTAGAGACTTAAGACTATAATTTACTCCTATCACTTGTATCAACCTTGAATTCAGATCGAACTTTTTGAAAACATCTAATAGTAGTTGCCAATTAAGTCATTAGGCTCAGTTATCTTAAATAGATGCAAATTTTACTGCAAAAACTATAGCCAGCTGTTGAGAGAGGAGATCTCGTCTACTACAAGTGATATAATATTGCTAATCATGCAATGTTTCATTTTCCTAGGGTAAAAATATGACTGCTGGGAGGATACTAATCCCGAGGAACTTGGTCTGATTCCTGCAGCTCCTTCTGAACTCCTGTGCCTCTTAAGCTTTGCTACTCTCTCCAGAGGGAAACATCTGCAAAAGGGGGGAACATTAGTTAACCTCGTGCTTCATTTAGAGCTCATCAGTAAGAGTGATTAATGGTCTGAAGGCAGAACATCCTTCTTAGCATGGTCCCAGAGAGTGACCTGAAGGATTGCTGTAATGTAGTGTCATACACTACATACAACTGCTCATGTACACGGTTTGTGATGGCAGCTACTTGCCTCCCTTTGTACTTAATTACAAAATTGAAATTTGTGTCCAGTTTGTAGCATGCCAGGCCATAATTGGTCATGTATATTTTGCTGCCCCAAGAGTGTTACCATTCCTTTGTCTACCCCTGCTTCTCCTTTATTATAAATCAAGGTTTAAAAGCCAAAACCACAAGGGGTTTTCCCTTGAAGATTACATTAAAATCATGTCAATGTTTTGATTCAAACACTTTTCCTGTAAATTAAAATTCTGAGGGGGAAAAAAAATTACATCAATTCATTGATATTCCCATTCTGCTTCAGCTTTCCTCTGAGACTGAAAATGCAGTAAACCTGATTTGTTTCGACACAGAGGCACGTTCTGACAAAAAGAGCATTTTGAAGAAACATTTCTCAAGTAGCTGTTACACAGGCAGGCTGAGAGTTTTCCAAGGTCCCCCTCTGCCCACTCTGTTACCTGACTATTACTGAAACTCTGCAACTTGTCAGCATCATTCATATCATTGGGATATCCAAATAAAGGGGTTATTTTATCAGCCAGCAAACTCTGGGCTTATCAAAATGGTTGAGGGAGTGGCTTTGGAGCAGTTGTATATGGGAAATCTGAGCCACAAGCTCCAGCCTTCCATTTGAGTTGCACTCCTTTATGCCATGAGATAGCCTGGAATAGCTGAAGTGACTGTGACCACCTCAATGGGAGGCGTGTGCAGCTGCAGGATGGCATCAAGGCAGTACTAAATGAGAACAAACAAATTCTCTGGCTTTCCCTGCACAGCGAGTCTTGTTCATCAGGATTTCAGGAGGGCAGAAAGATGCGAATAGCAGGTGACACACAGAGTCGCTCAGCATCAGCCAGTGCTCAAGCACACACAGCTTTATCTGTAAAATTAATATATTCAGCCCTGATAAAGTAATCCAAGATGAGATAGGAGACAATCAGAGCTGGTCTTATTAGGATGTGATATAATTAATTTAAAATTACCTATTTAGTGAAATTGTGACAATCAGTGTTGTGTTTTCTCTCCAGATGACAGGGTTGTTAGTTAGCTTCAGGCTGTCTGAGTATATGAAGCAGAAAGGAACTGTGGTTAAATAGCAGGTATGTACTTGCCACACGTAGTACATTAATACCCCTTCCCTTTTTCCTCCCCTTCATGCCCTTTGGCCATATCTCCTTGTTCTTTTACTCATTTGACCTCTGGCATATATTAAAAAACCACTGATAATCAAAGGTCAGTACAGTCACTTACTACTGCTTGTGAACAATATTAATCAGAATTTAATTTCAGCTGCTGCAACAGTGTGAAACAGAAGCACTTTATTCAAACACCTCCTGAATTTTCTCTCCCAACCTCCTAAATTTCAGCCCCCTGGAAAGCCAGGGGCAATGCTTTATTCTAATTGATTTTTCAGACATCATTGAGCCCCTTGTCATATTACTTTTTTTCCTAAAGACAGAAAGATAGGTATCTCTATAATATTCAATTTGGTCATCATAAGGTTTATGTTATATTTTAAAGGGTACCTACAAATTTTTACATGTTTCAATTGAGTTCTTTTTTAGAACAAATTCACAACATTCTTTACATGTGCTCAGAAATTATCTCTGACACCTAGTAGTTTTTTTCAATCTTTTCATGTCTCTTTAAAGACAGAAAATACTACATACAGGATAGAAATGGACATAATGAATTCCACATGTGAAACCAAAACCAAAACCAAAACCAAACCCACTAGAATTTCAACAATAAAAATGAGATCATTTCAGTAAGCATCCATCAGATTACATCACTCGAATCTCAGGTCTCTCTGGGAGAAGAGACATTTGCAACACCCCTCCATCATTTATACATACTTGGCTTACGTTTATAAATCAGATTTCTCAGTGGAGGACCTTTAAAATTGGGTGGACATTCCTGTGAGGGTCTTTCACCTTGATTCTTCCTGGATACAGCTTGTTCTGAACTCCAAGGCAGCCCGTATCCCTCCAGTAGCACCATGAACCAGCTGAACAAGAGTACCCAATAGCATATTATGGCAGAGCCTATGCAGAGCTTAAGTTTTCCTCTATTTGTGAGCACCTGAGCTGGAAAGAAAACTTCTAGAAGAGCGAGCCCTGCTTCAAAATATCTGAGCCCTGCCAAAAGGAGCTACACGTTATCATTTCAACAGTCCTGCCATGCACAAGTACTCACCAGATCTCTGTAGTTAAACAGTTCCAGCCTTGAAATTACTTTTGAAAACTAGTGACACTAACTCCTTCATCTGAGTATGAACTGGTGACATCCCCTTGACTCTTCCCTGTGTAGTGAGTCATAATTCTCATAGTTCAACTCATGTCCAAAACTAAAATGAATCATGATTATTATTTTTAGACCTAGCCATGGGCATTGGCATATGTGAGTATATTCAAGAAGGTTGTTTTGAGGATTAAAACACACTCCTAATCTGAACTGGAAAGAATGAACTGTTTTATTAGCTGATCTGACCTTTGCTTGTATTAGAGTCAAGCTTGTGACTTCAGTGATAACTCATGTTTTATGGCCTTTTATTCTTGGTACTCCTATAAACCCTGAAAAGTGTGGTCCTGACTTTATTTCCCTTCTTTATCACCAGTGAAATCGTGTACTGAGTACCCAAACATTTATGCTGTGTAAATTCACTTAAGGCAAAGATGCCACACAGGGTCCAGGCTGAAAAAAGCAAGTGGGTCTATTTTGTTTTATGGAAGTTGTATTCACCATGATGGTCTGGGACATCTGCTTAGGTTGATGAGTGTCACTGAGAAAATTAACAATTAGTTTACTTGAAAATGAGCATAAAATTTCATATGGATACCACGTGTGACAGAAGACACGGCTCTGCCAGCCTTCATACAGAAGAACTTTTCCTTTTTAAAAGAGGATTCTTTTCTACAACTCGACACCAAGAGGCATGGTATTGTATTGCCACTATAGCACACTGTCACACATCAAGAGAAATCCCAACATGATGATTAAATCATGGTGTTTGCAGACTTGTGGGCTGAGCAGCATTTTATGCCTGGTTCATGTAGACAGGAGAGCCAACCTGTTGAAGGAAGACAGCAAATATGAGAACTGGAGACCCCAAGAGAGACGAAATGACTTTCTCAAAATCAAACAAGTCCATTGTGACACTGAAGGTTCAACCCAAATCTCCCAAGTCCCATTCTAAGAGCAACCGCGTAACCAGTCTTTGCTTTCACAGCCTCCCACCCTCCATTCGTGCACTTAGAAAGCACAGTGGTGGAAAAACCACCAGCAGTGGGAAAGCCACTGGCAGTGCAGTCTGGAGTGCATTGCAGAGGGCAAGCAGTAAGATGGATCCTGAGGCTCAGGCAGCCCTTGGTGCTGTTTTATACAGGTTTTAATCGGGCTGTGCTGAAAGGCAATTTTTGCATTTCACTGTTTGTTCAGTGCTCATGGATGCAGCACCTGGTACCCGTCTTATCCAATTTGAAAGCAGATCTGTCTCACAGATCTTGGTTGCTGGAATGGGTGACATGGAAAACCTCAGGCCAAAGCCATGTGTTGCTGTGATTGTGTTTTAAAAGAGGTAGATGAAAAGGAAGCATTACAGCTTGTATATCATCACTAAGAAACATGTTTGCATGTTTGCAGACAGGTATATTTGTCCCTTTGGGGATTGATCCCTCTCAGGATAGCCATTTAAATTCTAGTGGGTTTTTACTCAATGCCACAAGTAATCTTCTAGAGCTGTTAGAAAACAGGAGTTAGGAAGGGATGTTTTCGGGTGATCTGGGGACTATAGTCACCGTTATCATCAGATCTGAAAATCAGAGCCATGAGCTCTCCCCGTGCTGCATTTACTGAGGGAATCCAAGGGACCCAGGGAGGCTTTTCTCAACTGGCACAGACCAGGATTATGTGAAATATTTTTAACATATGTTATAGTGCCTTCAAGCCCAAACATTATAGATTATTTATATAGAAAAAAGACAATTACACTTCTATAGGTTGTCTTCTGGTTTAGAGTAATTGTTACTTATCAAACATATTTCTGCCAATTCAATAATTGGCCGGAACTGGGCTTTGCAAATACCTTTCACAGTTTTCATTGCCTTATAAATCTATAAATAAAGAATAAATGTCTAACTTACCACTCAGCTGTGTTTATTTAGGATGCAGTAAAAGCAGCAAAGGAAGGAGGAGAAGTGAAATTTTTCTGAGAGGGCACAAGTTCCTTCTGCTCTGTGACATGTCAGCTCCTCTCTGCTCAGTAAAGCATGAGCTGACATGTGGCTGCTGCTAATGCAGGGTGATGAAGGACAGAGCACTGGTGGTGCCTCCTCAGCAGATGTGTACAAGTCTATTTGATGCAACACGAAGCAAGCACTGGTCTCCTGGAAGTGATCTGTGGGCAATCCAGTGGACCATCCGGTCTCAAAGTCTCCAGGACCGAGTATTTCAGAGTAGGCACAGAGATGGAGGGTTATTTTAAACTTCACAGCAGATTTCCTTGCAATCTCTAATAGTAGTGGTCAGCTCAAAGTCTGAAATCATGACATTTCATAGTTTTCCAAAAGATGTTTTAACAATAATGATTTAAACAAGAACACTGATTGCCATTTTTGTCCATACAGGTGTCTGATCACTTTTCTCATCTTGCCAAATACTGTGGACCAATGACATTCAGTGACAATGGATTTGTATTTTAGTTAGTATGTTGTAAAATAAATTTTCTTTGATCAGGTTTAACGGTGTGACTTCAATATTATATTGAGCATCTTCTCTCAGAGTGAAACAGCTGGTTTTGGGAGAGCTCCTGCTAAACCCATTGGCTAAGAAGTCAAGTTTTACAAAATCTGAAAGCACAGGAAGAGAAGAGATCCAAAATCTACCAAGAATTGGCATGAAATTTTTGGTTGGATTCAGCAAAATATGGGGATAGGTCAAAAAGGGTACAGACTCCAGCTACTTTCCAGTGGTGGTGAAAATCCAGAGGCACCAATGCTGTGTTAAAGCACTTTGGTGCCATTGAAAAATGTGGAATACACTTCAGGTATTTAATCTCAGTCATGTGTGTAGCCAAGTGAAACAGAAAGTGCACCACTACCTGACAGATGAATTTGCCAGCACTGGCGTGTGTGTTCCTTCAAAACCAGACTCCTCACACTGTGATTTTGGTTTGCCTGTCTTTCTACTACTGATTGTAATTACTCTTGCATGGTGTCATTACGTACGTGCTGTGGTGGTGCCACGCCATTGTGTATGCCAGTTCCAACGACGGGATAAGTGGAGGTGTCTGGAGGTATGTCATTCCTGTCAGTATCATGTGAAAACGGCTAGTTTAGGGGCTGATTGTGCTTCTTGTTTCAGGAGCATGCCTTCTACTGACAAGGACTTAGTTATTTCCAAATTAGATGGTACTCAAAAACACACACTCTAGCTGCTGGGTATTGTAGGACCAATAAAACTGTGGATGTGCACTGCCAATGGCTTCCTCTGGCTGTTGTTTATAGTAGATCTTAACAACACCCTTACATCACAGAGTTAGTGTCTCCACATTGATAGCAATGGCACTACCAGCTAGTAACTCAGTGTGGATAAGGGTATCCATCTGGTCCTTGGAGATGTAGCTGCATCAGCTGAAGGATCTGCCAAGCATTCCCCAAGCAGTCTGTGCACGTAGACATACGGGCTAGCACGAAATTAGGCTGGGGAGTATGCTGATACAGCGACAACCAGAATAATCTGAGCAATAGATAAAGACCCTGTTACAAACCAAGAGTGGCTCCCCAGTGTAATTAGGGAGTGCACTGTTATGCAATTAAGAAAATTAATTAGATGTAGACATAGGGAGTGCAGGTTGAAGGCATGTTGCAGCACAGACTTGTCTAGCTCTGTGTTACTTTTAAGATCTGTTGGTGGTGTAATTGGTTTTACAGTGCCTCTGAACGAGCTGTGTTCCCAGATTTTTCTACTGACCACTCCAGCGGCATGGAGCATAATTTACTACATACAACAGAATACTTCAACCTATCAAAACCAATATCAAAACACCTTGAGCACTTTTTGCTCAATCCAGTGAACCTCTTCTGTCTAGCCAGGTTCACTCATCTTCTAGCTAAGTTCTGATTTAGCTGTCTCTATCCCTCCATGCAATGATCTTGTACTGAGGGATGGAAACACCAAGTATCCTCAAACCAGTCAGCACTATGTTGCCAGCCATTTTTAAATGAAATGAAGGAGATCTGGCCAACAGTATTTTGCTTACCTTTTTCTCCCCGGAAGCCGAAACCAGAAGTGTTCATTCAGCAGAAAAAAAAAAGAAAAAAAAAAAACCAGGCAAAAAATCATCTGAGAAAATTCCATCTGTTCTGTGTATAGCAATTCAGAGAAGCAATATCATGGTTTGATGAATACCATGTTTTTTAAGACTTGTTCATGTACATGTTGTTCCCAAAACGTACCTTGTGTTAAAAAACAGTACTTCCCTAGTGACAAGAGGATATCACCATTACATGGCTCCATCATATCATAATGGTGAAAGGACATCAGGTACTGAAGAGAGATATCCTTTAAACAAGAACAATATCTGCAGTCTTGTGAACAGAGATGGCTCAAGGATCCTCATGAGGACAGGCAAAATTAAGTCTGTCAGTGCCAGGGTCATCTATTACTTGATACCTGGTTAGCCCTGAGTCTGAGCCAAAAGCTGAGCCAAGTCTGAGTCTTCATGCCAAAACCTGAAAATTTTCAAAATGTAAATACTTTTACACATATAAAGAAACACAGGTTTGGGGGACCTCAGTGGCTCCAGTACAAAATATACAGCACCTCCGAATGGAGGTAGGCAGCAACTGAATACAAGCAAATCTGAGCAGTGCAGCTTTGGAGTCAGGGTCCAAATGCAGATGGGGAACAGCTTAAGTGAATCCCCCAAGGATAACCTGGAAGTCACTAGTGAAGAGAAACGAACCTCAAGTTCCTAATTCATAAAGCTGCACTTAATCTTTCTTCTAACTTGACAGAACATCCAGGAAACCTCTGGTGTGACCCACATAATTTTAAAGATCATGATTTTTTTCTTGTTACTTATGTTAGAGGTGTCACCATACAATGCAAGGTATAAACTGTGAAATTAATTTTATTTTCTCTCTCCATAAAGCTTGTTCATTGTTTGTTCTCTAGTCAGCTTGGACACTAAAATTCAGTAGGATAATTTCTCATTCAAGCTTTCGTGCAGCAGACCAGCATGTCTGAAATTCAAATGTTATCAGTATGTATAAAAGCACACACACAAAAATCCCAACCCAAAACTGAGAGGAGTTCAAATTAAATTAACTTGTAGAAGGCTGGCACTCCCTGCTGGAATCAACTTCATTATTATTAAGTTCACTACTGCTGTTTCAGATGGCTCCTTCTCTCGGGATTTTGGCTAAAGGTGCTTTACAAATTAGAGGTCAGGTTGGTACTTCATAATTTTCTCATTTTTCCTTTAATCTCCTTTTTTTTTTTTTTCCTGTTTAATAAATCCTATGCTGATTCTTTCTGAAAATGAAAACATTTCCCTAGTTTTCTGTATTCACTGTTGTCATCTCCCGGGCGAGGCTTCCTCAGCAGAAGATTCTTTCACCCAAGGCAGAGGGGAGCATCCTTCATGTGACACAACCTGCACACCAGAAGATCCCCCAGGGATGCCACTGCTCTCCATCACACAGATCCTGTGGGATGCCGCACTGCCTCCCACCACACCGACCACCAGCAGTAATCAATCCTGTGTTTGACAAGCACCACATTTCCTGAGCTCTGACTCCATGCAAATTAATGAGCAAATATGACAAGCTTTTAAAATGTAGCAAAACAGAATTTGCCATAAACTCTGTTGGTCACAAAGCCCCTTTAAACTCCCAAGAGATCTTATCTGCCTCAGCACGTGTACTGGGTAAATTTATACAGCAGTCTAAGAGTATGATTACAGCATGGGAAAACATACACGGTTTTACAAACACACACAGTTTTAATCTACCTGGCTTAGGGACTGCACCAGGTATCTTACTCATACCAGTTACCAAATAAATCTCTTTAAACAAAAAGAAATATTTTCCTTCCTGATCAAGCCTACATGGATGACACTAAAGACAGATAACATTGAAGTGCAGGTATCCAGAGAGCTATGCCCATGAACCGGCCTAGGAGTGCTGGCTAATTAAGCAGTTAAGGTGTGCAGAGAAAATGAGGCACAGAAATTAAAAATCTCTGGAAATGACAAATCCTGTGCTATCCCTAACTAAGTGGTGGCAAATGGATTCCATTCGTTACTAAAGAGAGCACTGATGATTTTATGATTAAAGCAATGTCACCCTGCCTTGGTCTACTCTCTTTCTCCTTTGAAAGCTTCATCAGACAAATAGCCTGACTTCTTTTAGAGGTTTTAAAGGCAATGAGAGCTACAGGTACCTAGAAATAAATCAGTTTCTTTGGTTTTGTGTCTAAATACAGGTCCTCAATGGCGAGGAGGTTGGTTGCTGATTTTTTCTTCATAGTCTGTGATGCCACTGCCAGGGCAGAGGCATTTGTAGTGGAAAGTTCAGTGGTGTTCACTGACACAGAGAAAACACCCACTTACACTGAAATGCGTTTAATGCCCTCATGTATCTATAATGCAATGAAGACACATCTTTGGGAAGATTTGTGGTGTTTTCTACATGGCCAGACTAAAAGTTTTCATCAGGACTCTGTGCCCCACGTTCCTGTGTTACGTGAGCTGCTTAAAAGTGGCTTGTGGCCTCAGCAGAGCACCTGGGTGATGCCTGCCAGTGATTGTGGCTAGTCCTGTTGTTCCACCTCAGCGGCTGATGGTGATATGCCAGGTCTGGAGCAGCAGTACAGACCCCATTATCTGGGGTCTTGTGTCTTGACTGGCAGGGAGTGAACAACTTAGGACGATTATGAAAATTCCCCATCAGAACAAGCTTCACTGTTTTCTCTACATATAACACACGAACACTGAAACATTTTACTGTGTCAACTGACAAGAAGCATACAGCAGAGGTAAAACTGCAACAGTCTGGGCATTTAGGAGAATAAAAGAGAGACAATCAAAAAGGATATGGGAATTTAGGGAAGCCTGAAATGCTTTAAGACATTGGGAAAAGTCCCTCACTGTCATCTTACGTATAAGAACAAGATGCTATGCCATTTAAACTAGCCTAGGCAAACTTAGTTTGGTGAGGGATCATATTGAGGAGCAGACCAGTTAGCTTGAGCATATGGAAAGCACCTCTGAGTTTGGGGGGGGCTTTTTTGAATGAATAACATGTGGGTTAGAAGGAATATCTTAATCATCCCTTGAGCCAACAATACAGCTTTTACACATTTAGAAGGTGAGCAAACAGACAAAACCAAAACTGTTTTACAGAGTTTTCCAAATAGGAGAAGAGCACTTGTTTTTCTAAGTCAGCCCTGTGTACTACAAAGAGAGTGCACATGCCTTCTTCCCTGAAAGTTGCAAGAATCAAAGAAGAAAATCTTTTCTGCAGCTCCTAAATGGACAAAAAGCTGTTTTGTTCAGCTTCTTTCTGGCTGTTATTCTGGTGTTTGTTCACGTACTTCTTTAGTCTATCTCCCAGATACATTCCTACTGACTATGTGCTGCTGCACACTCTTTCTCTTCGCACACAGCCCTCTCCAGGAATCGCACTAGCCAAGCCCTCCTGCCCACACAGGCAGGTGGTGCTGCACTGATGGGGGACTGCACTTCAGGTGAGAGCTGCATCAAAGATTTCAAACATGAAGGAAGGAGTTAATGAGTGGCCAATGATAACAAGTGAAGTAATTTGCTCTATTAAAGAAAGAGAGCATTTTATGCTGTACGTGCCAGTTATACAGAGAGACAGACACCATGGCAACAAGCTTGTCACGCAGTAGCAGGGCACTCCTTTAAGATTAACTTTCACTGGGGACATCATTAGTGGTGGAGAAACTTTGAAAGCCTTGGAATTTGGCTTCCTTTTGCACCCAGAATCTCACTTGCTTTTATGGAATTTGAATCTCCAGCCTATAAGCTTAGCCTGGGATAACAGCAATAGCAGGTTGGGATGTTGGATGCATCCTGAAAAACAGGGAAAGGAAAAATGTGACTACAGTATCTCAGTGCTTCCAGGCCTGCCATTTTGCCTGAGCTATATGGAAATGAAGAATGAAAACATACCATTGAGTCAGGTCCAGCAAGATTGTCTGAAGTAAAGAATGAAAAAGAGTTTGGAAAGGACTGCTCCTTCTATGCTTACTAATGCGCCATGGATCTGGTCATTAGCCTGAAGTGAGGGAGAGATCCCTCTGTAAATCTCCCATTCTGGGTGGGTGAACAGGTGCTAGATAATTACACGTATAAGGCTGATTCTTTTTACTGTCCTAGCTCATAGGTAGAATACCAAATACCCCTGATTGTCTTGTACCTGATGCAGACACTTGCTCTGGTGCAAAGCTGGTGTCAGATGCTGATGGGGTAGGATTTATACCCACAGGATGTTCCTCTACAGGCAACCACAAGGCAATTAGTGCACAAGGCATTTGGAACTCTGAATGTGGTCTAATTTGAATCTCATTTTACAGGAGCAACATACAGAGTTCAAGTTTCCAGTTCATGAGGCTGCAGTGCAAAGGAATTCATTTCTATGGGAAAGTGGAGAGAGACAGGAAAGATCTGAAGAGCTGTAGCAGAGTTTCTGTGGGAGTCTCTTTTGCCCCACCATATCTACAAAGTGCTGAGAATGCCATGCAGCATAGTTTTCATAGCGACAGGGAACGTATCACAAATTCATGAACCTTTGTGACTTGCTTGTATTATAATTCCTCGTGACAGAGCTACTCAAATCTAAAGAGAGCTGCAGTGCTTCACAGCTCCAAAAACGAAGCCCAGCCAACATGCAGGGTGTAAGAGTGCAGTGTCCAGATGCCCAAGCCCTGGCTCAGCTCACTGTGCCACACTCCTTCCACAGGAGCTGCTGCAGTCATTATAGTGAAAAGCTATTTTAGCCCCATCAGGACTAACTGGAAGAACTGATGAGCACAGACATTTGCTCAGCTTGCAGCATAAGGAAGGAAAATCAGGTGGACATTAATCATCCTTTTGCAGATGCATCAAGTAAAAAGGAGAAGCGCATTCAATCCCATGAAAAGGCTTATTTTTGAGCAGTTGTTCTCTAAGACCTGATAGCCAAGTGCTGTGCTCAAAAAACAAATGAAAGAGGACATGGTTCCTCTGGAGCTGCCTGCTTCCCAAAGATAAAGGAAGATGGAGTGCAGCACTCTGCCCATCCTGTACAGGAGCGTGAGAGTCATCGAGATAACTGAGAATTGTTATGGTGGGGGCATCTGGCTTGATGTAAAGGGAGAAGAAGTGGGAGCATATGCAATGGATTTCTGCATATGTTTGTGTTTTCCCAGTCCTATGGAGAGAGGCCTCTCTGACCGTAATAGGAATGAACTCATGAATAGCGCATGTGAGCAGCAAGCAAATCTGAAGCTGCAAGCATTCAGCTTACCCTGCTGCATGGTTAGTAAGGAGACATGTTGCATACTCAAGATATAGGGCAGGGAAGAACACGTTCATTTTACTGAACAGGCAGAGCATTTACCAGAAAATTCTCAAGGTTTTGGAGACCTCAGTTTGTGCCAGCTAGCTCTGTCTTCCAGGCAGGTGGAGGTACACAGATGTTTGCTGTCGGTCTGCAGGCAAATACTTGCCTTGAAAAACTGGTGGCAACCTGCAACAGCTGCATGCGTGTCATGGTCAGTGCTACGTGCAGAGAGACAGTGGGGGAAAGCCTGTGGCTTCTACACTGGCTGCTTTTATCCTGTACCCTGAACTGGGAGAAGACCTCTAAATGAGCAGAAAATACCATCTATTAGAGAGGCAGAGCCATGCACTGAAACAGGTCATACATCCCTTTTAGGCAGACAGGTGTAGCCAGCAGGAAGATGGAATGTTGGGAGATGTCAGGTGAAGATTTGGGGTTTGTCACAAGGAATTCTGCATTCAGAGGTGGGAACCAAAGGACAGCTTTCTTTCTGCTCAAAGAAAGAGCTTAGGAACAAGCAGGTATGGAAGATCCTGTGTCCAGGATTTTTGAATGCCACCTGTCTCAAACAGAGCACTGAAGAGAGAGGGGGAAAGAGTCTTGGCCCCACCTCTGCCTTGGAGGCACAGATGTCTGCCTGCACTCCTTCCACTCCTGGGGAGAAGTGTCAAAGACATATCACTGACCATGACATGCACGGTCTAGTCAGATCATTACTGCAAGTTACAGAAGTATTTTATGATTGCTAATAAAGACTGCTAGATTACCTCGCCTGCATTGCTATGCTATTACTCTTTATAATACTGTGAAATTTAATGTAGAGGGGTTTTTTTAAAGGACAAATGTTTTACAAGGTCTTAGAAGAGCAGAGTGCTGTTAGCCAGTGTAAAGCTTAAGACAGTTGAAGCCAGTTAGCTTCAGTTTCTTGTTTAAATCATGATCCACATTAGCACGTTCCTCACACACTCAAGTTCCTAGATCCGCTACATTTGCATTTTATTTTCCTCCCCTCACCCTCATCTTCTTGAGGTTCTGAGCTCCAGTCACTCACAAAACTAAAACTCCAAATTCCATCTTTGGGCATGCATACAGACAAGTGTTCATAGGGGAAGATCTCAGCTGAAGTAACTGCAGAAAATTGAATATGACCTTCCATCCTCTCTCCTCCTCCTGAAAGACTGAGCCAAGACTTGTGGAGGAGTGCCGTCACATTCTCCTGATTCCCTGTTCACCCTCAGGAATGTGTCTATGCCCAACTCCTCTGTGCTCTCAGCAGCTCATCGTTTGCCTTGGAGCTCCTCACCTCCAGCTGCCAGAGCAGCAACACCGATTTTGCTCACACTCTTGAGCATGGGTTTCTCTCTGTAATGCACGTGCTGGATGTTGCAGGCAATGAAGAGCCCTTCCAGGATTTTGAATGCTGTTGAATTTTGATGCAGAGTCAGAAGTCAAACAAAAGCCCTTTGTGTCCATCTGTGCTAAGTCAAAATTTATGAGATTTCAGCATGACACAAAGCAATACTCTCTGGTCAGGAAAAGTAAAGGAGGTCAGTTTGGACTTTGTTTGTTTGTTTATCTTTTTATGTTTGAGTGCTTTTATTTTACAGCTGACAGGAGATCACTTCATTTTCAGTGGCTTAAAATAACTTGCCAGTGATAAAAAAAAAGTTCCTCTCTGTTTTTCATAACAAGGAGATGCCAAAAAAATGGTTCCATATTCAGAAGAACCTCAGAGGTCTCTGCTGAATTGATCAACCATGGTTCAAACCAGAGTGCAGCACAGCCACTGAGGGAGAAACAGAACAAGGAGTCAGGCCATCTGGAAGGTCTACAGGCTGCCAGTGGGGCACTCTACCATGGCTCTGGGAGAACAAGTTGGGAAAGGCTGGAGTTGCATTTTAATCTCTTATATGTGTAGGATCCATCTGCTCTGGAACTTCAGGGAAATCTATTGCCAGGATCAGCCTCAGACATTGCATCTCTTCCAAAGGAAGACCAGGTCTCCAAGGCAAGCTGGAGAAAACTTCAACTTTCAACCTTGAAGAATTCTAAGGTGGGTGTATGCAATGTACAATTTCAGCTAGATTTCATTAACTGTGACTGAGGATCCTAGAGCTTCCTAGCCATCCTCCTCCCTTTGAGCCAATCTTCAGCTGAGAGGACTAATTGGATAGACCTCTTGGGGCTCCTTCCAGCTGTTTCCTGAGATATATTTGTATTCTGCAAAGGGAAGACTCAAGCTGATTGCTTTTATAACAGCTCCAACAAGAGAAATTTGCATTAAAAACAATGTGGGGAAAAAAAGACCTGGCATCTTAAAAGGTTTCTTCTAATTCTGGCAGGTTGATCAGTACATTTTCTGCCAGACAAGAACAGTTCCCTGCTGTGTGTTTTCTAATGAATTGACCGCTGCTCTCTAAAAGAAGACAGTGAAATGCACTGTGTAAGCATCTTTTCAATCAACCTTAGGAGCTTTGAATGTATCTTTACTTTTTTGCTCATATTAGGTAAATTCATTCTACTTATTCAGACAGGCCTTCTGAGCTGAAGAACCTTTTCACATAAACTTTCCCTTTGAACCCCTATCGTGTTTACCTTATAATAGTGATTAAATCACTTATAACAGTGATTTTGAATAAATTTATTTTAGTGTGGTCTATTGCTGCAGCTTGACAAGGTGATATTTCAATCTGCCCAGCCTTACCTCAGCCAGAGAGAGCTGGACAACTCCATTCTTGTCTTTGTCCAGGAGACGGAACACTTCTGAAATGTAGGAGAGGGAGGAAAAACTTGAATACAAACTACAGTTTGGCATGTAGAGAATCACAGTCTGACAAAATGTAAAGGTCTGGCTTTTTGCCATGATCTACTGGAAATCTAGACTGGTTCTGTAAGATATTACAGCTGTTCTTCTTTCCTCTTTCAAGTTATTTCTAAGCTGCTTCATGGGGCAGAATAGATCTACAGCAGCAAACTGAGAGTTGGCAGCAGGACAGCTGTAAAATCTGACATGGTAGCACCTGGTATGATCTGGGGACAAACCTGTAAATCAGGTCTGAGTAAGGACTGCAAAAGATAAATGGCACCATTTATAGGAGCCAGGACAATGCAGGGGCCAGAGCATTGACCACAAGTTGCTGATGACTGTAAAGCAGAAGAGAGTGGTGTGGTATGGTATGGTATGGTATGGTATGGTATGGTATGGTATGGTATGGTATGGTATGGTATGGAAACATGCCCATGGTCATTCAGACAGAAAGGCTTTTTCTATTTCTCTGCTGCTTTCTCCAAAACACACAATTATGCTGGCACCCTAGCATTTCCACTGAATTTGCTAAATTCACCGTTAAGAGACACAGAATACTTAACACAAGCCCCACGTTCTCAGGAATTGCCCCTTGATTCATGAACAGAGGCACTTACTGAACAGGGTCTCCAGGCGGATCATACAGGCCACAAAGCCATCGAAGTCGATGGTCAGCTTGCTGCAGGCATAGCGGGTGACAATGCTGTGCTGCACCTGATCATTGAGTGTGAAACCTGGAGGCAGGAAAGCACACAAATCTCTGACACAGCACGTTAATATGCTGTCTTTGATGTGACTTATCTATGGACTGCTGCAGCTGCAGGCAGACATGGTTGCAGGTCAGGACTATTCCTCCCAGAAGGTCTGTTGGACTCCATCACCCACCTCTGTGGGTCCTTTCCAAAGCCCATTATGCTGGGTGAAGAGAGGCATGAAGTTCTCCCAGAGCATTTTGTCAAACTGCATATTTCACATTGTTTCACAGCATAACCAGTCCTATGTTCCCCAGATAAACCCCTAATTAATGAGTCTTGGCACTGTAGCTGAATAGCAGTGATTGCAGCAGAGCCAACTGCTCACATAACACATTGGGCTCCATTCAGGCCCATATTAGTGCTATTTCTGTCTCTGGATCATTCACATAAACTCCACCGAGCACAAGACAAATCAAAAAAACAGTGCTCCTCTCAATGCCCCTGAGCTGGCAAGCACTGCTACAAAAGTTAACAGTACACATCAGAGAGGACATGGTTGGGGCATGCCTTGATCAGGCTTGCACCTTCTCTAGTGTGGAGAAAGGTGGTGGGAAGAAGAGAACGAAAAAGAGAGTTTGGGCAGTGAAAGAGGACAATTAGATGAGGAAATAATGAGGCCAAAAATAGAGCAAGTAATAATCAGATGGATAAGCAATGGTCACAGCATGGACCAAAGTATCAGTGGCTCATAATGCAGAACAGAGGACGGGGTTTGATGTATATAACAGCAAAAGGATGTAGCCGTATGTGACTGTCAGGAAGGGAGAATGGGACTGGCAGTGCTGTGATCTAGGTGACAGTAGAGAAGAAAAGCCATTGAAAGTCTCCACTGTTCTTCCAATGTCTGGTGATCTGGCAGTGTCCTGAGCAGCATACTCACCTGCCTCTCTGAGGGCATTTCGCATCTCATGGGAGTCGATGGTACCAGAGTAGTCCCTGTCCACTTTCTTATAGATTTCCTGCAGCAGAGGGGAAGGAGGGAATACAAAGAGGGCACTTCAGTGTGTGCCCACTCATCAACACAATGGTGTGGGCACGGGGAGACAGGCTTGGGCTTTCACAGCTGGGTCACAGCAGCAGTAAAGATGTGCTAACACAAGGCACATCAGGGGCTAGAAGCCAAAACGGACTAATCAGAGGGCTCCTCCAGGGTTTAACCTTGGTTTGCTAGTCCACTCTGCAGCCCATGCCATGCCACCCTCCCTGCTCATGTGGATAGATTAATGCCAGGGTAATGCCAGGACAATTATGCCCAACTCTCTGTGTCCACATTATCACTGCTGTGCAGACACAACCTTGGTTTTCTGATGGCTGGGACAGGGACTGCCCCTACCAGCCCAAGCTCCTACTCTTTGAAATATTAATGAGCAAGGGAAACCTTTCAAGTAGCTACTAGCAAACAAGGCAGACTGGGAAACATGTTCCCATGGGCTGGCAGCCTGCCTGCCTTCATATTACATGGTGGCAGACAGACCATTGAGGAAAATAGCCTATCATTTAGCAAACACTGCAAGAGACAAAGTCCGTTTTGCTTAATATTTCGGACATGATGACAGGTGCTTCCTACTGCCAGCAGGTTTATTATTCAGAATTAGATGCCACCTGGACCTACAGATAATACTTGATTTGAGTCTCAGGGCTTATTCTGCTGACAAGCCCTAGGACAGAGTCTCAGGGCTTATTCTGCTGACAAGCCCTAGGACAGAGCCAGGGCTTCATGAAACTCCAGGACAGAGTGCTCTGTCTGTGCTGACCAGCATCAATTATGGTGGCAGCAGGATTGTCTGAAAGGGATGTTGTCACACAAAGAAGGTCTAAATTTGACCTTCCTTTAGACTTCTTGATTCTAGGTGAACTTCTTGGGATGTTAAATGCTCTGCCAGAAAAACAATTCAGCATTTCTAAAAGGTTGAAAAAATACAAAGCCAGGTTTTTGTAGGTCCGAAAAATATGTTTCTTGTGTTTGCTTATGCTCAGCCAGCAATGCAACATATTGCAACAGCAGAGATGTGTTCATATGAGGTTTAATAGAGCAGGCAGCTGAAAGAGCTGTCTTTGCCAACAATGAAAGAGGGTTAATCTGTCTTTCCATAAGGTATTGCAAATTATGGAGAGTGGTGGGGCCAAGGTGAAAGAGGATTTGCTTGTGCCCTGTTGAATGAAAGGTGTTTCAGTGCCCTGGAAGAAACTCCAGCCAGGAGAAGGACTGCTTCCAAATATATCTGCCTGTGATTGTTTAACCCTATCTCCGTGCTGGATGTGTAGTTCAGAGCTGAGACTGAAGGGAAGACAGTCAGAAATGTTATGTTACCAAATACTTTTGAATCTTCATCCAAAGTGTCTTGAATTCTACAAGTCCCAAGGTGCCAGTGCCGTCAGTCTGGGCCATGTTAAGGTGTGGTTCAAAAATCAAGATTCCTCTACCCTTAACAAAACTGGAGAACAATTAATTCTGATAAAAACATATCAGCCATCACAGTGTCATCTTAATGCCAGTTTAGTTCTACTTTGTAATGCATCTCCATCTCCCACAGACATGCCCACAGCTTTACATTTGCTTAACTGAAGGCATGCCAAGAATTTCTAGGCTATCTGCACTCTCCAGGAATGATACATGGGATTGCTAAATATATAAGCACGATTAGATCCACTCACATTTTGTACAGTTAACAGCAGATTAGAGTCCTTAGGGAAAAAAGGGACTAGCCTCACAATAGACAATTGTTAGAAACCAGAGGCAGGAACTGCAAGTGAAGAGAATGTCATTTGGAGGCTAAAGTCTTCCTCCATGTCCTTCAGGGCCTTGAACATCCCTTGCAATGGAAAATTATGCAGAAACAGGGATTTGGACTCCATGACACTGTACTGACTGAGTTTCCTGTTAGGTTTAGGAGTGGAGTGTAGAGCAATGGCATCACTTCTCCTAACAGCCGGTTGTCCACAAGATCCAGAGCTAATCCCTGCTGGCCTCAAAATGACCATGTCATGAGACCAGCAGCATGGCTCTTCACCCTCCCCGTGCACCTTTCCAGCACAAGGGAGCGCTAGCAGATGCATTAACCTCTCCTTTTCCCTTGGCTACTCAAACCTTACTGGCTCCACGTGTCCTCCGAGCAGTGCAGAAGGGAAGGGAGGGAGGCACAGCACGTACTTATAGCCTTTCCCCTGCTCTGCTGCTCTGAGCTCGGTGCTCCATAAGCAGTACCCGACTTGGAGATGCCAGCTGAGGATGTGCTTAAAACCTGCGTCCTGACAAGTATCTGAAACTGCACAGGTGTACCCAGGAAGAAGGTCCCTGTTTCTTCTCCCTCATACTTCTAGGGAAAAGTTTAAGCAGTGAGATATGCAGAGCAGGGGAGAGAAGCAGCTGACGGTTAAATGGTTCAGGGCTCTGCCACCCTGAGCTGTTAGAGCTGCTTGGCTGAATTTTTTGCTTTCAGCCATGGGCCTGTACAACTGAAGTATAAACTTAGCCCATCTTCTTAGGAAGTTTTGCAAAGGAGATTCAGAGATTTTAGATGGGGTGAAATGACATTCAAAGGATACATCTAAAAGGCTGATCATCTCCCTGCAAGTGTTAATGTTGAATCCATCACTTTTAACATCCTTTCCTATACAAAGAGGAAGCACAAATCTGAGTCAGAAATACTTTTAGACAGATATTTTTCTGCAGACAACCCCTTGGAGATGTCAGTCACCTTAAAATCTTGGTAGCAAAGTAAATGCTCTGCCATTTCCCTTCAGTTGATTAATAGGGCTTTTTTTTTTGGTTTTTTTTTTTGGTTGTTTTTTTTTTTTTTTTTGCTGGTGCTGAGCCTCTACCTGTCCACAGAAGTCATAATAGCATCTCCCATGGTGGTCCTCCCAAGAAAGTGCAGGGAACATTGTGCCTCAGGAGAACATCTGGCAGTACTTGGAAGGGGAGCACCAGGCAGTATTCCCTCCATCCCCCCTGCCTCCCTCCATATTTAGAGGTTCACCAAGCCAGGAGAAACTCCGCTGGGGACAGACACAAACTCAGGTTTTCATCACCCTTAGCTGACAGAGCTGGGGTTTGTTAGCACAGATCCTGTTCCCTGCCCCATTCAATGGGAACTACACAACATTGCTTACTCTTTGCCAAAACCCGGTTTAGGATAGTTTGAAGTTCAATTGCAGTCACTTCGCAGTCCTAGACAGAAAACAAAACATACTTGACGTATCAACACAAAAATTATTTGCAACAAGTTATATTCATTTGCTATCAGACATCCAGAGACTATTTCCCTTCCATATCTAAGGCATGTGAGCCCTTAAGTTTTTTTCTAACACTTCACATTTACTCTCAGATATCACAAGCAGAAGAACTTCAAAAACCATCAATATTTCCTAAACTTTCAAAAGGGAAATAAGTGGTTTGTTAGGTACTATGGTGACATGACCCAGTAAATGGCAACTTTTTAACAGGTTTGACTGAATAAAGAGGTTCAGGAGACCATTTGAGGTTTTCCAGGGTTTTATGAAAACTACAACCAAACAATACTAAAATTGCCCTCTCAAAACTCAGAAAGGTCTTTCTAACTAACTAGATGTTTTCCCTCTCTGGTACCAGTGGCCACTTGTTCATTAAGAGAAAATCTGACGTGACAGCCACAGGCTAGCTCAGCAGGGCTTTGTAGCTACTGCTTTTCAAATACAATAAATAGAGAAAAAGTTCAGCCAACAGTTTTCCGATTCCTGGGGCTAAACAAAAAGGAAGGAATTGGCCAGCACGGCAATTGTCAGAATTATATGATAGCTCCACAGGTAATTTATTTCACCGTGGGATAATATTTTCACAGTCCTTACTTCTATCACCCCTATTTTCAAAGTTATTCCCTGCCCTGCATTACCAAGGGAAAAAATCACATTTTGCACCAATAAGAGGAACAATGTAGAAAACCTTCTCTATTGTAAAATGAATTGAACTGAAGCTGTGAGATAATAAAAGGGGAGAAATACTTGGTTTTTTGAAGACCAGTCAGTAAAAAGAATCGGCACGTGATTATTTGCATAATCATAACAGAGAGGTCCCTGTCTTTTTCATTCACTTTAATCCACTTACCTCTCCAGAGAGCTTTTGGAACAGAGTCTTGAACTCATCATCTATGTCTTTGTTATCAACATGAGGCTAGAGACAGAGATGACCAAGAGTGTGGTTAACAAGGTGGTTCTGGAAAGTGAGCTGTGGACATTGTAAGGATGCTGTACAGGGATCTATTTGCAGTAACAGCAAATGAGCTCTTGCTCTGCACTCATGGCAAAACAGAGGCAACTACTTAAATCATGACCAGCCAGAGGCTGGCTTCATTTGAAAGTAAACACTTCCTAAGCCTGATGAAGAAGTTTTCTTCTGCTACCAAGATAGTTTTATAAAACAGCCACAGAGAAAATGTCGCTGCACTTGGCCATAGCAATTCAGCAGTTCCTTGGAAGTCTGCTTTTGCAGTTTCTCTCAGGCTTCAGGAAGACTTTGTTTTTATGGAAAGGATCATGCTGTGCCCTTCCCGCCTTCTCCTACCTGTGCTAGAGGGAAGGACAATCCAATGAGTTCCAGCCCAGCCTACAAGGGTGCAGTTTCTGTGCTATGTGGCCCAGGTACATGAAAATGAATGTGAAACTAAGACATGAATATATGTAAAGAATCTCCACAAACAAAAAGTACTTCTCCTGAGTATAAATTCATATTGCAACCCCAGCTCAGGTAAGAAATAAAAATCTTGCTCCTGTTTAACCCCCCACTACAAAGGAAAAGTCTGCTAGGAAAAAAAAAAGAGAGATCCTCCCAGTTAATTCATCTAACCTCATATGGTTTTGCAGTCACGACATCACCCATCATCCTAAGGGGGGAAAAAAAAACAACAAAAAAAGGAAAAAAATAAGAAAACAATCAGAAATTACGAGTCTTCTATAAAGTCTTTGCTTTAAAATAATTAGCAAAACAAGTTGTTTGACTATAAGGTGTTAACAAATGCACAGAACAAGCCCCCAAGTTTCCTTCTTCTCATGCTCCCCATCCCACCTCTGCCTGCCCCAACTCTTTGAAGATATTTCCCTTGGGCAATCCAGCCTTGCTGTTCTTGTCTTGCATTCAGATTCCTGCTTTTTTGTTCAATGGCTGCTATTGATACAATGCTTTTTAAAACCATCTCCTCATCGTTGTACTTCCAAATCCTCCACTCTCTAATTGTGGTAACTTCTACTTCACAAACCTGAGGGCCCTAGTTACCACCTGAGTGCTTTGTGGAGGCCATCTGAAGAGCCATGACTCTCTGCCATGGATCTGTGTGTGTCACATATAGTAGACTATGCAAGACAGTGGGTCCTAGAATAGGCCTATTTTGCTGGTTAAGAGCAAAGATTGAGCACAGAGGGTGGGTGCAACACCCGACCTCTTCCTTTATGCTCCTCACCAGCAGAAGAGGAGCCTTTAGAGAGAAGGTACCCACTGTGTTTTAGCCTGTTTCTCAGCAAAAACTCGCAGGCAGAACTCTCCATTTTTGTAAGGCTCGAAAGTGGACGGCACAATGAGATACTCTCCCAGGGGCAATTTCATGCGGCAGGAAACTTCACGCAGGTTGATGTAAGGATCAGTCCGGGCTGCTGGTTGGTGCCTTGCGAAGAACGCACGGTTTGCATGAATATCTGTGTTGTTTTCCAGCTGTGGGAAACGTGTTTTTGTTAGAAACCATTTGGCAGTTCCCTGGTAAGCCTATTTTGATTCCAATGCTTTAAAGCCATCTCAAGTTTTTTTGTCACATAAAATAATGAATCCATGAGTGATGGCACTAAAGATAACCACCAGGGTTCTGTCACGGGAAACAGGCAGATAATTAGAAGGGGCAAGGATCTTTCTCTATAAAGATTATCTTTTCACATGCCTCATTAGAATTGGTAATATAAAATAAATAGAAGTATCATAATGTATGCTCATATTTGATCAAATTAGTACACTGTAAATTGTCCACATGTGGAGCATTTTTTCCTTTTATGGGATGCTCATGGATAAATTTAAATTTCAGAATATTTTTGAGCAATTTATAGTACAGAATAAATCCCTTAACTGCACAGGAATTGTAGTCTCTGATTTCTTTAAACAGACAGAAAAGAATAGCAAACAGGACAAAGTAGTAGTCATAAGGGTGAGACTTTTGGGGCCACATTAGATAATTTACCCAACTTCTATTAGTTTTGTGAAAAACAGTACTTAATTTTTCGTTAATACCAATATACTCTTAAGGAAGTGAAACATTGCACAGCTCATAAAATAAAACACTGACATAAGAAGAAACAGTAGTGTAAGAATAACATCTCTGCTATAAACTCCTATTCATGACTTCTGCTCCACAGAGACGTCTTTTAAAAAGTGTGACTCAAGGACACAAGAAAAGTGCTGGTGGGTTGATACAGGGTGGGAAGCAATGCATAGGGATAAGGATCCTGTCTGTCTAAGAAAAGAGCATACAAAGATGTTACCAAACATTGCATAATCATTCAGTTTTTCTGTTGCGAACTGTAGAAAAACATGCAGATTTTTTCCTCTTTTCTTCTGAAGATAAGATTGAATTTGGTATTTATTCAACAGCCCCATACTTTCTCCTCACTCAATATTAAGCTAAGTGGAGCTGCAAAGATTAAGAAGACAGATCCATATCTTTTTCAATATATAAAGTTCATTTTCCCTTTGCATTTGCAAGGCTGCTAAAAGAACACAGTTAATTGCTACATGGCCACACATTCATTTACTGAGAGAGGAAAAGGGCTGAAAAGACAAGGAAAAATTGGCAGCATAGTCTGCTGGACCTCAGTAATGAGTATAGGCTATTCCTACCACCAGACACCCCTGGGGTCTCTTTCTTCAGCAAAGAAAAGTCTCTTTGCCTCAGTATTGACATCTGGGAGGATTAGGAAAGGTTGAGCAGGGTTTGTTCATTACCAGGAGCCCCAGCTCAGAACTGTAAAAGGAATGGATCGGCAGAGTTTGGAATTTCTTCTAAACAACATTGGCTACATTTTCTCCATTTTAGAGTGCAGAGATCCTGTTCTGCTTTCACCTGAACGAGACAGACAAATTCTGATCTCTGTCACACAAACTTAGTGGAAACCAAATTTCAACAAGTATAAATGAGGTCAAGATTGGGAGTCAGATATCTGTAATAAATCCTTGTGCCACAGTCCCTTGAAAATGGTTATTTAGAACTTGAGATATTGGTCCAGTGAGATGTCATTAGTCAGGAAGAAGTCTTCCTGGTAGCTAAATTCTCCAGTGCAACAGGAGGTGCCCATGTGGAGGCTAGAAGTCTTCAGCAGGGATTACATACCTCCTGAGGAATCTGAAAGGAAGGGAAAGAAATTATGTTAAAGGACTGCTATATATCTGCATCTAAAAGTAGGAGGGGGGAAAGTCAGATAAATTCTCCTTCAGACACCTTCTCTTTTCATTTTCATTTACATCCACATATTACAGTATCAGATATACATTAAGTTCTATCTTGTCCTAGACCAGTTCCAAAGGAAAAACAGAATCTTTATCCAGAATCTATAGAATATTTAGTTGCTTTTCTCCTGATATGTTGCTGTGAGTTACTCTGTTGGTTGGAAATATTTGAGTAAGCTCAGTCAGGATGGTCAACAAGTTAGCCCTGCTTTGCTAACCAAAACTAGAGAATTTATTATAGCAGACCTAAAATCTGCTAGTCTACTGTTATAGGAATATGATGAAAATATAAGGCTACTGTCACCAGCAAGCAGCCTGAGGATGATGGGATTGTTGTGAGGCAATTATAACAAGTAGCGGATTTCAAGATTTGGCCCTTCTTAAATTAACTAAATTGCTATGTTAACTTGTACCTCCAAATATAAGGTAGATTTTTTAAAGGAATTAGTTGTCATAAGAACACTGATTCCAGTGAAAGCCAAAGAGAATGTTCTCCAAGATCTGAAAGAGCTTTTAAAAATATCACCCCTACAATGACTGTGGGACCTGAGTGACCCCTAGAGACCTCAGGGGTTGTTCCCTATAACCAGCACACGAGCAGGCAGGAACTGGGTGATGGGCACACATAGGGTTATCGTCAGTAGGCATTTTGAGCTATGTGACTTACGAAAGCTCTGCAGGGCAGGTAGACTTGAACATGCATCTTTTCACCTTCTCCTCCAGAGAACTCTGATTTAGATCATCACCCGTGCTGCCCTAAGCGGACCCCCTCAGCCACAGCATCAGCTGCAGAGATGTAAACCTACAACACTGAGTGACCCAAGGAGCTTGATTCATATCTGTGTTTCTACCTGAGATGACTTAGCAGTCATGTTTTTCAAAAAAAGTTTACATCTTAAGAGTCACTTAAGTGACTTAAGAGCCTACTATGGATAAGAACATAGAGGATGCAGATGGGATGGATTAAAGGTAAAGCACAAAAGCTTCTCCAGCATTGTACTCAGTGATGCCAGAGGACAGACATCTATAATGTGCAAATTCAGAATGCTGAGGGTGTTTGGGACTATGGAGAAGGCAGCTCCATGTGCTCAGTGAGAACCATGTGTGCATGCAGACAGGCACTAGGGAAAACCTTTCCTAGTATTGAACCATCCTGCACAAGATGTATTAGCAAAAGCCAGCCATTGCCATCTGCTCCAACCTGTGCTTGCTAATGCTCTTCATCCAGTGGAATCTACACAACATTTAATTGCTTTTCTTCACATATGATATTGGGAATGATAATGGAAATTTTTATGTTTGCTTCTCTCCCCTCACATCACAGAAATTAGAGGTTACACCATAGATTTTTTTTTTTCTCTACATTATACTTTTAGAGACAGAAGCAACACTGGGAAAATCAGGAAAAAAACCCAAAATTACTGAATCAGAACAATAGTATATGGTAGACAATGAATCAAAAAAAAATTGAAAAGCAAGGGAGAAAGAATAATGAAAAAGAAAGTGACTACTGAGTAGTAACGATAGGCTGTAATCAGAAACACTTATCTGGAATTGCCAGGCACCCTGAGCGTGCCCCCATTCAGATTTTGTAAGAGAAGACTCTCAATGACACTGTTGGTAAATTACTGGGTTTAGTTTTACATCGCCATCTTGTTAAAGTGGGATGAAAACTGAGCCTAAATTTATTTGCATCTTCCCATATTATGTGTGTCAGGAAGAAAGGAGAGAAGGAATTGAACAATTTTGCAAAATCCAGTCCTTACTGAAGTGTAGTGCTGAATGTCAAGATGCAGCACATTGCAAATTTTTTTCCAGCATAACAGAACAGGAAATAAAGCCTTTAAAATAAGGAACAAGCTTTACCTGATAGAGCGAATACCCAATACTAAGCAGACCTTCTCCCATTCTCTTCTGTCTCCTGCGGTTCTTCTGCATCAAGCCCACCACTATAGTACAGCATGGCTCATTCAAACCCCCTTCATGGTCATCATCTGGTTCATCCAACCGGATTTTGAACTGGGGATTGGTCCAGTATGTTGCTAAGAATTCCCAAGGTGAGACAAAAGGGAGAAGGCTTTGCTGTCATTGTAGCCAAGATAGCTGTCTCTAGACCTACAGAGAATATCTCTTTGGAAGGACTTTTGCCTGGAGTTTCTCCAGTTCTTTCCATTGAGTTAAATGGGTTTGTATTTTCACAGCTATGCTGATTATCAGTTGGAACCATGGGAAATCAAAGCACCAAGGTATTTCCTGGGAACTAATGATCAACAGGGAGGAGCTGATATTGTTAATTCCAGGCAGTCATTTATCTCCAGAAAATGTCCTTGGCTGAGGCTGTTATTGTTGCAAGAGGACCAAATGCCTGACAGCCTCTCCAGAGGTCTAACCTGAAAATGAACGGGAAACAACACTGCCACTGAACTGTGACACTTTCCCAGCCTACTCAACCCTTCAGAGGATTACTCCAGCCAGTAGCAAAAGCCATATAAGCAGGAAAAGCAGACAGAGAGAAAAAAAGAATATAGCCACAAATTAACTGCTTAGTGGGTTGGTAATCCCCGATGAGGAAATAAGTGTGAATTAGATCTTCAATTTAGACTGCCAAGCTTTCGCTTACTGTCTAAACCCCACAGAAATTGCTGCATCTCCAAGCCCTTCCCACCAAAGCTCCCTCCAGCTCACAAATACTTATTTTTTGAATGTTTTGTGTGGGATTTCATCAAATGCCCATTTGGCTGGGTCTTCACCTTGGTAGTTCTGGCAGCCTCCCGCCGTCGAACCCCGTCTCCACTGTCCATTAAACAGGGTCAGGTCCCATTTATTGACCTCGTTATTTGTCAGTGTGTCAGGAGTCAAGTTGCAGATCTCAAGGCGGGTGAACTGCCTTTGAAAATCTGAAAATGCCATCCTGGCACAGAAAAAGATGAGGGTTAGTCCATCAGCCTACAACAGATGAGGCAACTGCAACTGGACACCTCTCCCAGCTGGGCAGCAAATGTTGGTACTACAGAGCTGCCCAAAGCCACATTTAATTGAATGCTGAAACCTGGAACTGGCTTTTGGGAAACAAAATTACTATCTCCCTAAATGAGCTGTATCTCCTGGAGACAGTAATTCTCAATGGCTGTTACACATTATGGGCTCAGTCATACCATTTTCTGTCACCCCCGGTTGTGGGCAATCCCTCTTGCATCATGCCTCGTAAATAAATTCACTGAAACTGGTGAAACAATATGTGCGAGGAGATTCCATTTAAAGGGAGTGAGACTTGACCCTTGTGAAAGCAACAGTCTGTAGGAAAACAGTCTCACTTTGGTGTTTTGCTTTAGTCCTATCATTGATGTTTGTTTTCACCATTCCTAATAGGTTTGCATGAGTGACAGACCTTGATTGCTTCATGCTGCAAGCAGAGGTCTGTTCTCATTTCTCAGTGCCTTATGGCCCACGTAGCTGATTGCACTGGAAAGTGGTGGCTGTTTATCTTTCCAGTCTAGGACAGAGTGACGGAGGTTCGGTACCAATCCATATAATCAGATAACTGGGATAGGATAGGTTTTCTATTAGGTCTGAGTAAACAGGCTCTTCCCAAGCTGGTACTCTGAACTTTTTCATTAGCGTGTTGCATTTAGGCAAAAAAACAAACCTCAGACTGTAGAGCAGCTGAGGTTCATTCTTGCCACCTCATTAATTTTATTACCATCTGGTCTCTTTATTTTGGATAAGCACTGAGTTATGCAAGCTCTAATAAAAGGTAATATTTGAATAGAAAGGGAGATAAATAAGAGGCTAACAATGTACGAATGTCATTATTAACCCCCTTGGTGCTGGCAGGTTTTTTCCATCCAACTGAAAGGACTGCTTAAAGCACATAAAATGTCCAAAAGAATAAGCTAAATGAACAATTCTCACCAAAACTCTCCATCATCGACTTGCTTATCCAGAGCCTGTTTTTGTTTGGGATCAACATAATTCCATTCAGGAGCACTACAGTCAAAGCACAAAAGCAAGCTGTTCAGTTGTTGCATTTTATTTTACATGACATCAGAGTTAGAGTCTCTCTCTTATGCTGATAAAAGAGTATATATTTCTTCAACAAATAGACTTTGTGCCCCTCCAAATAACAGTACACACTGCAACCTGAACTATGCTGGGCTGGAACCAAACTGCAACCATATTTGCAACAAATAAGTCTTAAATTGAATCACCCCTGCCAGGTGCCAGAATGTACAAACATCGCAGACTGGCTGGATTAGGACATTCACAGCCTGAAAGTCAGTCAGAGCTTCTCCACTGTCAGATTTGTTGGGGTGCTTGATATTCTGCCTAGGGAAATAATACACTCGTCATTGTTGGGGTCACAAAAAACCAGGAAAGCAAAAAGGTGGAATTAGAAAATATACTACACAAAACAGCACTGCTCTTTCTTCTCATTTTGATGTTAATATGCTCAGGATGCATTCTGCTCTGATCTGCTCCCACGACACTGCAGTTCTGCACCTGCCTCAGCAGGGTTGTCCTATGGCAAAACAGGTGTGACAAAATCAGGATACAGCATGTGTGTGTGCCTGAGGCACCTTATCTTGGGGCTGAGCAAAGCAGCTCTGATAAAACTAAGACTAACTGTAATGTTTATCTCTATTTTCTGTCCTTAATTATGATACATCAGCACCCAGGCTGCAGTCAGTCAGGACAGGAAACCAAAATCTTGAAGTGTTGCATGAAAAAATATATTGAGGCCCAAATGAAAGTAAAATTTATGTCATTCTGAATATAAAAATGAAAGAGGTGTTGCCACTGTCATGCTCCTGAGATTCCAAAATATTTGAGGCCCAGACAGTTTCTGAGAGATTTTCAAACTTCTGTGTCCTCAGCTTAGTCAACCTCCTCATTTTTTCAAGATTCTCAAGTAGATACTAAATACTGGTGTGATTTAGAGCTGAGCAGCCTTAGAGTTGAAGCAGAGGCACAATGGTTTATTCCTGCTGTAACTCCCAGGAACAGGACTGGTTTGTATATTTTGCTGTGGTCCTGGCACCATTGCTAGGATCAGTTTGAGAAAAGTTGTCTTGCAAAATGAGGTGGGTATGGTTTCCATTGGGCTGCTCACAATTAAAACAAAGGCTGTTCTCTCCTATTAGAAAGCTTTGCCTGAGGCAGGTAATAATGCCCACTGGACAGAATGGATCAATATCTAACCTTGGTTATAAATTAATAGTGTTTTATTCCAACCGATTTAGTATCTCTCCTAGATGTGGTTTGTGATTGGATTAACTGCATAGTCTCAATTTAATTTTTAACAGATTCCAAAATACACCAAAGAGAGAGAAGTAAGGGCATATAAAAACCTACTTATCACTCCAAGCTCCAGTCCATTCTACTTCACCCCAGGGATTTCTAAGCCTCACTAGTTTCTCTGGCCGTCCTCGGTAATATACCTAAAAGATCCACAACAAACAGAGCCTGAACACTTCCATTATTCCAATCATCACAGGGCAATTGCTTTTCAGACAGGATAAAACATGATTTGTACTGGAGTGATGCAGTCCATTACAATTTGCAATAGTTAAAAGACACCCAGATGCCTTCCACCCTTATTTTACATTATCCTGTGCCACCAAGTGAGCCATTAGCTGCAGCACTCACCATTTCATATAATGACAGCAACCTGCAAGGAAAAGCATCAGCTACAAAACAGCAGAATATCTGCATCCTCAAAAGCAGGAGACATTGCACAACACAGCAAGGTTGGAAAGAGGTCATCTGGCATGGACATCTCTGTAACAACTCCAGTTTCAGAGGACTGGGAATATCTGGGGCTCACTGCAAAGGTGAGACTAACAGCAGACTTCATTAAAGAGGCCTTTACTCCTTTCCCATCAGCACGGACTGGCAAGGTACTTGCTCCCACACACAGTATAAACTCGTGGGGAACAGCTGCCTCCTCTCCTGCTTCTCTTTTCCGTACCCTCTGTTTTGGTAACAGCCTGGCCCACCTTTACATGTTGTATCCCAGCCTGTTGGTACAGTACAAGTGGCAGACTGCACATTGTATTCCATATAATTACAAATACAAAGCTTCAGATCTGGCTAAATATTGTAGGTACTGCCTTTTTTTCTCTGTAAGAGGGTGCATAAGTTAGCAACATTTTTATTTGGTCAGTCACAGCAAGACATCAGAAAGTTGAAGGCACTGCAGTATTGCAACCCCAAGCTGGTCTGCATGATGGCCCCAGAGGGGCTGGCTTACCTCCTCTGCTCCAGTGATAGAGTAAGCATGGCCTTTTACCAGCTTCAGACTTGTGATTGCTTCTATTTCAGCTGCAGCAGTTATCTGGGACAATAAAAGTATGCACATTTATGACTATATATTGTGTATGAACTCAGCTTTCATGAACAAGTTAATATGGGGGAAGATATCCAAAGTGGTATGCACAATGAATACCAATATTCTTGATGCAAAGTATATTAAATAAAGGTGAGATCCACAGCAAAAGCTCACCTCTACAGTTTCATGCCCCTTAATATGAAGCCCTAGCACAGAAGAAATTAAAAAATGTATGATGAAATCGAAATCTAAATCCAATTACCAGCTCAGGTAACACACCCAGTCATCTGCAAAGACATGTTCATATGAACATAGGCCTAGCACGCCTCAGTCGAGATCTAGTATGCCAAAATTTGAACTCTGGTCATTCTACATGCCACAAACCAGGATTTCAAACAAAGTAATGGAACAGGATGTGAAAGGTGTGAAGTTTCCAAAACATGTTCAAACATCATCTGTAACTTGAGATTGTTTGTATTACAGCTGTCAATAATCTCTAGGACTGAAAACCAAAGCCAGAATCAGACTACAGGCTACAACAAAGTGTCTCAACAAGTTTGTCTCTGGCAGTCAAGTGCCTGGAGCTGAACTCTTACAAAATTTGAGTGAGAAAAGATACTCAGAGAATGAAAAAGGAGTTCAAGAAGACCAGCAGAGAAGAGTTGTTCATGGTTCTAAGTATTATCCCATGCCATCTTGTAAATAGGGAATGATGATGATAGTTGGTTATTTAGAACTTTGTTCAAAGTTTTTGTTACTGAATTCAATAAAGGTTTCACATTAACCAGGATTTGCTTTTATATCAGACCTTCATACCTATTTCTGACATTGGTCTGGGCTTTTGTTACAGTATGAACCAGGGCCCTGAGGAGTAAGGAGAGTAAAGCTTTGTCAGTCTCTTACATCGATGGAGCAGCCGAGCAGTGACCCAGCTCTCAGAGCCTTCTGGATGATTTGGTACAGGTTTGAAGGAGCCCTCCGCAGCTCATAGGACTCAGAAATGCCTCCAGTAAAATCCTCAAAGCCCTCCAGAGTGGACCCTCCTGTGAGAGCCTCATAAGAGCCATTCAGCCTGTGGGAGAGATGACAAGAACTATACAAGGGGCCATCTCCACCTGTATGCACAAGGCACCACAGAAGGAAGGGTTTATCATTTCATAATCTCTCGATCTGGGTGTGACCCGGGGCACCAGAATTAAAGCCCCTTAAAACAGACAGTTGGCAACACCCTTTATAGATCTAGAGGGAACTGTAAATAATGGGTGGAACAGAGGCTGCATTTGAAGGAAGTGTGCTGTGACTAACACCACAATGCTTGGGCCATCCACAGCTGCACCCCCAGGAGTGCTGCCTCCTGCTTAGCCAACCTTACTTGGCATAGGCCTTCTCCAGCAGCGCGCTCCAGAACTCGTTGCCTTCCTCCGAGTGCACGAAGACCAGCTTCCCATTCTTGGTGGGCAGCCTGTCATCCACCACGACGTCCACCCACTCCCCGTACTGCCAGAACTGATAAAAAGAAAAAAGGAAAAGATGATGAGGGCTGGTGTGTCCATAATAGCTCCACGCTACCATTTTCCTGCCCCTTCAACTGTCATCAGTTCTCCCTGCATAAGTCATTGCAGGGTTTCATTCCCACGGTGGATTCCTTTCCTTTGTACTACAGACAAACTGCTCTCAGCCCTGTGGAGCATTCAGCAGTTTCCTAATGCTATATCAAATTTTGCTGATAAGTAATATTAACAGCATGTTAATACTGTTGCACGTAACATTGAAAACACTGTCACTGTGCTCCATGTAAAGTTTGCATGGCAGAGAATCCAGGCAGCTAGCATATAAACAGAATACTCTAAACTCTCTTAAGGCTCAATCCTTAAGAAGAAAAAACAATTCCCCTGCAAAAATGCTGAAAGGAGTGATCATCTAAAGGGAAAACACTCAATAGTGCTAACCCCTTCTGGAAATATTGGAAAATGTGTGAAACATTGCTAATGCTACATTTTTGCCTCAAAGTTAGCAATACTTACTCCAGAAATTGATGCAGTACTGAAAGAAGATAAGATAATTCACATCATAACACCGTAAGGTGAGCTGGTAGAAGGGATAGGTATGCATTCTACAACTTCTGTCCTCACAGAACAGCTCCTTTAGCTTTGCAGGGTGAATCTACACTGCTCACACCTGAGCCTAACCTCTTGTCAAAGCAGGTTGGCTAAATCCCGACACAGTGGCTCTGCAGACAAGGAAATACGGGCAAAACCAGGGAAGGGAAGGGAAAGGGAAATCAGCCTGAATCCACTTTCAACAGCTGGCAGCAACAGAATTTGGTTTGGGCTCCCACACCATGATGCTTCAGCTCAATTTACAAAAACTGTATCATTCCTCTCAACTGTGAGACAGCAGAATCTAGCCATTGAGCAGGTCTCATTTAACATTATTCGACTCTGTTCTTCTTTTCTTTCTCTCTCCTCCATCAATTTAACTTATGCACTGTAATTTTTGATTATTTTTCCTGTTACGAACAAACAAAAAAGCACGGAAAAAACCCCATGCTGCTTCTAGCTAAATACGAGCATTTTCCACTTTTATTCTCAATGCCCTGATCATATAGGTACCTGAAAATGGAAGATTCCAGCATAGTCCTTCTGAAAACTCTGATCCTTGGGAACAACACGGTGCAGAACATCTGGATTCAAAGTGAGAGATGCAATGGCAGCTAGGAGCCAGCAATCACCTAAAACAACACACGTTACAAGGCAGAAGATTTCTTTAGTAAATAGGCATTTGCCAAGCTGATCCCCACGCCACTAAGTCACACTCTCATCCAGACTAAAATGTCAGCATTAAGAGCTATGCAAGGTCCTGCCAAAGCCAGTAGCCAAAGCCAGTATTAGTTCAGCAATCCACTCTTCTTTTGTTATTTATCTCTTTTGCTCATTTTCCACTCACCCAAACCATATGTGTACTTTGGAGCCTCTGAGGCTGACCATGGTGGTAATTTCAATGGTTTAGTTTGTGCTTTGCTGTTTTGATTTTTTAATGAAACTATGAAAACAAGCTGCTTTACCTAATGTTGTTAATGCCCTCAGGAGACCAAGAACACAGCCAGAGGAAGAAGGCATTTGGGGTAGGTGGGTTGCAAAGCATGGCTGGGCAGGATAGAGTTAATGACCTGTAGTACTTTGACTAGACTCAAGCCAGCACACCTGGGGGAGACAAGGACTTAGAAGATGCCTGAAGAGGGCAAAAGCTCCGTGTTGACAGAAGGATGGTGAGACTTCCCTTCTTATGTTTTGGAGAACATCCAATGGATAGCAGGAACATTTGGGGGGCTATTCCTTCTTAGACCATTTCTCTGAAGGTCTGAACTTGAACCAGCACACCAGGGCTATTACTAGATATTCACCCAGGAGTCTAACAGAAGCTGAAGTCTCCAGCAACCTTTGCAAGGAAGTAAGTCCTTTCTCTGCCCCACTCCTTATCCTGGAAAGGCTGGGCATGCCCAGTCCTTCCTGGAGCCTGTGTCTCTCTGCTGGAGCTGTTTGCTGGGTTGGTTGCCTGTTTGTTGTGGGTGGGAGGCCAATCCACCCAAGGTGGTGCCCCTGGGAAACTCAGTGACTCACAGGTTTCTTGAGGTGTTTACATACTGCAAACAGCAAGAGGAACTTCTGTGATTCTGTATTATTTCTGAAGTGTCCAGAAAGTCTAGGAAAACAAAACTGCTCTGAAGGTACTAATATTTTCTTGGTTCCTTGTGGATTATCTGTGCCATGACACAGTTTATTTGTGCAGGTGAATATTCTGCAGAAGGAATTGGCACAACAGCTCTTGCATCAGAGGAAATAAGCTAATTGAGAAACCAAGGAAAGAGTTTAATCTGCAGCATGATTGAATAACCTAGAGCAGCAGTTAATTCTTTATATTGACTCAGGCTTTATGATTTAGTGGCATGATGAAAAAAAAGTGTAAAAGTAAGACATAGGGGCTGGGTGCTCTCTGCTGCCTGTACCCCACTGGGAGGTACCCAGATGCCTCCTGTGAGCTGAGCAAGAAGCAGCTGTTTTGAGTTAGGCAAGCAGTGATGTGAGAAACACTTGGGAAGAAGTGCCCCTACTGTGACGACCTGTAACCACTAGAGCTGGCTGATCGCATTATGGATCCAAAACCGTGACCTACCCCGTGTGCCAGCCCAGGCATTTCCAAAGAGGAGGAAAAAACCTAGTATTAGTATGTGAGGTGCTGCTTGAGCCTTCACCTGGGATTGCTCTGCCTTATCTTGGCTGCCACATTCAGGAAAGAGCATTCAAGCTGGAAGGGGACAGAAAATGGCTGGATTGCCTGTCTCTTCCCCATCCACCTGCATTTCTTATGAGAAGAGGTTAAAAAAAATTGTCCTGCTCACCCTACACAAGTGGCATTTGAAGAAGTGTGAGACAGGTTAAATGCTCCTTTGCAGAAAAGCTCTTTGAGGCAAGAGCTCTCAGTTGAAAGATAATATTTCCTTTGCAGAAGAGAAGATAAAATAAAAGGGTTGTGACATTTTTAGAGTGGAAATAGAGAAGGTTGATACTGTGCATAAAGAGAGTGTGGAAGCCTCAGCCTCTAAAACAACTACAAGCAAAAACCTTCTCAAGATCGTCTTCAAACTAATTGTTCTACAAACTATTTTTCATTCTGTGGGAAAGGGATCAACTTGCTGGCCTGGAAGTTTCCTCACAGCCTTAGTTACCTATGTATAAAACAAGAAAAATTAGGAGAGCGCAAGGTATGGAAAAAAAAGGCTTTAAGAACCTCCTCTCAGGGAAATGTAGATACAAGAAAAAAATGAGACAAAGAACAACCAGATCTGCTTTGTATTTATTTCTTTGAGGCTTTCCTTGGTACAGGTGTATGCCTTACACTGTTACAATTTCTATTTTCCTTTGAGAGGTAGAAATAATAGTGATAAGTCTGAGGAATGGATTTTCAGAGGAGGAAGATGAAAAGCCGTATCAATTCAGAACTGAAATCCTCATTTTCTGAACTACCCCAGATTTTCCTTCTGCCCTGGCTGTTCCTGGTATGCTGTGCAGTGAAGTGCAGAAGATTATTTCTGAGAAGGTGGCAAGGTGGGGGTCCATGGTGTCCCTGTTATGTCCCTCCACTCCCAGGGAGACCAGAGATCACCTGCAGCAGTGACAAGTTAGTGCTCTCCCAATGTGCAACATCTGGAAGTGTTTCCCTTTTCTAGTCTAGACCAGGATTTTACAGCCAGTGAGCAAGAAACTACTGCAGGCTTTGCTGAGGATGGTGTATGTTTGATGCACAATTAGGCAGAAGATTCAGTGAAATGAGGGGGGTTTCCTTAAATATGTTATTTACTTCCCTGACTCAGAACTAAATAATTTCAGAATCTCAAACCCATAAGACGTCAAATGCAGCGTGAAATCCTTTATGGCTATCTTAGAGCATGAATTAACTTCTTATCATCTGGGAGAGTGAGCGATGTGGGTGCTTCCACCTCTCTCCAACATAATATGCAGTCTAACCTCCTGTGAAAGCATTTAGGGGCAAGTCTGCTCAAAGCATGCCTGGAAAGAATTGTGTTGGAAGAACTGCAGTGGCAAACTTGGCCTTAAAAGTAGCTATGCCTGCCTTGAGCAATGCAGAGTCCTGTCTCTAAACCTTACTTTGGGGCCTAATATCTTTGACTAAGCTTGTGTCTGAACAAATATCAACTGTGCCTCCCAAAAGGAACCAGCTGGCAATTGGCTGCTGTGCAGTAACTTGATAAAAAGGAATGTTTGCATGGGGTGTCTGAATGCAGATGGTTTGGGGGCATCTTTTATACAGCAGTGATGCATGATATTCAAGGTCCTGTGATATTTACTTTAAGACAAATTAAAGATGATGTAGGAACCTGTCCATATCAAGGAGCTTTCATGATAGGGCCTAAACTGCACAGTGTGCCTCTTACCTTCTTATACACCACAATGGGATCCTGGCCTATTAATAAGCCTTCTCAGCCTCACTGGGTAATATATTACTCCTTCTAAAAAAGGTGCAACTTGATAGTGCATGTTCCTTTTTTCAAAGTTCAGCATAATTTTTCAGGCAATACATTTCAGAGTTTTGTTTGTGATTGTGTCAAAAGCACAGTGCAACAGCACCAGTTCCACAGATAGGCAGCTTACGTAGAACCACTCAAACTTGTCCTGATTCAGCTGAAGGTTATGAGTAATCTTTCAAACTGTAAGAAAATTGTTTTATTCCCTTCTTAAAAAGTGATTTTTTTTTGAGGGAGAGGAAAAGAGGCCAATTGACCAAGTAATTAAATTAATTGTTTACAATGTATTTCCAATAAACTTATAGTCAGAAAAACAATATCAAAAAGCATTTCTGCTCGCTCTGTGTGTTTAAAGTTGTAGCTGTTTAGCTTATTAAAATAATTATTTTTTTAAAAAAAGCCTTCTCAGCATCAACCCTGTGAAGTTATATCACCTATGGCACATAACTGCTTCTGCTCAGTCTCAGTTCATGAACCAAAGTTTCAGACAAGTGCCAATTACAATGTTTACTGCTGCTGCTGCTGAATGTCCTAAAGAGAAGCCAGCTTGATTCCTGGATCTGAAGTAATTTGTAATGGTGATAAAGTGCAATTTATTTATTTATTTTTTTATTAAGCAATTCTGACCTTGAGTTTGTGGTGGAAAGGGTAAACACGAATCCTAGCTGTGCCTAGCTCCTGTGTCTGTGTCCATATATAGAGAATTACTTTGACTGTTAGTGCACTTGAAATAAAATCACTTGCTGCTCACAGATGTCCTGAGATGGCTCGTGTTCTCAGTGCTACCCAGGCACCTTCTGGTTTACTGAGATAATCGAATTGCTGCAAAGAATACTGAATCCTTAGTGACCTGGGAGCTGAGCGACTCCTCAGTATTGATGATGTTTACCCAAGCATGCTGCACTTGCAGAGGCCATAAAATAAATGAAAAATTTGATTAGTTTCAGTTGCTACAGAGCTGTATTCACTTTCTGTTTAGCTACCATTGAAATGTCTAGATGCAGAGCATCTAAACCCTTCTTTGACCTAGAGATAGTGAGTTTCAGCCAAAAGTCCAAGTGTCTGGTTCCAACATTCAACTGGACAGCACAGAGGCATTTCTCTCCTGACTGTATTCTGACTTGTTGCTATTTCAGCGGTGCCTGGTGTTCAGAAGGGATGCAAGTACAATGCTGTGGGTCTTGCTTCCTGGAGTGTCGAGCAGCTTTGACTCTTAGCTTTAGTCTCTGCTGGAAGCCTTTCTTCAGAGCTCGTAGTACCTAGGGCATCATACCAGATATCAAGGAAGCACTGACCCACTAGCTTATAATTTATGGCAGTATAGGCTGCCTCTGCTTTGAGATTTCTAAAGGCTTACCAAGGTTTTCTATGGAAATGAATTATGCTCTGCAGTTGTGTACAGAAAGGCAAAGGAGAAGCCAGCAAAGGAATAGGCTTTCTTCTCTCTGGAGATCTCAGAGTTGTCAGTAAAGGCATTTTTTGACATCTACGAGATATATCTGCTAGAACTCCAATATCCCTGAGCCATGGGACTGAACGTGAGAAGGGCCATACATTAATGTCTAATAGCAAAACAAGTGAACAAACCCAGTACCATTAAGTACTGTCCCGCCTACAGCCACTTCAAAGGTTCCCTCAACAGGTATCAGATCTGTCTCAGAGCTGTCAGGCTTTAGTTTGTTCTGTACCTGCAATCTCCTCAAATCTGCCTGTAGGACAAGACATGCACAAAGCATGCATGGGGTCAGCTCCTCAGCTGGTGTGAACTGGTGTCAACTGGTGCATCTGCCTTGGCTTCAGGGGACTCCTCCAGCTGACAGTCCGGGCCAAAGGACCTGCAGTGCCTGGAGTAGCCTCTGAGCGTTCAGAACAAAAGGCAGCTCATGAATATAAATAGTATGGATCTGGAAAGCTAATATTAAACTGAGGGGTTTTCAGTATGTTTTATATTATTTAAATTAAATTTATGCCACTTACTTCTTAAGAACTTCTGCAAACAGTTCTTGGGTTAACTTATTCAGATAGCTGCAAGAAAACTTCATAAGTCACCTTTAATAACTAAGACTATGTGACTGCATTTCAAGTTGTTACAAGGCTATCAGAAAGATATGGTTCAAAGAATGTTTAAAATATTTCAAGTCTTTCAAGTTCCCATCAAACTTCCCAAGCTGATATTCATCTAGCTTACGCTGTTGTCAAAGAAATAAGTTTAATGGAGTGAGACCAACTCTGGGTTTTCTTGTTCCTTTTGTTCATATAAACCCAGACCAGCAGTGCTATTTTTAAAAAGAAAAGAAACATGTCAGAAAAGATTATTAAAAATAGGCTCTATTTCCCTCAAGGACTTGTTAACCCATCACATATGTGGCTTATGTAAATATGTAATCAGGGTCTGTTTCAATGGAAGTGTTTTACATGAGGGTTTTCATTACAAGGACTTTGATATTCAAGGTATTGGATCAAATACCAAAAAAGCTTAGTATGCCTCAGAGATGTAAAGCAAATACCTGAATACTAGAAGGGGAGTCCCATGCCTGAAGTCTACTTTTGTGAAGGGTCAGTGTGTGCAGAGGCAATTTTAACCAGCCTTGCAGAAACAAACAGAATTATCTTTCTTTTTCCTTTTCTTTTTTCTTGTCTTTATTTTTTTTTCCTGTGAGAGAGCGAGAGAGGGAAAAGCAAGCTTCTGCTGAAAGCAGAGTCAGATTTCAGGGCTTTTCTTCTAGGTTTGGGGTAGCTTTCAGGACTAACACTTGGGGTACTCCCTCCCAAAAGCTGGCTTTGGGAAACCTAGAGCCAGACACTATCCTCAGATTCCCAGGAGGTTTTTGGGTCCAGTTCTGTTGTTACCATTTGATGGATTTTGGCACCACTCTCTAATGAGTGCCCTTTTAGCACAAAGAACCGGGACTCCACAGAGACATTCAGCAGGTGACAAATAGAAAACGGCTCAGACTATTGGTATTCAGTTTCTAGGCTAAACACAAATAACACATTGACCTCTTCTAGTTTAAGAACAGGTAATATTCTTCAGTCCTATAGCTTGTAAACTGTCAAGGAAAATGAGGTTTTACTTCAGGCTTATGATCTTTTTTTTTTTTTTTTTATGCTATTATAGAAACTTCCCAAATAGGAGGTGACAAGAAATGTCTCTTTTATTACTTATCTGAACCATTCTCCTAAAATAGAGTAAGTGATTTCCCCATACTCTGTTCCAGCATCCACCAAATAAATATCCTGGAGCACGTATATGATTGGGCATCTTATTTTTAGCATTTGGAGTATAAGCCCACACACCAGGGAATTTTTTAGCAATTGCTTTAATGGTGCTGTGTTTACAAGACCAGCATTGGTATTATTTATTGCCAATGACTTGCAGAAATTGTTTGAATCTCATTTGCACAATGGATAGGCTGGAAGACCAGTGGGGTCAGAAGTACTGCAGTTAGCAGCACAGGAGGGAGAAAGGCTGATTTCTCTGTGTCTAATCTGTCAAATCCTCATTACCAGAGCCTCAGCCTTCCCGCCTCTATATGCAGTCAGGAGAGGTTGCTGCTGCTGTCTTCTGCAGCTGGATCTTATCAGAGAGGCAGGCAGGGAAGGCGGCTGCTGCAGCAGCTATTTGAAGGGGGAATCAAGTCCCTTTACAGCTCCCTTCTGGCTGCTTGCATAGCAGCTCTGTTTAGCCCACAGCAAGCATTGGAGAAAAACGTGTAAGAAAGTTTTCTATGATGGATCTCCAGGAGAGGATGAGTGCTGCCTGAGAGACATCTCCTCTGCTTCAGGCCTTAATTTGGGGAGCTGAGCAGCACTGCGTTTTTTGTCTGTGCTTGCTTTTTGTCTTGTGGCTAGTGCCTGGTTGCTCCTGTCCTTGCTCACAGCTCTGTGCCAAATGCTGTACAAGCAGAAGAAGCATTCAGCATGAAGGGCTTGGAACATTTTGCTTGTTGTGCATCATATTACAAAGTTTATGTGCTCTGTTCATTTTTTATGATGTGGTCTTTGTTTCTAACTCCTGCCTGGACCATCCTGCTTGGCACAAAACGGAACATCATAGACCCAGCCTCTCTATTAAACCAGTTCCTGCTCTGTTCTTTGGTTGTTGTGTGTTTGTTTTGTGTGAAACTGAGGCTGAAATTTGGTCTGCATCCCAAATAAAAATCCCTATGGACTAGGCTACAGGGAAAACTTCCCTGGTGTCCCTTGTCCCCTGAGTAGCTGCTCTTGCTGGATGGGCACAAAGCCCACTGTCTTGTCTCAGGGCAAGTGCTCTCATGATTAGGTTGGTGTCCAACTCTGTCTTAAGATTACAAGAGCAAGCCAGTCACACAATTAGCTTCCCACCTCCAGGAGACAATTTGGTGTCTTCCAAGTCTGACATAGCTCTTACAAGACCATATACCCTGTCTCAGGCAGCAATGCTGTACGTAAGTCCCCTTCTTGAGTATCTGCCTCTCCCCATGCTATGTCTGGGAGATAACCAAGAAAATGGTCTGTGTATGAGGAGTCTCTAAATGAAGCTTCTGGTTTTTTCTTCTTCCAAAACAAAATTCAGAAGCACTGCACATACCCAGCTCTCCTTGGCAGACATCTGTTCGGGTAGCTCCTCCAATTATAAACTGAGGGTTGGAGCATAACTCCTGAAAAGACACAATATCAAAGTTTGCATCACCTTTTCTGGTTTGAAAAGTTCCCTTTTCTTGTTCCTTGTTTCAATATTCACTAAAATATTAAACACTTTCAACATTTCTTAAAAAATATATCCTTTCTCTTGTCTCTGATGAACATGGTCCCAGGACAACGTTTCCTTATTAAAATGAGGACTGCATGTAGTTTTTTGACACAAATCCTGAAGTCCTTTGCTACTTGAGACTCTTAGTGGTATTAGTGAGAAGTTTTGCTACTGTGGAGACAGGTGAAAATTCAGCCTTGGCATTCATATCTTTACCTTGCTGAGATTTCGGCTCAAGCAGCATGAGTGAGTTTGTGACTGTTGCTGCTGCCTGTGCCACCAGAGCTCTGCTGAGTTTCCACTGCCAGCAGCATGGAGGATGTTCCCCAACCCTGACCCTGCTTACTGGGAGGCCAACCACGCAAATGCTTTTATTAGCAACAACCCTCCTTTCTTTCTGGCCCTTTGGGGCCAGCCAAGTAGGTTATGGCAATGACTGTCACTCCTGTCCCAACTCTGAGCTCTCCAACAATTCCTGGCCTATATTAGGAAGTTAATATTGTCTCTCTAGAGACAAAAGCCTTCTCTGTTTTCTGAGCATTTTCCATGAGCTTCTGGATGGCAGCAAGAGGCAGTTTACAGCAAGCCCAATTTGGCAGGCAGGGTTGAGGACAGTTTAGGCAGTCACTGGCTCTCCCACAGAGCAGCAGTTGAGAACCCTGTGGAGAGACAGGGGCAACCCAGGACTTCTTGTGTGCCTGTGTGTGATGAGGAGCCACTCTCTTCTCACAATAGGTGTCATCTCAGCTACATATTTTTTGCTTCTGTCCAGTGGATAGAAGTCAGGATGGAGTTACTCACCACACAGAGAATGGTTTTTTGTAGGTTTTTCTCTCCACCCTTCAAAAGTGGTGCACCAGGTGTCAGTCAGCTGCATATGACTTATTACTCACCTAGACACCTGTCCTTTCTGAGCCACTCCCAAGTGCCACATACACATTTTACATAGCTGAGTTTCCATCTTTTCTGTAAAACTATAAACCCACTGTTGAAATCGGAAGGTAAGTCTTTGATGGCAGTGTCTAACACTCGCTGGCCGCAAACCAGCAGTTGTAATGTGATAGGAGTTGATATAAGCAGTGGTTATTTATTGTGCAGGGGGCATTTCTCCTGATTTCCTCTGATTACCCACTGATTCAGATTCAGATGCAGGCAGGGAAGTGAATAGTGATCCTGTCAGCCTGCAATCGCAGGCAGAGTTTGCAGATGGAAACCTGTTGGCCAGTTGAATAAGTCCAAGAAATAAGCAGCATGTGGCCTCCAACTGGAGTCATCCACAATACATAATTGTAGGTCAGATGCAGGCCCCTCCAAAGCAGAGGGCTTGTGTCACCCTGCAGTGGGGTTGGGCTCTGCCCCCTGCATAGGGATAAGCCAGTGAGTCCTGTTATTTGTGGATTAAGTGTCCATAAATTGCTTGTGTCTCTGCTGAGTGCCAGGAGGGCAGAGGGGCCCCATGAGAGCAGGTCTCTGGCAGGCAGGGCTGGGACATGTAACCCTGTGGGATCTCAAGCCCTCAGTTATTCCTTATCCTGATATGTTTGTGGGTGTGCCTCTGCTTGCAGCAGGCTCAATGTTGTAGCCCAAGTCTAGTTTGATGAGTTTCCTAAGGCTGGTCTTCCCCAAGGATAGGCAAAGGCAAGAAAAACATCTGTGCTACTTGTTGCTGTAACATCTGCGTGCCAAAGAAATGTGCTTATGGACAAATGGGGTTGCCAAGGTTATTAGACCTGGGGTTATTAAACCTGGAAATTTCTGTTTCTCACTTTTCATGTGAAAAAAACCAATAAAAATTGAAGCCTTGAAATTTTTTTCTTCTCATTTTCCTTCCCCCTATCAGAGGGAAATAAGTTGTTGGGAGATTTTTCCTTCCTTCCTCAGTATTTTAATATTTCTTGATGTTGCAAGAAGGGGCAAAATGACAAAGGATGAGCAAAGAAAAGACAGAAACAAATGACTGAAAAATGAAAGTGCAGGAAAATCTTTGAAGCCCTGATTTTGTGTCTTAAAAAAATAATTCATCATCTAATCTTTCCTGATGAAAACTACATTCCTAAAGTCAAAGGCCATTTGTAGGATATTTGTATTTAGGTAATAGCAATTCCAGTCAGTTACTATTTAAGTGTTACAGGTAGCTTGAAGTGAGGCAGAGGATTTTATTTAAGTATTAGCCTGATTTCTGAGGTGCACAGTGGCAAGACCTTGGTGTGGGTACTGTTAGAATTGAGGGTCGATGGCTCCTGGGGTGTCCCACAGTCTGTCTGGATACATATGGGGCTTTTCAATCCATCTCTGGATTGCACCCTGGACTTGTAGCTCTGAGGATCTGGGATGGACAGGGAGGAAGCAGGTTCCCATGAAGCAGGTTCCCATGGATTCCTTTCTTTATAATGGGCTTAGAAGATGATGATGATGATTTCTTTTTTCCCACCCCCTTTCCAACCCTGCTTCTGCCAACGGTGGAGGTAAAGCAAGATAGAATTAAAGAATAAAACACACAGGAAGAGTGAATATTCAGGCTTACCACTGATCTAGCATGGACGTTCAGGTGGGCTTTGATTAGATTTGAACCCAGTACAATAGGCAGTTATAAAGCACTCTTACCGTGGGGCGCTTCCAGATTATCCCCTGGGTTTTGAAGGAGTATGGTCCCAGGTCCCGGTAGCCCAGAGCAGAAGGACAGGCTGGAAACTCCTCATCCTTGAACAGGGTGCCAGTCTGCAAGCACTGCTGCTTCAGGGCTTCATAGTCCTGCTTCAAATACTTGATGGCATTCCTGTTGGATCCGAGCCCATCTGCTGCTGCTCTTTCTTGGCACAGCCTTGCCACGACCCTGGACATGCCTGCCCACCCTCCCGGTGTGTGGGGTACCTCTGGCTTTGCCTCCTGGGCAAGAGGAGGTGACTATAGGCAGGTAGCAGGCTTGGGTGGAGCCAAGGACTGCCCTAGGTGCTCCAGCAGCCCTGAAGGGAGGAGGCACCAGAAGTGCAAATATGTACCTGAGAGACACAGGTGAGAGCTGACAGGAGCCACAGCTTGCACAGCTGGGATTATGGGCACTGCCTGGTACTACTCCCATGCTATTTGCTTTTTTTGCTGTCCCGTTTTAAAATACTCTTTTAACAAGGAGTAAGGGGAAACAGTGCTTTTGCAGACACACCTGTTTACACATGGGAAGTGATTGTGTGTGTTCAGTGTGCTGAAAGTCAGGTTTGAGGATCAGTGCTTTAAAAATTCAGGTGAAGATGGTTTAAAACTCCTTTTCCCCTTCTGAGATTGGGCTCTGTGCTGTTGGAGGGTCGTGCAGCTGCAAAATCTGGAGCTGGATATCCATTGCTACAGCTTACATGGCTATGAAGATGCCACGGAGCTTTAAAGCCAGGGAAAAGTTGAACCCACTTTTGGCTTAAGTGATGGGTATTTTCAAAAAGACCTCCCTCTTTGGTACTTTCAAAGGAGTATGAATTTATAATTTAATTTATTATCAATAAAAGGTGTGAACTTGACAGAGTTAAAGCTGGCCACTTGGCTGTATGATCTGCAGGAGCTATAGGATCCAGGAGCATGACCTAGGCCAAAAACGGGTGTTTCACCAGATAGGAGCAAGCTGGTAAGCTCAGCTACCCATCTCCAATGTGACCTTGGGCAGATATCATTATACCTTCCCCATCTATATAAATGGGGTCTTGTCTCAGCTAATGACAAGTCACTCATCCTATTTACAGTCTTTTGGTGGTACTTCCTGCATATAAAATGTTTACAAGCAGAAAACAAAGACAGCCTTAGGTGCTAAAGGCTACATAAAACCTTTAAAAATAGTGGTTCCTGTTCTTGTAGTCGAAAAACTCCAAGTTTCTACCTCGGAAACCCCATTTTGTACTGACAGAGGGATGCTCACCTCCCTGGGAAGGTGACTGAAAATGTCTGTAGGTTCAAGAACTGAAGAAAAAAATATTTTCCATGGAGCACCGCTGCTCTCTGCTGTCTTCTTACATAATGGCCAGGATTCCCCAGCAAAGCCCCCATGTCCAGCTAAAAGCTGGGTAAACAGTAACTTTGTTTGCCAAAGAGCATGTTTGATGACTACTCCTTGATAAATGTAGACAGAAGGTGTGGGGAAGGGAAGAGAGGATTTTTAAGGACTGAAACATGTTGAGATAAGGAGTCCAAACAGAGGCTAGCCGGGTTGCTTGTCTGCAAATATTTGAAGAGAGGTAATGCAAAGGAGGAAACGAAATTACTTGGTCACTTCCAGGTGGGCACAGGTAGTGAGGGCTGGGATGAGGGAATTAATATATCAGCTATCCCAAAATTAAACTAGTACTGTTGAAATTGAATAAAGGAAAGGGATGACCAGCACTTTATCCCTGTTGTATTTCAATACTTCTAGGCATGTCCGTGTACTGAACCAGAGTGAGGAGTGGGTTTTTTCTTTCCAGGGTGTAATTTTTTCCCAGATAAATAGACCCACTCGGAGGTATCCACTTTCTTTGCTGTAAGCACAAGCTTTGGCAACGTTGTTCATGAAAAAGCATGGTGCTCCAGCAACTGGAAAAGGCCATTTTGATCAAGAAAGCTGGAGAGGGACTTTCGGCAAGAGTATGTAGTGATAGGACAAGAGGGAATAGCTTTAAACGAACAGATTTGGATTAAATATTAGTTAGAAACTCTTCACTATAGGGGTGATGAGGCGTTGGCACAGGTTGCCCAGAGAAGTTGTGGATGCCCCATCCCTGACAGCATTCATAGCAAGGTCGGATGCATCTTTGAGCAACCTGGTCTAGTGAAATGTGTCCCTGCCCATGGCAGAGGAGTTGGAACAAGATGATCTTTAAGATCCCTTTCGACCCAAACCGTTCTATGATTCTATTAAATACAATCAGATTTTAACCATACATTTTAGTAAATGTGCCATAGGAATTTTTCTGCCCTGTACCTCACATTTGGAAAGTGGCTGAGGACAACCATTTTCTCTGGAGAGGCTTGGACCAGGTAACCACCCAGTGTTTCCACCACCACCCTCTGCTCCTAGTTATCTGTAGTACAGCACTTCAAATCCATTTTCCTAGCCAGATTACCAGCACCATTACTTATTTTGTGTAGAAAGCAATACACAAGCACCATCTAGAGGATATAAGTAAGAGGAAAAGACTATGACTATATAGTTGACTACAGCAGCAGCTGTAGTTATAGTGGGGAGGGACACGTTTTCAGGTTCCCTGTGACTCTCAAAAACGGCTGCTGAAGTGGCATTAACGCCTAGGAAAACAGGAACCAGAAAAAAACAACCGTAACAATTAATCTGTTTTTTGTTGCTTCTGGGATTTGCATATTTTGTCTGGCTCTTCCTGCTTTCCTTCCCTTCTTCCCCTTTCTTGACAATAGCAAGAGGGTGAGAAAAATAGGGAAGAGTGAAATAAATCAGGAAAATACATCATCTAGATTTCAAAGAAGAGCCTGCAAATTCCATGCAGTCAAGACTGTTCTGTATGTTTACAGAGGAAAGTGGACACTTTTAGAAAAAAATAATTGCCAATTACCTAGCAGTTCTCTATTTCTGATATAGTACATTAGAGAGAAATGAAATGGCTTTCCTGTACTGCAGCGCTTTGGTAATGAGGATTAAAGCTGCTTAGCTCTATTGTAGACCTTACAGCATGAAAATGGATTAGTTTGATTTAGAGAGCTTGCCTTCTCCTATTCTAGATGTATGGGCTCCTACCTACCCTATTACTGTGAAAATGCAGTGACTATAAATAGGTAGACTGGTGGGAGCTATGAAAGGCCCTAAATATTTGTCTATAAGATTATTGTTTTAGAGGTTGCAATACTTTATCTAAGTGTTTGGGGAAGGGAGGGAAGGCTTGCTACAAACTGAAGCCTAGCGGGTTCCCTGTAGGGAAACACATCTGAAATCAGCTGTGATCCTGCTGGTTTGTTTTATAAAAATCAGAAAGTTGTTGGTGCCTGAAGAGGAAGAGTATGACAGTGCTAATGCCTGCACACCAGATGTGAAGCTCCACAACACAAGTAGATTGATCCAGGGGTGATGTTTCATCACTGTAAGGAGCTGGAAAGGACACATGCACTTTTCAGTATGACCCAAGTCTTTCTGACACCTTACACTGCAGTGGCTAAGGCTGAAGCCAGTCTTATGATGTTGAGGAAAGCTCAATACCTCTCCAAATCCCAGATCTAAAAAGGAAACCCATTCCTTCCTCGTGAAACACTACCCCGGCTACCACAGGCCTCCTCTCCTGGGAAACTGTCCTCATCCTAGTACGGACTGGGCATTTTCTGGGAAGAACAACAGAAGCCCAGTATGCACATGGCCCATTTGTCCTTTTCTGGGCTGTTGACCAGTTGCTCCCCATTATTCCCCAATATCTGAGCAGAGTGGAGGGCAGATGAGCAACAGGGAGGAGGTTTACTGCAAGGCAGAGCAGCACTCAGCTACTCACAACTGCTGGGTGGGCACATAGGGAAGCAGAAGCTCACCCTGCCTGAAAATCCATGCTGCAAGTGGTAGCTGGATGCTCCTTATTAGGCACCAGCATGAGCTGCTGCAGTAACAGCTGAAACCACTTTACTTGTGAAATGTGAGAGTTGGTGACTCCTTTGAAGAGCTGCAGGTGTCCAGGGAGATTAAGAAAAAGTCAGATTTCTCTTTTCCTTCTGAAGTTGCCTGGTTTTAGAGAGACATGAGGGGGTAACTACTCTTGGAACTGCTACTTTACCTAAGAGCATTACACTGGTCTCATAGTCAAATGACAATGGCCCCTTTCTTTAAAGAAAATGGGCATATTGTGTATGTAGAAGATCAAGAAGCTGGCTCGTGTAGGGCTCAAAATAACTTCCCTCTCTAACTGTGGACTCATCCACATCTGCTACCGGGATAGAAGTAGATGACTTGTTGATTTAACTGACTGCAAAGGATTTTGTGGGTCAGATGTTCAGATGGCTGCTGGGACAGCCAACTTCCCATTAGTAAGAGAAATACTGTATTACTCCAATATATCCTTGTCTGTCATTAAGCTGTCTGGGACAGAACAGTCCCTATATGTTTGGGACCATGCCATCATGTCAAATATACTTATTCCCTGCATTGCCCCAGGTACCTCTCCCACTCCCTAATTGAATCTTTGCTGGTTAAATTTCTTTCTGGCTTTGCTGCTGTCTCTTCCTCCCCTTTTTGTATTTGGCTCAGACTCAATCCCCATCGCACCGCAGAGACTCTTAAGAAAACTCTGGTAACTCTGACTGAACAAAGTGGCCATATAACATGCTTGTACACACTTGATCTTCTTGATTGTTGTACAAACAGAGGCTGTTGACATGCAGCCAGCAGACCCCAGAGTGGTCTGTAAATATCATCTATGGGACACTGGGGAGATGACTAAGAAAAGCAAAGTATTTATAGTAAAAACTTCAACCCAACTTAAACTTCTCCATCTGCTGGGAAATGGCTAGAGTAGAGGAGTCCACAAACCAAAACTGGTTTTGTGGGCCATTGCTTTGAACTGACACTGGTTTCCTTTTACCCTCACTTGAAAAAACAAAGAAGTCTGATCCGTGAAAACTGTACAAATTTGAACCACTGCGTGGAGCCAAACAAACGCTTTTTGAGCAGCTCTACAGCTCCCAGCCCTGCCTGGGATGTTGTGAGTTACACAGTTCGTTGTAAGTTACACTCCTGTGTGGTGAGGTGCTGTTTTCTCCCAGTCTCCTGGTTCAGTAGAGGGCCTTGCCTATGAGATAATTCAGCAGTGCTTAATGAATCTAAGCAGTTGAGCAAAACCATCCTCCAGTGTCATACTGTGTCCTGCTCGACATTCAGCACAGCCACGCTGCAGGCCTTGGCTAATGACATACCAGTAATTGAGTGCACACAGCATGTACCAGCTCTGCTCATAGAGCACTTACAGCACATAACATTACTTGATCTGCTTCCAGTTCTCCATGTGTGATTAATTTCCCATGTGCCTCAATATGCTGCTAAAAACACCATTATTCTCTTTATTCAAAGAGCCCTTCTGACCCATAAAGAAGAGGAGACACCTTCAAAGCACAGCAAAGTTTATCTGTGCCTGGCTGTGTTTGGACAACCAGATGGTATCAGGGCTGCTTCCTTGCATGGCCATGATCTACACAGATACAGCTGGCTGGTGCTGCTCATACCACTCATATCTAACTTCAAAAAGATTTTAGGGGCCTTCTCTGCTACACTGGGAATTGAATGGACAACGTTAAGCTTTTTTTCTTGTTTAATGGCAATGGCTTCCCATAAACTGTGCAAGTAGGACCCATGTTGAGTCTAGGAAGGGGAACCATAAGTGAATGAAGTCCAAAACTACCAAGCAAACAGACAGTGTTTCACAGTGCATTGGAGTACCGTGTATCAGCAAGGAAGGAAAACAACTGATTTATAATTTTCAAGGAAAACTTCCCACCATACCTCAGCAAATGGTACAGCCGGGTAATTTATGGTTCTTTAAGCATTTTTCATACAATAACATCCATTTGAGTCAGATAGGATGGATCCAAACCACTGTTCTGTGCATCCAGGGCTTGGGATAGCATGTGCAAAAAGAGATGCCTGTCCTTCCACGGCAGCTGGGCAGCCAGTGCGGGCGGTGGGCGCAGCACAAAGGGCTCTCAGCCTCTGTGCACTGCCCCGCACCCGGCACGTCCTGAGTCAGACCTAAAATATGAAACAAATGGTTTGAATTCTCCCTTGGGGGGTTGCTGTACCGTGCGGGTGCCAGCAGCAGCAGTTCAGCCATTCTTGGCAGCAACTCAGCGCCGAAACGGAGACAACTCCCTTTCCCCCGCAGTGTGTGGTGGGGGTGCTGTTGGGGGGAACTCGCTGCGTTTGGTTCGGGCTGTGCAGGGGGTGTAGATGGTTCCGTGCAAGCAGTGACAGCAACGCGTGCTTTGCTTACCACCTGCAAATCAAGCTGTAAGTGATCTCTGTTGTGTGCAGCGTTCAGAGTTGTCACAGGGTACATACGTACCACAGCCGTATTAGGTTTTTCCCCTCCCTTTGTCTTTTTTTTCTAAACCTACAGATTTGGAGAGGGCTAGCTGTGGGTTTTTACACAGGAAATATTAATTCATGAGTACATGTGGCAATACGGGAGCCAGGGCTGGCGCAGGTGCGGAGCAGATGAGGCGCCCGGCTGCGTGGCAGGGATGTTCTTTACGGATCCACGGGGGTGGAGACCCGGGAGGGGAAGTTTCATCCGTGATTCCTGGTGCGGGGAGACTCGAGTGAACCGGGGGATGCCGCGGGGCTGAGCAGTGGCGTGGTGGAGAGCGGGAGGGGAATTTCTCCATCCGTGATTCCTGGTGCGGGGGGACTGAAGTACAGCGGGGATGCCGCGGGGCCGGGCACTAGCGTGGTGAAGGAGATGACAAAGCGTGCCGGGCGGGGCCGTGCCGAGCCGAGCCGTGCCGAGCCGAGCCGGGGCGGGGCGGGGCGGTGGCGGTGGCGGTGGCGATGGCGGGGATGGCGCTGGCGCTGGCGAAGGAGCGGGCGGCGGCGGCGGGCACGGGGCGGCACAGCCACGCCGTGCCCTACCTGGGGCAGCACTTCGGGGCGCTGCGCCGGGAGTGCCTGGAGCAGGGGCGCCTCTTCCAGGACCCCTCCTTCCCCGCCGGCCCCGCCGCCCTCGGGTACCGGGAGCTGGGACCCCGCTCCGCCAAGACGCAGGGAGTCGTCTGGCTCAGACCCACGGTAGGGCGGCGGAGGGTGCGGGGATCCCGGCAACATCATTGCGGGGCGCAGCCGTGGCACCCGGCTTTTGTTCCTCCCCCGCGCCGTCAATTTTGGGTTGATTTAACTGTGCGGGGGCGGCGGGCCGGGGCGCGGCTGGTCCTGGGCTGCAGGATCCCGGTGCGCCCCTTCCGTGAAGCTGCGGATGCTCAGGGCACAGGAGCTTCCCTTCGCCGCGGGTACGGGCTGGCAGGGTGACGTGCTCTGTCTGGAAAACAAACAAAGCAGAAAAGCCTCCTCTCCATCCCGAACTCTCCGTACGGACAAATCACTTGCCTCGGGCAGCGCTCGGGGCTGTCGCTTCGGGTAACTCTTTCCCTTAGCAGAGCGATGAGCTGACCGCCGTGTGGTTTCCTTCTGAAGCAGCCCTGTGAGCCACGAGAGCCATGGGGTCAGGTGGACTCCGGGGTGCCTAGGCGTTTCTGACAGACCTTGCCGTAGTCAGTGGCGGGGAGGTAATAGCGAAGTGGTGTGTGCATGTGTGTGAAAACCCAGTGGACCCCCCGGCACACACTGTGAAGTGAGGTGGCTGCCCACAAGCTTTGGTCACCAGCTCCTGTTCTCACTGTGCTTGGTGTGTCTGGTGCCTGCACTCATTCCTGGTCTGCTCCGTCTCTGTGGTGTTCATCTGCTGCGGTCAATGGCTTGTTTAATTTGCTGCGGGTGGGTCCTTGTTCCCCCCCCTACCTGTGGCTATGTGTAATGGAGGCTTGTTTTGTTCCCAGGAGCTGTGTTCCAGCCCCCAGTTCATAGCCGGTGGAGCCACTCGCACTGACATCTGCCAAGGGGCCTTAGGTAAGGTGGAGGCAGAAAGCTGAGTTTTCCATGCAGGTGCTGCCCCAGGACACCGCAGTTTATACTAGGCTGTAACTCACTCTGGAGATACATCCTTTTGGACCCTACCACCTCTCTGCATGTCAAATCAGGCCTTTCTCACCTTTCCTCAGCATTTGCAGGTTGGGACCATGTGCATTTGGCCACCGAGCACAGCCTTTCTGCATGCACCAAGAAGGGATGACACAGACTGATTTCCTGAGGGGTTTTCTGATCATGACCAGTTCATTTCCTCTTCACATCTGTTTGCCTGAAAGCACTGACTGACTAATTTCTGCCTTTAACAGTCTGCTTAGAAGAGCAGTAGTGGGGAGTTTCTTTCCCCAGTGGAAGGGAGTACTGCTGAGCAGGGGGGACCCCCTGAAACCTGGAAAGATCCAGTACAGAGAAAACAAATTGTATGGGGAGTTCCCTGCTGGTCAACAGCTCTCAAGGAAAACAAAACCCGAGTGTTTTGGGAGGGACGGGCTAGCCTGTGAGCCCTCTTCTTTTGCCATGGCTTCTGCTCAGTTTGTTCAATGGCACCCCCCAGTCAGGCTCTCTTGGAGAAGCTCTGGGAGCTGTGGGGAAGCCCCAGGGGACAGCTGGGAGCGAGTAACTTAGCGTGGCTGTTGATGCACAGCTATCCCGGTCTGGGAGCCTCTTTCCTGCCTTGCCTGCCAGAAGGGGATTTAGGCGACTGCCACTGTGCTTGTCCACCCAAAAAGCTGGCAAGGAGGATGTCTGCATAAACATGAGAAGAAATAAAGTGAAGTGAAAGCAGTATGCTCCTATTTATTCCACAGCTGTAGTGAGAGGGGTTTAGATTAGACAGCATGGTTGAGGGAAAGTCCTTGGTTTAGGGAAATGTGACTAATACATGCTGTGCTGTGATGTTCTGTTTGTTTGCTTTCAATAAGCATAATATTAGCCGTATTGTGGCTTCTTAGTTTCTAGTCCTGCTGCAGCTATTTGTGTTTTCATGTCGAAAAATAAAACAGACAGGATAGCTTGTATTTTGTGCTTATGTTTTCATTCAGAAGTTTTCTAGGTTGGTGCTTTGACAACTAGATTTCACAGTTTGTGTGAAAAGCCCTGACACTGAAAGTTCTTAGTTTTCCTCATGCCCCAATGCCATCTGTGGCATGGGTTAGGCTCTGTTGTGTCATGGGCTGCTGGCATGTCACCAGCTTCCTTCCTGTGTCCTCTCCTCCCAATATCATGTCTCCCACCATGACTGTTTTGGCATAAAGCATGTCCCAGTGCTTAACATACATGCCAAACATCTGTCATCTCTTTTTGCTGTGAAACTTTACAGCTACAGAGTTCTTCAACTTGAAATGAGCTTATTGTAATGCCAATTTGACATCTGGCATTTTGTAGGGATACTGGTTTCTGAAGGCACTTAGTTGCTTTCTGCCTTCTGCAGGCTTCCAACCTTTCTATCCAGATGCTGTGGCAGCAAAAGCACAGGAATGAAAGATTTGTAACTTCGAGTTGTGAAGTTGCTGTTGCTAATGCCAAATGTTGTTTTAAACTGATAAAAACATTTGTTGCCTTAATGGCCTTTGGACCACTCAGATGTTCTTATGAGGTTGTATGGTATCACTAAAGGATGTGAACTGACTCACAGCTGGTATTATTTTTTCTCCTCAAACTATATTTCAGTTGGAGGTTGTTAGTGGTCTTGTTTGTCTTAATATTTTCACCATGACTAAGTACTGTGATGACTCACCTTGCTATCTTTCCATGAATCTGGGCAGGATTTTGGTATTGTGTGACAGTCCTATGATTGTTAAAAAATTAGATGCTATTGATCTTATCTCTGTGTAGCCATTGAGTTACTAAGAACCTGTATGGAATCTCTGCTTTTTACACAATGAGGCTAGCAGATGTGCTGTACAAATGCTTTATTTTTATATGTATTTTTGTCACTGTCTCATCTGACATCAGCATTTATATTGATAAATTTGCTTAAGCTTTCATTTACTTGAATTTTTTGTGCTGACATTCATGTCCCGTGGCATTTGAGGATGTTACAGAGAAGATTGCCCTGGAAGATGTCAGGTGCTTTTGAAAACCTGTACATTTTATTAGGCTGCTTTTTTTTCCATAGGGAGCTTTTGTAGCCTTATTTATCTCCCAAAAGGCCTGATTACAAAGAAACAGACCTGTACCCATGTGGAGCTTCACCGCTGTTGCTAAGCCCTCCATCTGGGAGTGCTGGAGGGACAGATGGGGCATCCAAAGCACATGCACCCATTGCTGCTGCAACAGGCTTTTTGGCAGGAGATGTGTAACCAAACAGCTCAGCTAACCTTTTAGCCCAGGAGTCTTTGGTCTATGGGCCAGGTGCATAAATTTGTTTCATTGTTTTTGACCTGGACTGTATGATACTGTGGTACATAGAAGGCATGGCTGATCATCAGTGCAGAAAAGGTTTGGGGTTTTGGTTGGTTTGTTGGGTTTTTTCCCCTTGTTAGGTGAAGCTTTTAAAGGCAAGTATTTGGAGTCAGGGTTGCAGTATCAGATCTGAAGTCAGTGATGGTTTTTGGCTCTAAATAGCAGCACATGGGATGTGGTGACTCATTAGAGCAGAGGGGAGGATCCAAAGCCAGAGAAACCTTGTTCTCTCTTAACCGCCTTTTTTGGAGGGGATGTCACCATGGTATCACAACACTGGAGAGTAAACAGCACAGTGTCTCTCCTCTGCTGTTTAGATGCAGGTGTCTCCTCCTTACATAAAAATGTGTGAAAAAATAACTAACTGAATATGATGAATTTAGGAAATTAGATCTCATTCTGACAACCCCTCCACTGTCAGTGGTTGCAACAATCTTGTGTTTCTATCCAGAAAGCTTTCTGGAGTTCAGAAAATACATGTAAATACATAATTACATATAAATACATTCAGTAGCTGTTAATCTATGGCTATGAATGTTTTAAAATAGTGACTGGTCTGTGATTGACAGAATGTACATTAGAATGTACATTTTTCCTTTGACCCCATATTTTTAGGTGGGCTGTGCAGTGACCAGAGGAGCTGCCTTTTGCTTACAGCCCTTCAGGCACTTCATGGGTGTGTTTTGCCTGTCTTTTCTTTCTGGAATGGCCAATTTTAAGCCCTTAAGGCTATTTATGCATGCCTTGCAATTACGTTTTTTTTTCTAATGTCCTGGTTATAGCTGGAGATTAGGTAAATGGAGAGGTTGGTGTATAGAAATAAGAAGTAAAACACAGAAAACAGCAAAATGGAAACATGAAAGGAAAAAACAGTACTTCTTGTTAATATGTGTTGTAAGTTCACAAACTTAGAATATTCTGACATCCTTGTTCTACCTATTGTGCACTTACAAAAATTCTCTGCGTTCGATCTAGCCTTGCTAACACTCCTTTCAGATTCTTTTTATAAGTAACCTGTTAGCCTCCTCTTGGACTTTCCTTCTCTATCAAAGGAATGTCACTGTCAAGAATCTTAACAGAAGTACTGGTTCTGATAGTTTAGACTATTTGGTAAAGACTCTGCTCATTCTTACTTAGTTCAGGTTAAAACTCCAGATCTGTTCTCATCCAGGCTTTGAATTATCAAGTTTGCTTTTTATGATGGCTGTTCAGAGAGGAAGAGTTGATATCTTGACTGATGAGCACTTTTAAAGGTGAAAACCAAAGGCCGAGGTGTCTCCCATATGTGCTGCATCTGCCTTTAAACCTCAAGAAGACCTTGCCCAGAGTTGTCCGAGTTAAGATCTGTGTTTGTCTGACTTTCAACTGAGAGATTTTACAAGAGTCTACTATTGCAGTCTGCCTTGATGGAACAGCTAGAAAGTAAAGGAAATTCTTTATAAACATTGCTTATGGGCATAGAAGTCCTCTGGGGGCAGTTTCTCCTTGAATTCCTGTGCTTTTACCTATAGGGGAAATAGGACTCAAAGATGTGTTATATCATTAAAGGGTGTATGCAAGCTGATCTGGATGCCTGATCAGCTTCTTGACCCAGGCTTCCTGAGCTACTGTGGTCATGTTGAATTTCTGTTCTGCTGTCTGGCTGTCTAGCCCCTGCCTTGTGTATGGACTAGAAATGCTAATATCTTTTGGGAAGAATGGTGGGACAGCCGCCCTCTGAGCCAGACTTGCTACTAATTTAAATAAGCAGAGTTTTTCTGAGGTTAGTAACACCAGTGTCAGACACTCTGGGCTTCTCTTGGAGCAGTTGAGTTTGCCTGGTCAAGTAAGGCTGTGCAAAGTGAACCCTGGGTTGTGCTGCAGGTCGAAGATTGGAGAGGAAAAAAATCTCCACAGAGACCCATACAAGGGGCATAGGAAATTCCTTGAGCTGTTTCCATCCTGCTGATAAAGCATGCACAAAGTGCCTTCAGCTCTGCCTGCAGCTTTGCTGTAGAGGCCAGGAGCTGCATAGCTTTACCAGCTGTGCCTTAACACTGGCACAGTTGCTCTCTTTCTGGATTTATCTGATTTAGTCTGAATGAGAGTATGGACCTGCCTAACCATGTGAAGGTGTTCTAGGAGCCTAGGTAAACATACATGTACTGGTTTTAGTCTAGCTAGCATAGGTCTGAGATGCCAGAGACTTGTTTTCCTCCAAGTATCTATCTGTAAAAGGCTTGGGAAGCATTGGGGTGAGTGCTGGGGTTGTTCAGCTGCTCAGACAGGCACCTCTCTGCAGGGTATCAGTTATTTGGTGTCTGTGCTGAGATGAGACAGATTAACCTATCAATTTGTATATTTGTGACTTGTCTCAGGCTTTATGGGTTTCTTCCAGCTTGAGATACTCTGTGAGAACTGCTGTTAAGGGTAGCTGCTAAATCTCTTGCAAGACTGGAGGAGAGAGGATCCATAACCATAGATTAGCCCATCTCAAAATGTCTCGTAATATCTCCTGACCCCATCTCTTTCCCAGCAAGCACCTTTGCAGTGTGTGGCAGTACCTCTGGATGCACTACAGCACCAGAGGATGGGCAGGTCTCAGCACCTCGAAGGAGGCTGTAAGAGGAGTTGCCATTTTGCAGAGTGAGATGGGTGTGCTGTTGCGGAGGAGGGAGGGGAACATCCTCGTTGCTTCATAATCTGTCACAGAAGAATAGCAAGGTGACTTTCATGTTGGAAAACTTCTCTGACACAGTGATTTTTCCCTTGCAGTACAAGCAGACAGAGGCAGGGCTTAAGGGAAAGTTTTATGTTCAGTTCTTCCCCTCGAGGTTATGAAACAGTAAAGGCATCTCAAGTTTTGAAATTATTCTGGAATTTCACATCTTTACTTTTCATGAGACGTGAAAAGGGCCATGGAATGGATGTCATTCATACAGCTGCTGCTGGGAGTCAGCTGTGAAAAGCAAGGGGCAGCCTGGAGGGACCTGCACCTTGCCTGTGTTCCTGCTGGTGCTGTCTGAGTAGTGATGGATTTGAGTCTGAGGGTGGACCTTGAGGGCTGCTTTAGGGTTAACTCACCCGGAGACTTCCTCCAATTTGGATCTCAGTTTCTCACCTGTAAGCTTTTAAGCCTTTTTCTGTGGGAGAGAGAAGACTGTATAGAGATTGCTGCTTTGCTGGCCTCTGGCTTGCTAGCAACTGGTTCATGCTTCTTCAACCTGCAGTATCATTCTGTGGGATCTGATGCGTAATACCAACTACGCTCTGTTCGCAAAGCAAGGGAACGGTGGAGCTGGTAATGGTAACAAGGAGTTTTGTGTTGAGCTGTGGCAGTCCGTGTCATCTGGCTCTGTGAATCTGACTGCTTTGCTAATGGGCTGCAGGAGGCCCATGGCTGAGCAGAAAGGTAACTGCTCTGTTAAAGTAGCACTGGGTTCTGAAAATAATTACAGAAAATAGAGGTGTAATATTTATAGAGCTGTGGTCTCTTCCTCCCTCTGCATGGCAGGAGGTGGTGTGGAAAAACACTGTCCAGGCAGCCTGTGCCCTGGAGCTGTGGTGTGCAGGGTTGGTGTGTGTTGGCTCCATCCCAGGCAGGGTGAAGAGGTGTGTGGGACTGGGGAACAGTGCCTGCCTTCAGGCTTTTGCTGACTCTCTGGTGACTAGTGCCAGAGATGAGCCGTGGGAGTAGACACAGAGCAAGAGCCTCTGGAGAGGTGTAAGGTGAAAGGAGCTCCTGTTTGGAGGGAGGCTGGCAAGAGACCTTAAAAGGAGCTTGTCCACAGGACAGGTCTCTAGATGGTAAGGCAACAAGCATTTATTAAACATGGAGGAGGGAAAGGAATGCAGCCTATGCTTGAGAAAACACTGTTCTTTTGAGGAGAAACTGCATGTGCCCACAGGCTCTTTGCCTTTTCCCTGTGCTGCTTCCAAACATGTAGGCACTCAGTTGAATATTTTGTTTTCTTTCAAATAATCCCCAGAATGGGTGATAACTGTGGTAGTAGATCAGAAAAAGACTGTTTTGACTTTTTTTTAATGACTTGGGTCTTGACAAAACACTTGCCTGCAGCTGGAGGGTATTTGTGTTCGTACATTTGTTCTGTCTTAGAGGTGAGGTGATGGCAGGGATCATCCCCTCCCACCTGAGGGGATTATTGGTTATAATGCGCAATCCCTATGCAGTACAAAAACTAAGAATGAAGTTTTGAATATAGAACTTAATTCTTTTTTTTCTTTCATTTTACAGGGGACTGTTGGCTCTTGGCTGCCATTGCTTCTCTCACCCTGAATGAAGAAATTCTGGCCCGTGTTGTTCCCAAAGACCAGAGCTTCCAGGATAAATATGCAGGAATTTTCCATTTCCAGGTTTGTGGAAAACAGACTTCTTCCCCAGTGTTGTTGGCCAGAATCCAACTGGCTGGCTGTATCTGTGTGTGGGGGGATTCCTGGAATGGCTTTGTGGAGCATCAAAGAGCCAAACAGGAAAAGGGAAGCCTCTAAGAAGGGTGATGGTAGTGCAAGGAACAAGAGTTTTAACCAAAGAGCTGGGAGCAGGCGCAGCCTTTTTGATCCTTCCTCCATCAGCAGAGCCAGCTGAGTACGTGCATCGCTGAACAGGGTGGATGAAGCTGGCTGTGAGGGGATTGCTTTTCCTCTAGGAAATCAGCACCACCAGGTAAACGTCCTGGTGACCGAAGTGCACAGCGTGGCTTGGTGACAAGGTGTTCATGCTCTCTTTCCAGTTCTGGCAGTACGGGGAGTGGGTGGACGTGGTGGTGGACGATAGGCTGCCCACCAAGAATGGGGAGCTGCTCTTCGTGCACTCGGCGGAGGGCAGTGAATTCTGGAGTGCGCTGCTGGAGAAGGCCTATGCCAAGTGAGTAGAGACCAGGCTTTTACCCCACTCAAATCACTGCTTCCCCATGGCATCCTCAGTTTTATGGATACTATGCATTTAAAGCATCAGCCTAATTATTAGCCTTTACAGCTTCTGGAGTGTCCCAAGATGGCTCCTTTAGTATAGCTTTGTTGATAAGTGCCTAAGACAAATAGACAAAGTATTGGCTTTGTTGCTAGCAAAAAACCCCAGTAGCTCTTGCATCTCATGCCAGGGCTGTTCCTATACTGGTCTTCTGTCACCAGGGCCTGAGAAACTCCATTTCATGTGTTCTGTGTACCTGTCAGGGCTTGCAGATGTGGAGCTTCAGTGTGCAAAGCACATCAGTCCATGTGCCCAGGTCTGTGTTCCAGGCAAAGATCCTCATATCTGAATCTCTATTTTTGGGTCAACCAGAGAGGAATTCTTCCCTCTGATGTTACTATTTTGAATTTACTTAAGAAATTTAGATCAGCTGAAAATGAGACCAGAGATTAAAAGACCGTGGAACTCAGGAGGCAAATTGCTGGGTCTTAATATTTTATTTTTTTTTTCTTTTTCAAGTGAACATGCAACCTGTATGCATGGTTGTGTAAGATTTTATGCTGGGCTTTTCAAGTACAGAGGTCTAAGAAGCAAGCTGCATGGAGGGCACATTCAAATCTGTAGCTGCTGTAGTGCTGCCGAAAGCAGAAATGCTGTCACAGTTGGCACATTGAGTGCCTCTGCTAAAGAGAGGAGGAGAACAGGAAAACCTGATGGTTGTATGTGTGAGAAGAGGAAAATGAGGAGCATGATGGTTGTGTGTGTCCCCTGTTTTGTGCAGGCTGAACGGATCATATGAGTCTCTTTCTGGTGGCACCACCACGGAAGGCTTCGAGGACTTCACTGGTGGGATTGCAGAGTGGTACGAGCTGCGGACGGCACCACCCAACCTCTTCAAAATCATTCAGAAGGCACTCCAAAAAGGCTCTCTGCTTGGCTGCTCCATTGATGTGAGTTAGCAGACTTATTGCAGCCAGCTGTGGGTGGGCCATCCACAGGAATTGCATACAGGATGCAGGTCCCCCCTACCTATGGTTCTCTGCTCTACCTTGTGCTTGGAGAATTTGACCCACGGATGTGACCCAGGCACATGCTCCTCATGGTGATTGGGTTGAATTGTAGATTTTATTAGTAAAAACTCCTTGCCACCTTTCTGTTTCTTCCTTGAGACCTAGAGCTTTTGCTGCCTCATAGGTTTGTGGTAATGAATCATACAGGGAACTTGTTAGGGGTCCTCGTGTACATCTTTGTTCCTGAGAAAGCCTGTAGGTTGGCAGCAGGACAGTATGGGGTGAGTAGATTTGGACAGAAAGCTGCTGCTAATGGCTACTGCAGATGCTCAGATGCAACCTCCATCCTTGCTGTAGCCTTTTTGGCGTACAAGTTGTACCTAAAATGTTCCCAAAAAATCTGGACTCTGTTCCTGAATCGGAGAGGCTTGGACTGTTGCCAGGTCTTTAAAAGGATTTATGAGAAAACACATTGTGAAAAGCTGGACCTGCATGAGGAGGAAAAGAGGAGCTTTGGCCTTTGCCTGCAAGGATTCAGCATTGCTTTCAGTCTTACTGAAATGACTCTTAAGTATTGTTATTGTGGTAATCACCCTCCTCCCAAATGAGATTGCATCTTAGTTATGTCTAAAGGAAAGGTAAATTGTTTACAAGAACTCCATTCATAATATAAATGTAAATGTTTCCTCCCATTTTTCAAGTTAAATCAGAGTCCCAGGGGAGGGAAGCTTCACAGCAGGAAAAATACTTGGTTAATATCAGTGTTTGACTTCACCTTACTTTCAAGGCCTGTTTTACTTGTTTGCATTTAGATAAGAATCGGACAGCTGGATTTTTGCCCCAGAATACAAATCTCTTGTTGGGGTGGAGGAGAGTAAATATATTGTGTTGTTGATAATACTGGCAATTTCTGTAATGTAAATTTTTTTGTTATTGAGTTTAGCCTTTGAAAAAAAATCTTGTAAAACCTTTCCTTCTCTTTTATGAGAAAAACAGGGACACAGAGGTTAAGCATTACATGGAGAATGTCCTTTGGGGCAGTAATAGTTTGTGAATTGACAGCAGGAGTCCTGCCTGCTCAATCCCATCCTCTCTGGTTTTTTAAGCTTCCAATATGTTTGTTTAGGGATCACACACTTTCTGAAATGATGGAAAGGCAGTGGTAGCCATATGTTTCATAGGTGGTTAAATGCTCAGTCTAGCAAGGAGTGACTTTTCCCTGCAGTGTTTAAAGGCTAGACTGCCCAAGTATTCTAATGGCCACAAAAAAGTAAGAGGGTGATGTGCCTTCAGGTACCAATGACATCCAAAGTTCAGCCTCTCCCTTTTCTGCCCTGCATGGCAGGTCCCATTGTGGCAGTGCTAGGGGAAGAAACAGGAACCTCCCACCTGCTGTGAAGCTGAAGGGAGTGTTTTAACCCCAAAGCAAAGCACTGGAGCTTGCTGGACCTGGGTGTGATCCCTGGTGATGCCTAGGTAGCCTCAGGCCAGTCACTCCCTGCTTATTTCCTGGCCACCTTGAGAATATAGAGTTTTTTGTGTGCATCCCCTTTGGAGGTGCACAAGAGGGGATGCACCACACCAAGTGTTTTGGAGCTGAGAGGGTGCAGGGCTTCTGGTGTGCACTCCTTGCCACGAGCATGGCCCCTGGAGCTCCAGCACCACCACAAGTGTTCCTGTTCCCTCTCCCCACTCTGTCATGCTGATCCCTCTTGTTTCAGCTGTGCAGCAGCTAAGCCACCCCTGCAGCCTGCCAGCAAGATTAAAGCTCTGTTGGAGGGGGAAGCTTTGTTTGTTGGATCTCCTGCACGTGGGAAGCTCACCAAAGGTCTTTGCTCTTCCAGATCACCAGTGCAGCAGAGACAGAGGCAGTCACTTCCCAGAAGCTGGTGAAGGGACACGCGTACTCGGTCACCGGGGCAGAGGAGGTAGGTGTGCCAACCCAAAGGGGCAAGACGTAGCAGGCTTTGTGTGTGGCAGCCTCGAATGCATCTGCAACACTGCAAATTCTTGAATGTCACCCATTTTGCCTAATCGTGTTGTGAGTCTTTTCTTTATGAAGGAATGCTGAATGAGCTAGTGTGTTTTGGGTAAACACAAATTTGTCTTCTTGGTGGTCTGACAGAAAAAAAACCCCAAACCTATTTTTCCATAAACATTGCTTTTTTTTCCAGCAAGCAGGGCAGTGGGCAGCTCTGTGCAGAGGGCACACTACCCTCTGCTGGTGACCGGGCCCTTCAGCTTGGTTCTGCATAACAGGCAACACTGTACCTTACATGTACAGCAAGATGTGAGAGGTGTACCAAGCAAGAAAAATGTATATTATTGTCCTTTAAGTGCCTGCCAAACAGTGCTTTTCAGCAGGACATGGTATTTGAATGCAGGGTGCCTGCTAAAAAGTGGGTAATTGGTGAGGGTAAGACAAGTGAAAATAAAGGAAGCAGATCATACTGTCCTTCCACATGTCTAATGAGTTTTTGGGGTTACTTCACCAATAATTGGTTTTACAATAATTCCTGAAACTTGAGTGAGGTCTAGAGAGCTGCTGACATGCTGCGCTGAGGTGGACACTGCTAAGAGGTGGGTTTGTGGGTGTGCTTTTAGTCCTCTTCTCACAGCAAAAGCAGCTAAGAGGGAGTTTGTTGACCTTAATTCAGAAGCAGGCATGACTTAGCCAGACTGTTCCTTTGGAGATCTGTGGAGACTCTGTAAGGATAGTTTATTTTTGTGTGTCATCCTTGGACTCTGTGTAGTTTTCTGGCTTCAGGCTCTAGAGGTATGCCAGCTCCTTCCTCAAAGAAGGATTGTGTTCCCCAGAAACAGTGGCTATTTCCACTGAAACTGGCACAGCTGTGCTTGGCCTGCCCTCTGTGTGTGCAGAGACCAGCAGGTGACAAGCTGTGGCCTCGGTGCAGTCCAAGGAGTGGCCGCTGCTGCTGCACTGCAGGGTATTAGTGTGGTCAGAAGGGTTGTGGCCAGTCTGAGTGTCCCATCTCTTGTAACAGGCTCATCTCATATAAAAGGAGAGGGGAAAAGGCATTTGAATGTAAGAAGGCATTTTTTACATAAAAGAAGACTTAGAGAAATATCTCTTTGTACTGGCTTTTTGGCAGTCCTGTAGCAGTTTTACATTTCCTTTGCTGGATATCTTATCAGAGGTAATTTTTTAGCAGAACAAAAGAGACATTTTCGTTATTATGAGTTTTGTTTTGTGTAATAAAGCTTCTCTGGACAAGCTTGGGTGCCAGAAGCACATTCAGGATCAGTTTGACTTGTGTCTTTCAGACCAGATGTGGGCATGTTTGTGTGCATTCTTTGTCATGCAGAACACTGAGATACTTGCTCTATCCTGTTTTTTAATTACTGTAGAAGGTGTGGGAGGGAGCATGGTGCTGTGTCCCTGGGTAACTCTCCATACACTTCTGATCACATCAGGTGAACTTCCGAGGAACAGTGCAGAAGCTGATCAGAATCCGAAATCCTTGGGGGGAAGTGGAGTGGACTGGGAAATGGAATGACAAGTGAGTCAATGGCTTATGTGCTGCCAATAGGGTCTTTAAGCAGGGCTGCAGTCGTGTTTCTGCTTTGTCTGTCTTTTCCCTACCTCAGATTCCTCTGTAAGTCACGTCTGGATGTGATGTTCACTCTGAACTGTTTGAGAGAGAAGCATCCCATCTCTGTCATCTTCCACGTGGCCACCACAGCATGTGATGCCTTTCATGCAAACACCTGCCTTCATGTAAATGCAGTGATTTGGTTGGTGATTCCTAGAAACCTCACTGTAGTTTCTGCTTATTTAACAGCCTGTATTCAGTGTGACCTCCTGAAAACTTACTTTCTAAAAGGGCTTTAAAAATCCATTTCTGTTGTTAACAATGAAAGCTGAAGTTTACTCACTTGTGTGGCTGGGCAGTTTTTATTCTGAGTCTTTTCTTTTTAATAATATAAAGCTCTCAGTCAAGGCATTAGCACTTTCTGAAAATAAAACTCCTCATCTCATCCTTACCTTGGATATTTGAGAAGTCTTATGTGCTTGGTCCATCTATTTTCAATTCTGCAGTGGTTTGAGAGTTCTGGAGCTCCTGTCAGATTTTTTGGAGTATTGCAGTAATGGAAAGTGAAATCATTGTGCTAGAACAGGCAAATGGTTTAACCTGTACCATATGCTGTAGTTGATGTGGGGTTCTCTTTCAGCTGCCCAAACTGGAGTGGTGTTGACCCTGAGGTGCGGGAGCGGCTGACCAGGAGACATGAAGATGGGGAATTTTGGTAAGTACCACTAGGTTTCCATTTTGGCAGAAAGGAATGTCATCTGCTCTGCCTTTTTTCACAGAAAGTAACCTCTCCAAGATGAGTGTACAAAATCACCCCCAATCCTATTGCTAAATCACAGTAAGAGAGAGGGAGGGTAGGCAAGTTGACTGCATGGAAAACCTGCCACCCTGAGGAGACATTGCCAGTGGCATTGCTTCCCACAGGATGGCGTTCAACGACTTCTTAAGGCATTACTCACGCCTGGAGATCTGCAACCTGACTCCAGACACCCTGGCAAGTGACAGGTACAAAAAGTGGAGCCTGCTGAAGCTGGATGGGAACTGGAGGCGAGGAGCCACTGCAGGGGGCTGCAGGAATTACCCAAGTAAGCTAAACTGGAGGAACGTTTTACTTGTCCACTTGTACTTTCTGTGGGAGCTTCTGGGAGATGGTTTGGGGTGGCTTATGGAGAAGGGGAATGTACCTCTGGAATATCTAGGATTAATGTCCAAAAAGTATAGGTGTTTCGGAAATGTGGCTCCCTGATGAGGGTCAAGTTATGGTTGTAAATGCTGGGGGGAAGGGGGAGTGCATTAGTTTTTCCGTCTCACAGCTGATTTTGGAAGTCAGAGCCACGTCTGCCCTAGCTGACATGTATATATCAACACAGTTGCTTTGAAAAAAGCCTCTGAGCAGTTTGCATAAATCCACTTCCCAGACACTTTCTGGACAAATCCTCAGTATTTGATCAAGCTGGAGGAAGAAGATGAGGATCCTGATGATCCTGAGGGGGGCTGCACTTTCCTCATTGGGCTGATTCAGAAGCACCGGCGGAAGCAGAGGAAGATGGGAGAGGACATGCACACCATTGGCTTTGCCATTTATGAGGCAAGTAAGGCTGTACATGTGCATAGCAGGAAAAGAAGAAGTAACTCTATAAATGTGATAGCGCAGTTCTCAGGCTGGGCTTTCCATCAAAACTCAAATGGGATGAGTCAGGCACCAGCTGCAGCAAGGAAAATTCCATTTAGATGTTTAGAAAATAATCCTCCACAAAAACAGTGGTTAAATACAGTGACAGGTACCCAAAGAGCCAATAAAATCTATGACCCTAGAGATATTCAGACCTAGGCTGGAAAAGGTCCCAAGTAAATTTATTAACTTTGATATCAGCCTTGCTTTGATGATATTATCAAGGAAGTCAAGTTCCTCCAGAGGGTTGGACCAGATGACCTACAGAGGGCACTTCCCACCTTTAATATTCTGTACTTCTAAATGGAAGAGCAGAATAACTATTTAAAAAATAAGATGTGCAGAAATCCAGTCTCCCTTTCACTTTGTCGGGCTGTGGTGAATGGCAGCAGAACGGAAGCAACTGTGGTAGGGATGTGACCCTAACTGAGAGACCTGTGCTTCATTGGAGAGTGTGAAACCAGCAGCAGAACCACCCAAAACACCTGTAAAACTCCTGCTGAGTGAAGGGTCAGAGATGTGTCTAGGGTAGCTCCTGAAGCAGGACAGAGCTGCAAAGCAGTGATGCTTAACTGGCAGTGAAAATAGGAATGATGGTCCTGTCTGTGGGTTGCTCTGTAACCACAGACAGTATGTGCAACTGCTTGTTTTATCAGTGTCCCAGCCTTGAAAAGCTTATCAAAGGATCTGGTCCCCATAGGATAATAAGGTTTAAAGCAAAGCTAAGTCCCCTGCAGACATAAAGAAATGGAAAGTTGCATTATTGCCTTGCTCAGCCCCTGCCTACTCTCCTGATGGTGGAGAGGCCAGAGGTGCAGGAAGGTGAAAGAGGTGGGAAGAAATAGTAGAGACAAGACATACGAAAGCCTACAAAAAAAAAATATCATGGCTGCAGGGAGGAGAATCAGCAGGAAACAACGACCAGCCTATCTATGTCTGTGCCAGGCTGTGCCCACACTGCCCCAGGTGAGCCCCACCTGCCTCCAGGATGGAGCTGGGAGCTGAGCCAGCACTCAGCATGGGGTGGTGTGGGCTCAACATTCACCTTCCTCTCAAGCCAAGTGTTACTTGGGGTTTTTTCCAAGCGTGAATGTACCTGCTAACTAACTGTGAAAAGAAGTCGCCCTGGAGCTGCCATTCACAAACAACTCTCTCCTTTTCTCCTTGCAGGTGCCTCCAGAGGTATGTAGCAGGTGTTGGTGGTCAAGGTGCAGAGTTGGGACTGAATGGCTTGTGGGAAGAAATGGTTCAGAGAATCCTCCTTCCCTGCAGGACAACATGACTGCACAGAATCTAAAGTTAGAGGCCATTTATTCTGGAAGGGGTCTTGAGCCCACGTTGCATTTTCAGAGTATCTTGGATTGGGATAACAGTGCTCTATACTGCAGAAACTCACCAAAGCAGCTTTTCCATGGCTCTTATCCCAACTCAGACCCACACCTCCTCCCCCAGAGCACCACTGCTTTTCCCAGCATTGCACAAAGTTCATGTTTGACACATGACTAACATTCCAAGGAGGTGTGGTTTATAGTCATTTTCCTAAGCACCACCTTTATTAGTTTTTCTCTGTTTCTACCTGCAGGTAGCTAATAGTACACCCTGAGGGTCAGAGAGGGATGGCAATGCAGCACTGCCTATGCAATATGAGAAGAGCTGCAGGCACCTCTGAGCTGTTGCTCCTCAGAGGAATGACTGATGTTGAGCAAAATACTGGGGTGACCCTGTTACTGGGATTGCTGTACCTGTGAGGGTACAAGTGAAGCAGTTGGGGCACCCAGTGGTGCCTGAGGCTATGCTCAAACCAGCTGCTTTTGTGTAAAATGTGGTTTCATCAGGAAAAAATTGGTGCTACCAGTTAATCAAGTTTTTTGTGTGCCTTTTTAATGCCTTAGCAGTACTCTGTCAGCCACTCAGCTCTCACCCTAGTGGTCAAAAAATCTCATTTCTGTAAAAAAAGAGATTGTAGCTACAGTGTGACTTTTCCTTTCCCCAAAAGGTGGTATTTTATCTCCCACTACAGCAGCGGGTCTGACAGGTTTTGCATTCTTACAAATCTGGGAGGACAGGAAGGAGGAGTTTTCTGAAACATGCACATTCCTGATGTTGGCTTATAGAGCTGAAATAGCCCACCTGTAAGACCCTGCACAGAAAAGTTTAATCTGGAAGATCACAGAATCATAGAATGGTTACGTTGGAAGGGACCTTTAAAGATCATCTAGTTCCAACCCCCCTGCCACGGGCAGGGACACCTTCCACTAGATGTTACACTCAAGTACTTTATTTTATTTTATTCTCTGAGCCCTCCATAAGTGAACGCTCTGCCTTAAGGCAGCATGACCTCAGATACAGATCTGAGCTGCAGTCTCCAGGTGGCACCAGCTCCGGGGACCGGAGGGACATGGTTCATATGCCATCTCACTTTAAAGAAAAACAGTTGGTGGAAGAATTTGCAAATGTCTTGAGATTACCCATCATCATCTGCTAAACAAAAACATGACCTGAATGATTTATTGTGATGATCTGCAAAATACATTTGCAGCCACATCTCAGGAGTGCTGTGGTGGGATGCACCCATCCCCTTTCTCTTTCAGTTTTCTTGAGCTGACATCTCTTTTCTTTCTTTTTTTCTTGTCTTCCCCATACCTAGCTAATGGACATATCTTTCATATTTTAAATTTGTAAGAGCAAAGGCATGCAGACTGTGGGTTTTTTTCCTCTTTCTTTGCTTTTCATAAGTTTTCTGGCCAGACAAACATTCATCTGAGCAAAAACTTTTTCCTGACCAACAAAGCAAGAGAAAAATCGAACACCTTCATCAACCTTCGAGAAGTGCTGAACCGGTTCAAGCTCCCTGCAGGAGAATATATCGTTGTGCCCTCAACCTTTGAACCCAACAAGAATGGGGATTTCTGTCTGCGCGTCTTCTCTGAGAAAAGCGCAAACTCCACGTACGTACCTTTTTGTACGAGAGTGGTATGAGCACATGGGTGATCTCTGGTCCCTCTCGCAGGCATGGAACAGCCCAGGAGTGGGGTACATCTTCCTGGGAAAGGCTGAGTGAATTTAGCAGGAAGGAATGGTGGAAGAAAAACAATAATATTTAGTGCAGTTTATTATTATTATTGTTACGGTTGTTGTTGTTATCTCTGCTTGAGCAGACATTTGTAGTTATGGGGCCTTGGGCAGCTGGGTGCGACAGCACAGGTAAGTCTGTGGAGAGAAGAAAGTCCCAGGGGGCAGCAGGTTGGGCACTCCGCTTGGGAGACAGAAATGCCTGTGCTTTCAGCTGCCTGATTGCCACAATTGATCTCACACCATTATGATCAGGCTAGAAAAAATTCAAGATACTTGCTCAACCAAATGATACCCTTGATAAAATGGGTTTTAATGGAACTGGCTCAAACCACACTGTTAGCTCTAAAACCATGAAAAAATTTAGATGTCACATTTTAAAGAGCAGCTGAGCTAAAGCCTCAGGAAGGGATGTGGGATCTTTTGTATTAAGTTCCCTGATTCAAAGCAAGCAAAATCCTTTCTCTGTCCTGTAATATTTTGCTGCATGTTTCTGCTGCAATGAGAAAACTGGGATGTCTGTTGTGTGAGGACACGTTCAGCTTTGGATGGGCCCTCAGCAGTGCTTAAGTAGGTGTGGCGCTCCCACAGGACCTGGGGAACAGCATGAAACACGTCAGAATTTAGGACTCTCACTTTTTGCTCTCTTGAAGGAAAAAGGAAAAAAAAAAAAAAGGTGACTAGATAAAGTTTGATTTGCACCCAAGAGCCTGGTCCTGGGCTGAGGTCTGTAGGCAGTGACACTGAGTGACCCGGAGAGTCATGTGTGACCCAAAATCCTGTCTGTGGCTCTGCAGGACATTACAGGTTGTAATGTGTTGCCATAGCTGGCTAAATACTGCTTTCCCTGTGGTATGCTGTGTCTGTCACTGATTAATCCAGTAACTTTTGAATATTCATTACTATTTCCATATTTTAAGGTATCTCTTTTTAACTGAAGCTTGAAGGAAAAGCTTCAGTGACTTTCATAAAAGTGACTTGATTTTAATACTGATTTCTTTATTTTTCTAGGGTGATAGATGATGAAATTGAGGCCAATTTTGAAGAGGTATATCAACTTAAATGTTTTAAAATGAAATAGCTTTGTTGTAAAGCAATGGGGGTTGGAGTGCCTGTTCCCTGTGCAGGGCAGTGTTTTTCAGTAGGTGTTACCAAGAACTTTGGGAAAAGATCTTTCAATATCTATAACTGAATGTCAAGCAAGTGGAAATATCATAAGCAATGTAATGGAAACATAAGTTATCCTTTATCCAGAGCTTGGACTTCCTAGGTAGAGGAGATCGGGTACGCTCTGAAGAGTCAGCGGAGCCACAGCAGATTCCCTTTGCTCTCCAGCAATCCAAGACTGCAGCTTTCAGCCCTAGGGGTGTTTTTGCATGTGATGTTGTTTCCATGAGTAACTAGTGGCTCACCATATGTTTAGTCCTGCTGGAGCTGGGGATGTTTTGCCTACTAATGCATGTACCCCATGTGTGATTTTTTATTTTTTTTTTAATTTTTTGGCACTTGCAATGCCAGCATTTTGAGGTGCCCCTGAAAATAAAACTGATTAAAATCAGTGCAAAAGCACTCTGCCTTCAACTTTGCCATCTAAATTGTTTTACTAGGGGCAAGGAAATGCATGAAGTCTTTCTCAGGCATAAAACTTCCTCCTTTCTGCATTCTCTATTTCTGTGTCTTAGACCGAGATCAGCGAAGATGACATTGAACCCAACTTTAAAAGGCTTTTTGGACAGCTAGCAGGAAGTGTGAGTATTTTACTGGTAATATCTTAATGGCATCATGGGTGAGTGGGTAAGAGAGATACCTCCCCCAGGACAGAGTTTAGTTCTTGTGCTGAGTCAGATCTCAAGTGTGTGTGCAATTGTGCATGCCAAAATCTGTGTATTTACCCATCTGCTTACACAATGGATTTGCGAGCAGGCTTTGAACTGCAGGCTTGACTTTTATCTCTGCAGGGCCCTAATTCTGTCCTTGGGCAGAGCACATGGTGCAGCCACAGAGGGCCCTCGAGGGCTGGGCTGTGCCTTCTCCCCAGGCTGCTCTGGGCTGTCTTGGGGCTTGGGCACACCTTGCAGCTGAGTGTGCTAATGCCTGGGAATTGGTGGTGCTCCTGGGAATGGGAGGTGGGGAGAGCTTACTGCTTGCATTTCCATCCAAGGGAAATGAAGGGATGTTTGAACTTGGCTAACTCGCCCAAAGGAATCAGAGGTGTCTGTGGCTCACAGTGAAAAATTTGTTTTCCTCTTTTCCACAGGATGCAGAGATCTCAGCCTTCGAACTGCATACCATCTTGAATAAAATCATGGCTAAACGTAAGTACCTTCCTCCAACAGCAGCTTCAGTTGGCCACCAGCAGGTTTCCAGCGTGGCCATGGGAGCACCGAGTGCACCACTGACCTGGGCAGAGCCAAAGCCCAGGGCTCTGCCCCAGACCTGCCCTTGCATCTCCATATGGCCACGGCCACATGCTCTGCTGCTTCAGGGGGTTGCTGAAATGCTGAGGCTGTGCCAGCCCAGAAGGTGTGTTTCACAGGGTGTGTGCTTTGGCAGGGTATATATATGGGTGTCTTTTATCCCAGCATCTGCCACTGGGAATTGGCAGCCAGGAAGATGGACAGATTTGATTAGTGCTTGATAATAATCAAGAGAGATATTGCTGCTAACTTTAGTATTGAACCACTCCTGAGTGGTTCAAACAATAGCCCACCCAATGGTCTGGGGTGCCCCCAAGTAGCAGGAGAAGCTTCTTTTTCTGTGAAGTGATTCCTTGCTTGGCTCTGCAATATTTTCCCTGCCATTAAACAGTGCTCAAGAAATAAGTACTTGGAGAAATAACTATCTCTTTAATTTCCAAAGTGAAATCTTATCCAGATGGTCAGGACTGTGTTGTATATTTGTGTGCACCAGCCAGTTAGCAATGGGGTATGCTGGTACAAAGCTGGATTTGATACTCAACCCTTGCATGAAGCTACCAACTGCTGACCTGCCTAAGTTAAAAAGTCAACATGGTCCACAGAAGTCCCCCCTTATCTTTGCAGGCACACAGTAAGGGCAGGAAAGCTTTTATCTCTGACTCCTGCTTCTGTAGCACACCTACAAACCAGACTAACTGGGCTGATTGTTTTGGGAAACATCCCAGCTGACTTTCACCCAAAGCCTCTTCGTCAGCTGCGAGGAAAGCCACCAGTGGGATGGTAGCAAGTAAGGGCTGGTGTGTCTACACTGGTTAGAGAGCTCATGAGCTATTTAGGAAGGTGCTGTGGTAGAGCATGCCATGATAATCCTGTCTTTTGCTCTTCCTTTACAGGCCAAGATATTAAAACTGATGGCTTTAGTCTGGAGACATGCAAAATAATGGTTGACCTGTTAGATGTATCCTTTAAAGCTGTTCCTAGATGATATTCCTCTGCCTGTGCTGAAGTAGGGGAGCTGCCTTTGCTCCCTGGTGGGTCCATCCTAATGCACTAATGACTCCTGAGGTGGAGAAGCTGGTTTTACCCTGGTTGCCCTGAAAAAGCAGGCCCTTCCTATTACTGTTCACCATGACACACACGTTCTCTCAGGCAGCAGAGAAAATCCATTATCAGACATTAGGATCTGCTTTGAAGCCTTCCCAGCTGTTGTGTGCTCTGGTTTGGCTGGGGACAAAGTGATGTTTGTGCTGTGAAAAGGCACCTGGGTCTCAGCATGGTGTGCATAGCCTTGGCTGTAGAGTTGTACGTGCACATCTGGGTGCATTTCACCTCTCTGATACCTGGCTGCAGTTGGTAAAAGTATCGTGAAGGCATGAGGACCTAACAAATGGAAAATGAGATAAAAAAATACAGGAAGCAGGGAGTACACAGGACTTTAGGAGCTTTTACTCCTAAGAATATGGGAAAAAGTGTAGGATGAAAGTTCAAGTCTAAGAATAGTCATGTTCAGCTTCTCTGTACAGTGGGAGTTGAATTGCAGAGTTAGAAAAAGGGAAAATTACCAACACAAGGCTATGCTCTACTATAATTTGGTGTAAAATATGGCAGTCCATAGGGACTCCTTAGCAGATTTTGGGAGCGATGCCATGACCAGGTTCCTTTGTTAGCTGTTTGCACAAGAACTTCAGTTCTCCAAATAGCAGGCTTGGTTGTGGCTTTTTCTGTTTATAATCCACACTTAGGATTACGCTCCTGTAACTGCAGGTGTTGGGCCAGCTACATAGAACAAAGTGGCATCATCTCAGCTGTTTTGTACTTAGAGAAAAAGATAGAGCTGCAAAGGGGGAGAAGAAAGATCTTGTGAACTGGTTACAGTTTAAATTAATCGTCTTACTGATTTAGACAGACATCTTGGACAACAATTTTGTATTCAACAGGATAAGTCCTCCAGAGAGGACAAGTCCTTCAGAGAGGACTTGCATTCTTCTTTTACTTTTACTTAAATTTTTTTTTTAAAGAGTCACAACTGACCACATAAGTAAACTTGGCGAAGGGAGATAAAACCCCTTTTTCTGCCCTCCAAAGAAATTCCCTTAACTCAGAGAAGAATGATGGGAGTGGTAAACTGGGACTGAAGGAGTTCCACACCCTCTGGACAAAGATTCAGAAATACCAGGTAAGATGCAACCTTCTTTGGGAGAGCATGCAATCCCACAGAGAGATGGCTTTACACTGATGTGCTTCATCAGGTGTGCACAGTCACATTTCCCAAAGCAGGGACCGTGTCCTTAGTCCCTCAAGTTATGTCTCTTGGAGCCCAGGCATGTGAATGCTTGTCCTTCAGGTGCTGGGTGAAGGACTGAAGGAGAGGCTGCCTCTCTTCCTACCTTACTCTGGGAGGGGTTTCTGTTTTTACTCTCTTCCAAATATTTAGCTTTCCTACTTAACGGTGCAAGTTTGGTGTCTATTTCTGCTTTGGTAGTGATAGTGCCATTTTGTATGGTTGTTCAAGGTGTTCCCCACGGTAAACAACTTTCTTTCTAAAGCTGTGCTTAGATGACAAAAGTACCACGTCCTTCAGACCAATGTTGCACATGCTCCTCAGTTACATACAGGCTGCATTTCAGAATGTTTCACTTCTGATGAAAGCCAAACTATGCTCTGAATTATTGTCAAGCTTTGACTCTGGGGTTTGTGTTTTGCAGAAAATTTACAGGGAAATTGATGTGGATCGATCCGGTACCATGAACTCATATGAGATGAGAAGGGCGCTGGAAGCAGCAGGTATTTATATTGGTTTGTCTCTTAATAGGATTATATCAGTCTCAAGCTGGGTTGATAGATGCTCAGTGGTCTCCTGTATGTCACCTGTAAGCTGAAAAATCCTGTGTTGCCAGACCTGAAGGCCTCCATGTGATTTAGATGCTCAGCTTGGGCTCTTGTCTGGCCACGCAGGCACACTAAAAGGATCTCAAAGGAGAGACAGGTTTGCAGTTATTTCCTTTAATGACCAGCTTTTGGAGAGGCACAAATAACTGCAACAATCTGGTCTTGTAATGGCACACTGTTAACTTTTGAGGAGTCTCTCTGGGTACATGTGGGTTTGGCGTAAGACAGCAGAACTGGGATACTGTGACCCAGGGAATGGAAATGGCCTTGAGCGAGGGGAGATGCTCAGAGGAGTCTGAGTCAATTTGCTACTGCAACCACTGAAAAGCAAATCTGAGTTATGATGGTGAGGGGGATATCACAGAGCTATACAATCCCAAATTAACTTACTGATCACTTGGGGCCACCTTAACATCCACTTTTGGGCACTCTGGAAATTTCCCCTCTTGTCACCATGTAAGGTGAGGCAGCATTTCAGTTGGTACCAATTTTAGACACTCTTTGGAAAGAGACCCACTGCTTCATCTCAGGTCTCAGTAGGCTGAGTCTGAGGCCAGCTCATCACGCAGCCACGTCCCATGGGAAGCAGCAGTACAGGTGTGGTACCACACACACCAGGAAGAACACACATGGCCTAGTTACAGCCCTAAATCACTCTAAGTACAGAAGAGGTTGGTGGGACCTTCCAAAATTAGGTAAATACTCTTAAAATTCATGAATTTAACCAAAAGTAGATAGTTGAACTTCTGGTGGCATGTAAGGTTGGGGTTTTTCTGTTGTTGGTTGGAGGGTTTTGCAATTCTTTCTTTTTTTAAATCCTTGGCGTTGTATTTTTAGGGTTCAAATTGAACTGCCAGCTACATCAGATCATTGTGGCTCGTTTTGCTGATGAAGACCTCATCATTGACTTTGATAACTTTGTCCGGTGTTTGATTCGGCTCGAAACCTTGTTCAGTGAGTACATGCTTAATAACTAGACAGGCTCTGTTGCTTTGTGTTTTCAGCAGGGTAACTGTCCAAAAGTCCAGGATAAGGTGGTCAGACAAATTCATACCTGAGACACAAATCTGGCAACCCAGTTTCCATGCTTCTAGACCTAGGAATCAGCCTTTTAGGTCAGGCTGCTGAACCACAGCCAGTCTTCCAATAAAACTATATGTTGATTAAAAAATACTAGACAGCTATTAAAAATGTTTAGTCTTGTTCTTGCATAATGATTTTAAATTGGCCCTGTCTGGTTTGGAATGTAGGCCATTGTCAAGTTTTAGATTCTGGGACTAAATTCCTTTTCAATCCTATAGAACAAGGAAGGGGGAAGGCTTTCCAATTAGTTCCTATATTCATCCTTGTCTGTCATCTCTTTCCCATCACAGAAATGTTTAAAAAACTGGATACTGAGAAAACTGGAACAATAGAGTTGAACCTTGTTAGCGTAAGTTCATTTAGCTCTAAAACATTTGGTTTCATCTTTTGGGGGGAGGGAGGGATGTAAACAGTGGAGTCTTTTCTGCTTCATTCTGATTGATTATGGCTGGTTATACATATTCACATAGATGCAGCATTCACCTAGCCTGTCTATTGAAAGGTTACCTTTTAAAAGTGTACCTACTTCACAACATATCCTCTAACAGAGAGAGGTTACTTGCACCAGAAGCCCCTAAGCCCTGTAGTGGCAGTCATTTTGCCTGATAGTCAGGCTTTTTCTATCATCAGGGTAAAATATGAGTGCACTAGTGACTCATGGTCTTGTCCATGTCTGCTTCTTTCTGCACCACACGTGCCCTGGAGAAAGGACTAAGTTTGGAGAAAAGTACCCTCCTATATGTGTTTGACTTGCTTATGACCTGAACATAACTTATTACTGGACCTGAAGGAGGAATGTGCAAATCATCCCAAAACTCTTTTGACCTAAATGAGATATAAATTTAAATCATTCAGGAAAGATTCTAAAATTACTTCTGTAACACCAGGCTGACTTTATTCTAGAAATGGGAATATGCATACTTCCTACACATCTTTATACTAAATTTAACCTTGGGCCCTTTTCCTCTCATTACAGTGGCTGTGCTTTACTGTCATCTGAGCCACTGGCATCAGCTTGAGACCTCAAAAAGGGCATGATCAGATGAAGATAATCAAGCTACATAAAAGTAACATCCTGAATGTGCCTTAACTTAAACATAGCAAATTTTGCACGCTATTGCAAAACAGAAAGCTCGCTACTTCAACAGAAGAATTTGCAACCTCATTTTTAGGGGCCTGATAGTCTTGACTATTATATATCCTCTGGAAAAAGGCTTTAATTTAGTATTAATCCTCAGTGGAACTTCTGAAAATACTGCTTTGCTAATATCTTTGTGTTTTAAGGTGTTTTACAGGACTCCTGGAAGAAAGCTCATTATAGCTTGACAGTCTGGTTTAATAAGTTCTTTCATCATAACGGGTCCACTCCATCCTGTATATCTGAAATTAGAAAAGAGATAGCATTGCATATCTTAGCTCAACACCTGTAGTCAGATAGGGGGACCCTTGTATGCTTTCTGTCAAGCCCCAGCATTATTCTAGTTAAGTACTTGAAGAATTTGAATAGCAAGTGCAGGTTTGACCAAAGGGAAGGACAAGTCTTTCCCTCCTGACCATTGATGTGCCTGGAGCAGGAGGCTGTTGGCAAAAAGACTCTTTCAAGGCGAAGCCCATCCTCTCAGGTGGAATCTTGAGTTCCTGTATCGTATTTATCTTCCTTTGAAATACAAGAAAGTATTTAAATTAAAAGAGTAGAAATAAAATTTGCAAGACTGTTATTTCTGCTGCAACTAAGCACATTTTTTTTTCCTAGAGATATATCATCACAGCATCTATGCAGAGCTTTTGCTTTCAGGAACAGAACTCCCTTATTGCCTTTTAAAGGGGAAAAACATCATTCTGGAGCCGACTCTGGATGTGTGTCAGTTAACGACATGTTAGACAGTCTGATACTTTAAATGATTATTGCTTGAAAACTAAAGGTTACTAAGATAGGTAATTGATACTACCCCATACCCAGCCTAGTAACATCATGAGGTTCACAGATTGCTGCTGTTTTAAGTTTGCCTTGAGGAATTCTGTCTTCCTTACAAACCGTATCTTATACTTACAGGCACCTTTTCAGAAAGCAGTAAGGACTTACCTAGTAGGAAAACATGAGCCTGCAGGGTGAGGCACTTCATAAATACCCTTAAGGAAATACTTGATTCTCTGTTAAATAGTGTTTATTACCAAATTATTCCCAAATAGAGAGATATAAAGGATAGTTCCATAGGAAAGGCTTTATTTGGAAAATATCTGTACCAAATTTTTTTCTTAAGTATGTCCCTTAGCTTTTAAGGTTAACAAAGGTTATGTGCAACTAACAGATTCAGCTTAATGTTAAATGAAAAAGACTATCTGAAAGGATGGGGGAGGAGGAGCTCAATTTAATACATGAAGTAGTTGAATATCAGTGTAATGTAGAACAGCACTGTGTTGTACTGGTAACATTTTCAGAGGGTTTAATAAAAATTATTATTAAAATACCCAGAGCTAAAGCTGAAGAGGAGACAAAAGTTTAATGGTATCACAGTGGAGTAAAAACAAGTAAGTTGTCAAAGACTACAGAAAGTTTCTACACTTAGTCTTCAAAGTACAAAATAAAATAAATACATGAGACTCTGTAAAAAGAGGAATCTAAAACTACATTGTCTGTTACAGCACATAATATTTTGAATACACAGAATTTCTAAGATGCTACAGCTTTTTTAAAAGTTATTGCTTAATAGATCAGCCAGGTGGTTGTCACTGTTCAGGTGCACTTTAGTTTAGCTTCTTTAACATTCTGCTTCCAGCAATAAGCAGTGGGTGCTGTGCACATACTTTAATTCCTCCCATCTGGAAAAAGCCTTGGGATAAATCTGGACAAAGCCACATTGTCTGTTTCATGATGATTCCTTCAATGGTAAATTGAAAAGGTCCTTGTACTTAATACAGGAAAAATGCAAAATTCTCTTCTGCCATATTTGAAGAAATCCAAGTGGGTACTTGAACATAATGGCTTGCTTCGACCAAAGGCAGCAGAATTTCATTTGCTTGTAAGCATTATTTCATCTTGTACAATGCCCTTATCCATTTGCTAATGCATCAATCCTTCATTTGTTTTCAAAGCACATTCTTCATAGCTTTCAAATTACATTGTCATTGAAATAAGTCTCATGATATTGGAACCAACACAAAATGGTTTCTTTTTTCATAGGTCATCCATGATTAGTACTTCAAGAATCTGGCTTCTGTACTATTTCATGCCAAGCTTCTTTGTCTAGGTTTAATCCTCGGATACAGCTGAGGGTAAAACAGAAATGAAGTTTAAAACTTTGTTTCTTTCAAAGGTTACTTTTTTAAAAGGAAAAACGAAGGAGTAAAAAATTTCTCTTTGGTCCTACAATGCCAGTGTAATCTGTAGTAGCAAAGGCATAGTTATAAAAACACTCAGGTCACTAAGAAATACAAATTTAGCATTCTTAGCCAAACTTAAAAAAAATACCAACCATCTCATTTCAAAAGGAAGGCATTGAACAGCACACAATTCAGCACCTCCAGCTCTGCCCAGGTGGGTGGGCCGGGAAAAGCACATGGCTTTGTAAGTCAAGAGACTTTTGTGCTCAGTGAACTGTAGGATTGGTCCCTGTTTTGTAAAACCAGAGAAATATCAAAGTCTGGTTTGCTTTCTCTCCCTGGCTCTCACCTTTTACATGTGTGTATCTTTGGGCAAGCTGGAAACATCTGGCTGCAGAAGGCCCATGGAACTGTAGGATCTGTGCTTTAGTTAGCAGAGACTGGGTGGCCAGTTCATTTAGTTTAATTGCCCAACCATAAGTTGGTACCTGCCACCCTGTGGCCCTTAAGCCACGTGCTGTTCACACGTAGAGGGGTACAGGGTCACAATTCACAGGACACAGCCTGAGACAGAACACAGCGGTGCCACAATGATTGGGAAGCTTTTGGCTCCCACTTGCAAGGGCTTTGGGAACAACTACTGTTCCAAAAGGCCTGGCTACTGGCATGTGAAAATAGAACAATACACTTCATACACTTTGGAGAAATGAATCCTCCATGCTCTAAATGGTAGTGCATGTCTAAATGAGAGGACACAAGATGTAATGTAAAGTTCTCCTTAAAGATGCCCTCTTCTCCCTTCAAGCAGACTGGCTTTTTTAGTTTTTCATAGTCAGCTAATGATGAAGAGAAAACCATCAGCTTTATCCACAAGGTCTGTCTCAGTCTGATATGATTTCAGCACTAGCAGAGATGAAATCAGTCAGTTACAGGATCATAACACCTGACAGTGTTCGAAAGATTTCATTTGACAGTATTATCTTATTAGGTTGGGGATCTAGGGCAGCACCAAGCAGGGTAGAGTACTGATGCAGGTAATTTAATCTTTGTTTTTATTCAGTAGACCTAACTGCAAAAGGATAAAACAACTATGATATAAATACAGCTTAAGAATATATTAAGCTGCCAAACATCTTCCTTTGTGCTGAACATCATACCCTGGATTTCAGCTGCTCTCTTAGGAGTCCAGTAACTGCTTTTGAGAATAACCCTATAAACTTTCAGTGGAAGTACTAGAACAGCTGAACAGACCCAAGAGTGTAACAGTTAATGCTGTGCTTGGGTAGTTTTCCCCAAAGATTGTGTTGTGCTTACAAGGATGAGCTGTGATACCTAGATTAAGCTCTGTTGCCTTGTGCCTTTTTTTTTTTAAACAGAAGCACAGATGCTCCTTGTGTTCTTACACACCTGTGCTCAGGCTGAGTGCACAAGCTTATGAACAAGTAGCACATGCACAATTCACGCTGGGGCAGGCAAAAATAAAAACGCTGCTATTTTAACCTTTCTGTGCAGGGCTGATGGCTGCTCTCAATTTAGAAATGTTTACTTTGGAGAAGAAAAACTAAGCAGAAGTACTATGTTAGGGAGAATTTTACAGTACACTGTGGGTAGGCCTGACCTGAAAGTGATACAGAAATGAAAACTGATTTTGCATTAGATGCAGTCACACTGCAAAATCTAACCAGTTTAAGAGTAAGGATTATCTGCATAAGGAAGAAGGCTCAGCCTCTTTCAAGCATCATAATTCAATCAGCTAAAATTCACAGTGGTTAATCTTGTGGAACCTTTTATCTCCAGCAGCAGGGCAACTGGATGTGTAGAAAAAAGCTTAATGGATTGTTATACATTTGTCCATCTGCCATAGTTTTCTAGCAACTCACCCATGAGGAGAAATATGGGGACATAATTGAAAGTATCTTATTTGTGCACAGTTGTTTTAAATAAAAGAGGCAGTACAGAAGATGATGAGAAAAGGAGAGGCCACTGACTTACATATTATTGTTAAATATTACTTAAAAAGCATAGGAGAAAACAAAGGTCTGCCTTTACTTGGCAACGTAATTCCTTTTTAAGGACTAGAAAAAAGATAACCTAGAATTTTGCAGTGTTTATATCTGTGAAACCATCCTCAGATCACAAGGTGCACTGTATATACCCAGACAGGGAAGGACTCATGAGTCACTCTTCATGTAAGCTTCAGTTCTTAAGGCCCTTTGTGCCAGTACATCACTCTTTGAAAGAGGGGAAAACCAGTTCTGTTTACAAAGAATCATAGAATATCCTGAGTTGTAAGGGACCCACAAGGATCACTGAATCCAGCTCCTGGCCTTTCACAGGACAGCCCCAAAAAAGCACACCACGTGCCTGAGAGAACATGCTTAACAAAACCTTAAGCACACATCATGTTTGAATAAAAGGGTTTTTCGGTCTGTGAGACAAGGTTATTATGAGAGCCTGCTACGTATAGCAGGGTGATAACATTCTTTATGCACCCATTAATACAATCTGTGTTCGGTATCTTAAACAGAGGGTGTTTAAATTAATAAATGGAGAACATCAACTCCTTCCTCTTCACTTTTAAAATGGCACCTAACCTGGATACGAGAGACACAGTGAGTATACAGTGCTGTGTATACTCCAGATATTGGGGTGGGGTGCCTTTGACTCTGGAAGTACCAAGGACTCACCCCCAGCAGGTTGCGGGGAACGTAGCCTTCCTTGTCATTCAGCCGTGCCCACCACCACTCGATCTCATCTTCATCTTCCCGGCGCAGGATTGTCATGCAGTCTCCTTCTTTCATCGAGAGCTCGTCATCGTTCTGAGCCTCGTAATCCCAGAGTCCATAAATCACTCCTTTGTTCATTATGCCCATTTTCTCCTGCACTCCTGCAACAGTGAAAACAGAGCAGGTAAATTAAAAGAAAAAAAAACAAAAAAAAAAAGAAGGACAACAGGTGGAAAGACTGCTTTACTCTTACTGAAGAGAAGTCCAGGGAAAAAAAACCCAAACATCAATTCCTATCACACTTGGCACCATCAGCCTACTCAAAGTCAGTCCTGGAAGAGGTGACATTGAGGAGTTAGTCCTTACACACAGCAGACAGATTCCTTCCTTAACTGTGTTCAAAACATACGAGGTAAATGGGGAGAGCAGCACAGATTGATAAAATGTTATGGTTTTGTGTTCACACTTTCTAGATCTAAGTGATGAGCAAAAAACACTTGTTTGTAATCTTAGTCCATTGGTAATCTCTTTCTGTCCAAGGCAGATAGCAAGACCTGCTCAGGCTGACCACCATTATCATTTTGATGTCACTTGTGGTGTCATTTGCCACCCATGTCACTTTATTTCAGAACTTTAAAACAAGGTGCATCTCAGACCTGTATGTGAAAGATTTGTCTGCTACCTTCCCAGCTGCTTTGGGTTAACTCAAGCACTTCTCTTAGTTTGTGACACTATTTTGATTATTTTTTGTTTTAAACACCGACTTCAGAAACACAATCCTGTTAAAGTACTTCTGGACCAAGACATTTTGGAGTAAACACATACGCACTGCAGATTTTGTTTAAAACTTGCTCATTTTAGAGCTATAGCCAAAAATGAGATACTATTCTTTCTGTACACATTCCTCAGTCTCTAGGCAGCAAACTGGAAAAGGTATTTCAATCAACTGTTACACAAACTTTCTCTTAGGTAATTATTTTATTTTAAAATACTGAATCCTACTGGGTTTGTTTGGCTTTGGTATTTCCAAGAGCAAAGAGTACTGCACATTGTGTCAACAAAACCTGCTCTTTCCCTTTTCATCAATTACCTGTTACAACCTATTGTATAGGAATTTCACCTGCATCTGCTAAAGGAAGCATCTGCTCAAATCAAGTTCCTTATTCCTGCATACCAGCTCATCATACAAAATTACTTCCACTACATGATAAGCTCTGCTCAGTGAAACTCTCCTCCGGCTTTGCATTTGGTATAATTACAGGTTTGGCAAAAGTTGTGCTCTGCACCCACGTGAAGACAAGACTGAGCACTGAACATCAAAGCAGACAAACAGAAGAGCCACACAATGGATCTGGTCTCCTAAGGAGGTATTAAGAATCACAGGAGGCCAGCAGGGCAAACATGCTCTTAGAGACAGCACAGGCATTACATTTTAAAAAGTGAAAAATTCCATACTTAAATAGCATCAGATTTGTCATTTAATCAACACTAAAAGAATAGTGGTTTTATTTAAACCTCCCTGTACTTTCTGATGTAATTTAGTATTGGGCATAATTTACAACAAAAAGGATTAGGTGAATCAATGACTTACAGCAAGGTTTCTCACCTTACAAATGAGTTTAGAGGGCCAGGTTTTAATGTGGTTATCTGTTCTGGAAACGGACACATTTCCAAACTGCTTTTACAGCAAGAAACAGATTTAGCTAGTGAATGAATTTCTTACTATACCACAACCAGTCTTAGCAATAGGATTAATTCGTAATGGAACAATATGGAACTTTGATAGCTGAACAGCAAATACATCAAGAGATACCCTAGTTTCAGTGGCTGCAATTTGGAAAAAACTGGGAATAGGCCCAAGCCTTACAATCCTTTCAGGACCCATTGAAAAGTATCTCATAACACACAAAAAAGCCCCAAACCCAACCAAAAACAGAGTAGCAGGTGAAATCAACAGATGGTGGGTCCAGAAAAACCCCACAACCAAAAGAATGCATTTCTTCATGCTGTATATAATGAAGGCATGGACCTCCTTTCCACAGGATGCTGTGGGCTGTTTTACCTGAATTCAAGAATTAGATGAATTCTTGAAAGAAATCCCTCAAGGGCTGTTCAACACAAAGATACCATCTCTTAACTCTTATCAGAGTTAATACCAGTACAAAATATTGGACAAGTATTACTTTTTTTATCTAGTCCTACAATCTTTCTTGGATACTTGCTCTTGATGACTACCCTTGGAGTCTGGATACAAAACGAAATGGAATTTTGCTTCGCCCACAGATATTGATGCTAGTTAAAAAGGCTTCCTCCCTTCATAGTGAAAAATAGATATTTGGCACCAAGAGATACAGTTTTCAAGCTTAGTGAGGACAGCTGGACAGACTGTTTTGAAATATGCTGGCTGAGCAACTTCTACAAACTCATATCTTGCCTGTTCCACAAAACCAGAAAGGCAGTATTACAGCTTTTTACGCTGTGTTACATTGCTGTTACTCTAACCTCTTACAGAGAGATGACACACCAGCTGGTAGGTGCCCAGGGGACAAGAACTACATACAAAACAGAGAAAAGTAATTTAAAACCCCATTACACACAAAACATGCAGTAAAGTAATTTAAAACCTCATTGACTAATACTCATCACACCCTAGGGGGAATTCATTCTCTTCATTAAAAGATAGTATCTTTGTAGTCTTATTATTTGAATAAAATCTAAATTAAATGTGTCATTCCTTTTTAAATGCAAGTGAAGAAAAAAAAGCCAGAAAGGTAGAGTCAAATTCAGTGCTTACTAATCCCCATCTAGGCAGAAACTTGGTAATACCCTTGTTGGTTCTAAAGTGCACATTAGGAAATGCTCCTCATTTAAAGACACTAGGTAACAGGTACAAACTGCCTACTGAGATACCCATACCACTTTTGTTTTTATGTAAAAGAAGTACTTATGTGGCAAAATTCACCTAATTACCACGTCAAACTAGTGTATCTCTCAATGCACATATTTGACTCAAGAGTTTTTAATGTAGGAAAACCTTTTGTTACTCAGATCTTCTCCATACGTTGAATGTTATGAATTTTAGTCTCCATGGAACTCGTTCTGTGACAGGAAGCTGGCTAAAACCTCTCTCTTTCCAAGAGGAACCTGAAGCCCAGGCACACGACCTAAGTGTGCAACTCACCCCTCCTCAGGCAAAGAGGTACTGAAGAGTGGCAGGTGAGCCCCTACCACCCCCCAAAACTCCGTGATGGCCCTTACCATACAAGAACTGGGAGCACTGTGTGTAGCCTTCCTCCATTTCCTCACACTTGTCTGCAGCCGTCTGCATGTCACTGTAGGTCATGGCAAACACGGCCGCGCCCGACTCCACCAGGAACTTGCACACCTGCACGTTATTGCAAGATGCTGCACAGTGCAATGGGGTCCTGCAAGGCAAGAGGAGAAGGGGACACTTTGCTTATACTGCTCATGGCAGCACTCAGAGCCCCCTGCGAGCAGACCACTTTCATGCATGACCTCCAGCAATCAGTACCACAGCACCCAGGGCTTCCCACCAGAGCGCTTAACGCAGGATGTCAAGAGCAATTGCTTTTCACAGATAACAGGAGCCATCGAGAGCTGCTCAGGCCCTAAAGCTGGGTTTCCATACAGATCTCTAGTTATGCTACCTTTTATAATCCACTAACACTTTAAGGACATTCACTAAGGCAATAACAAAAAATTAATATTAAAAAACCCTGACATCATGCCTCTTGCAATGTAGACAATTACTTCAAGATTTGACTTTGTGACAAGTGCAGGTAATTAGGGTAACCATTTAGGCTGAATAAAGATGGTTGCTCAGTCTTGGGCCTCAGACACTTTTGTTATATGCAGAAATAATAGTACAATCACTGCCTCCTGCACCAGCCTTTTGTAAATAATCTCCTCAGCTACCCGTAAGAAGGCTTTGAAGCCCATTATCAGTTGCAAGTCTAGTTTGCAGGCTGTGGTTTTTCACTTTGTTTTGTTTTTAAGTTGTCTGAGTATTGGACAAAGACCTGAGGAGAGTTTGCAGGGTTAGATACTGCCCAGAGCCCATATAAGTTAAAGGCTTTCTCACAGAGAGGACCACTGGGACTTTCAGCATAAAGCTCATTATACATAAACTGTCTTAGATATCTCAAAGAGACAGAACAGTTTCCTAACAACTGTATATCCAACCTACTGGCCCCTCAGATGTAGTTTTTTCATATAGGAAATACTAGTATATTTTCCCTACTGTCCCCTCTGCACATGTGATGTCCCACAGAGAACTGCTGTTGCTCTGCTGTGAAAAAGTCACTCCCGGCTCTATAGGAGCTGGGATGAGGGACACTGAGGGACCTCCAGCAGCCCCTAAGCCATGGCTCTCTTGGGAGGAGCATCCGTAGGGAGCCACTTATAGAAATCCTTACCATCCATCGCTGTCTGCAGCATTCACGTTCACCCCAAACTGCACCAGGAACTTCACGATTTCCGTGTGCCCAGCACACACAGCATTGTGCAGCGCAGTAATCCCTTCATCATTTGGCATGCTAGGATCTTCCACCTATGCAGCCAGAAAGGAACCATTCACATTTCAGTGAAATTCTCTAGGATAAACATCTCTTCACATACAAAAATCAGTTGTTCTGAAATATGAATTTGAGACATTTCTAGGAAGGCACATGAGCAACAGACAGAAGACTACAACATCCACCAGTTTTGCAACAAGACTCACATACAGTGTCCTTCTGACAGTGAACACCTAGTGACTCAGAGAAACACTATCTTGCTAACTTAGAAAAAGTACTTTTAACAAATTTCTGACATTTGACTATTTAACTGTGAGCAAAGTTCACAGAAAAAGTGGATTTTGCTTATCAAATTATCTGATAACACACCAGATGGGGATGAAACACTACATAAAAAATGAGGAAAAATGTTGTCCTGCAAATTTACAGTCTTGATGCTAAATGTCCGCTGTGGATTTGACACACTAAAATCAGCCTTCAGGTATGATCACTCATGACCTATTAGGACTTATCTCCTCAAGGACAGATCTAGGTCACACACTATTCTTTTAGCTACCCCAGTCCAGGAAAGCTGCAATTTCCTAGTTTGAACCAGGGTTGCTATTTCTTATCTTGCAAGTTAGCATTTGTACCTCATAAATTATTCTCTGCACAAGGTCAAACTCCCCCTCCAAAGATGAATCCAGAAGCAAAGCAAGGGGATTGAATTTCACTCTCATTCCATGCCCAATTCTCTCAGAGCCAGTCTTACGTAAGTTTGTCCTCTTCCCCTGTGAAAAGGTAACACAAGTTACAGGCATTTTTTTCCTGGAAAGAACAAGAATACACAACTGCTTGTTTGGGAATGACAGCAAAAACGATTAATTAAAGCATACCAATTCTCCAAAATGTTATGAATATATTAGGTTAGGCATGCTATGAAAGACCTCTGCCTTTATCTCTGGACAAGGTCGAAGTCACCTTGATCAAACATCAACAAAATAATGAAACTCCCATATACCTGAAAATCAGGGAAAAATGTCCCTTTTTTGGACAATATTAACTCTCACAGCTGTGACACAAACCATGTAGCACACTCGATGAAGTACTCTACTTTAAAGACTGATTCCTACAATTTTTGTAAGTTTAGGAGAGGTTAGCAGGAGCAAACAGTTACGGAAAATGGTTTGGGAAAGAATATAAAACCAAGTGTAGAAATGCTTTAGATGCTCCCATTGATACTGGAAACCAAGTATTTCTGTAGCTTAGTTTGTACTGTGCTTCAGAGAACATGCACTCAGCATTAGCTCAGCGCTCGCCCCAGCTGGCTGTGCAGCAGCAATAAGCACTATTCATGAGGGTATGTAAATTTCTGACAGATGTCCAGGCAAAGATGAATAGAAATGACTCATATTTTGCAAGAGCAAACATGTGAAGATAAGATATAGAAGAAGAGATTCCCAGAAAAAAAACCTCTTCTGCCTGTTAATTTATACATAATATCAAAAGTACGGGCTTTTTAAAGAAAGAGCCTGTCAGCACAACCCAGGTATTTAAATATGAAATCAAGAAGTTGGGCTGGTTTCTTCTCATCATTGCAGAATTATTATAAAGCCAACCACAAATGTGTTCTTACAATTTAGGAAATCCTACCGCTCAAGTTTCTTTGTAAAAGGGAGTAAAAGCAAAATCTTAAATGCATTAAAACATGCCATATCTATTCTGTGCAGAAATTACAAGGCTAAAAACCACACTTAAAGCTTTTAAGTCCCCTGCACTGAAGTGATCGAAGACAAAAGCTCTTCCATGCATCAAGTTATTAAAATTGTATTCGTGGTAGGTTTTTTTAAGAAAGTCTTAGAGAAACCAAAGACATCATGCATTTCTGTTCTACAACAGTGAGATAACATCATACCACACACATAGATACAAACTTGCAAAATAAACAAGACAGTAAAAATGCTGCCCACCCTTAGCCCCAAGAGATTCCATTTTGACACAACTTGAGAAGAGACTAATGTTAAATCAGGTTCCAAAGAAATTCAGAAAGCATTCAGTAGAAGCAACACAAACAGCTGATGTCTACAAATGAGTTTTTAAAGCAGAAACTAAAGAAGGCTGTTTCTCCATATTTTTCAAGGCACTTTTCAGGTAAACAAATGCAATCCAGGATTAAGATAATTAGTTTCAAGCTTTTAGCAATAGTGGGAAATGCTTGTGAAATCTGTATTTGAAAAAAAATCAACTTTGATTTCTCTTAAAAAGGAAATAAAGTCTGGGTGTAGTGGGCAGATTTCTATAAGGAATGCTCTTTACAGCTCTGAAGAGTTTTACTCTGTGTATCAGATTCCACTTGAAACTTTTCATTATGTCATTAATTCTAGAGACAACAGAGACTTTTCATTCCTGTCATTCAGTCTGGAGATAAGACCATCACACAAACAGAATGGAGACCCACAGAGACTTCTACACCATTTGTGTGACTGTTCTGCTTAAGCTCTACAACACAATGCACAGAGTTTATGGCAGAGCTTGAAATCACTTATTGACAAGGCACCCAAGTTGTAAGCTAGCTAGTACTTACAGGAGGCAAGGAAAACTGTCCAGTAACTTCAGGAGGCCTCATATTGAATGAGTCCTCTCCCAAACTCTCTGGTTCCCCTGATGGATAGGGAGGTGGTGGGTATGGAGGATATTCTTCCATGTACACCTCCAGTGGCAGTGGAGTTTCTAGGCTTGGTTCTTCTGTTTTTGGCTGGGCGAGTTCCTCACTGTCTGATACAGCCTCAGGTACAGTGTCCAAAGGAACAGAGGGAAGAACAGCTTCACTCTGATCTGATGGTGTGTTTTCTGTTTCCTCAGCAATAGCTGGTTCTGGCATAGAAGCAGTTGTTTCTTTTTCTGATTCTGTGCTTAGATAAGGATTTGGGATTTCTGCTGGGCTTTCAGGACTGGCAGCTGATGCGGTCTGTTTGGAGGGATGTGATGGAGCTGAGATAGTCTCCATTGCAGCCAGAGTGGTCCTCTGATACAGCAGCTTCTGAATGTTGGGGCCATTAGGTCCCTCTGGCTCAGTAATAGAGCTGCGTTTCTTCAGTGGTCTGGGTGCATTGGACAGCTTTTTCCGCAGTGCTTCCAGATCGGCATCGCTCTGGTTGCGGTATGGATTGGATAAGAAAGGCAGCAGTTTGGTGGGGCTAAGAGGACGGGGTATTCGCTCAGGTTCATGATTCTCATGAGCAGAGGCTGCTGTTTCCATCTCGGGCTCTGGGCTGCCTGGTTTCCCTTGGAGGTTTGAGTAGACGTTCTCCGTCTGCGGCAGCTGATTCTGTACACCAGCTCCTGCCATCACAGGCTTGCCATACACTGTGGAGCAGTTCAGAGAGGGGTGGGAGGGGGAAAAGAACTTTGAATATTTGATCAGCAAGAAAAATACCACAAAGAAGAAAGATGAGTCAGGTTGTGTGTTCTCTATGTAGGGCAAAGAAGCAAAATAATACAATCAACTGAACAGAATTAATCTGGCAAGCAGGTTTGCCATTAGTTATCTGCAAATGCATGACAGATAATCTCCACTTTTTGTTAACACTCACATACACCATGGAAGATCTATTTAAGATTCTTACACAGCTGCATTCACCTGCATAATTCCCCCGAGGAAGAGCTTTATACCCACAGACCAGGTGGAAAGTATATCTGTCTGAGGTTTATCACAGAAGAGAGGTAGAGAGCCACACACTTACCACTTGAGAAGTGCGGTCCTCTGGTCTGCGCCCTTGTCAGAGCACTCTGCACTGCCTGCTGGAAGTTCTTGCCAGGAGTCTGCTGCTGAGTGTACATGCTATAAATTGAACTTGCAGCCACAGTTTGAGGCTTTCGAAATGGTGGCTGTGAAGTCTCCTTGGCTGGCTGAGGAGTAAAAGGCCTCACAGCTGCTGCTGGGGGGCTCTCTTGTTTGGAAGAAGGAAGAATTTGATCCTGGCCAGAGGAAGAACCTGCAGGAGGTACCGAAATTCTTTGCTGTATCTGCTGGGAAGGATGGGAAGACTGCTGTGCCGCTGGTTTTTGCTTGTTCCCCATAGCTACAATAGCCAAAGGCAGCTTCTGCAGGTTTCCATCCAGCTTTGTATCAGAAGGTTGCAAATGAGTGGTTTGACCAAAGTAAGGCAAGTTGATCTGTTTTGGTTTAGTGGGGACAGGTGGTGGCACCTTTGTTACAGTTTTACTTGTTGTCTGAAAGACAAAAAAAATTCATTCTGATAAAACAGTAAAACACAGTTTAGGAGTTCTGCTGGGGAGGACCAAAGAGCCTCAAATAACAACACAGTATCTAGTATTTTACTGTGGCAGCAATACTGTTTACAACATCGTTGGAAATGGGAAGAGACTTCTTGAAACATTTTATCATCATTGTTGTTTACATAATACTTTGAACTCATTCTCTCTAATTCTTTTTGTAACAGCTATGTTTAAAACACCAAGCAATGGCAGGGCACAGTAATTTCTCCCTATAGAGATACCAGGGACACTGAGCAGCATCTGTAGGCAAGAGGTTGTTTTCCAACAAAGCACTTGCCATCCCCAGTTCTGTTACTTCACCCCTACCTGATCAAACTGTGCCTACATGCCACAATTTAGGTGGGAAGTCTTGCTGCAATCAAACGTTTGAAGGACACTGTTGCATTAAACAGTGAAACAAGCGTGTAAATGATTTTAAAAAACCTACGGAAAATACACACATGCACACTAGTACAAGTAACACAGCCATTTTTATGTGTTAAGCCAAAATGTAGATTTTCATCACAGCGACTGTAGAGAATGATTTTAAGTTACCAGCTGCCATTAAAAGCCTAGAAGACTTTTTGGCCTTACAAGCAGTCTTTTAAAAGATGACCTAGGTACTTTTCAGAGAGCTTCCTGACAGCAGTATTTGAAGAGTTGTGTAACCCCTGTCAGATGCAATGCCTGAGTTTCCTGCATACCTGTGCTTCTCGCAGGAGATCTTCGCTGCTCTGGTTTTTCCTCAGAGTGCCAAGCCCAGCAGACTGATCCATCGAATCAAACATGGAGAAAGGACGCACTTTCTTCTCTTTGTCTCGCAAAAAAGTTTCTCCTTCAGCTGTTGTTACAGAGAAAACAACTTTAGAAAGGGATGGCACAACTGTAGGCATAAAAGTCCTGTTCTGGGCAATAATCACCACAGTGTATGCAAGGAATGCTTTTGGCATCCATCAAGAGCCCCTCGGGCTGCCAAATGCTGTATCATGCAAATTGAATGGCAGCACGGAAGAAGGCATTAGTATCTGTTCTTCCATCTGAAGTGAGTGGTGGATTTGATTTTTTTCTTTTAAAAATACCTGCAACACCATGCTAAAGCTTACATAGCAGTATTTTTGTGTGTGTGTGCTTTCATATGAATTATCAATATTTACTGAAGCATTTAGAAGAGACAGATATCATCAACTAGATTTTTTTAAGATTAGCCAAGCACATAAGAACATACCTTGTCCTTCACTAGTCACAATTCCTTTTCCTGAAGGCAAGGCTGATCCTTGACTACTATGATTGTCTGCATTTGAACTATTCCAGTCAGAGGCAGATGGGGAAGGTTTCGCACTAGGGACCACAGAACCTAGGGGAGAACAAGTGGAACAGATTAAGCTAAAATAATAGCTTTTATTGACTTTCTATAAGTAAAGTTTTTTTGTAAGAGTCAGATCTAGACAGTGTACAAGTATCACATACAGGTTAACTGCTATAAATCCTGTCACTAGATTTTCATTCATTGGCTTGTTTTAAAAAGAGAATGCAAACCAAATTCAGAAACAACTATCAAAGCAGCAGCAAAACTCTTTGTCCCAGCACACACCTGCACCTAGAGCATTTAAAAGAGAAACTTCTCGATTCCCTTCTTTCCAGTTAGTAGGAAACTTCTTTTGAATATTTTCAGTAAGTTAAAAGTGACACGATGTTAAGAAAATATGAAAAACATATATTGTGCGAAGAAACACATGATACTTTAAAGCACAGACATGATACTTTAAAGCCAGTGACATCCAAAACAGCAGAACAATCATCTGTGTGTTTAACATGAACACGAGTATTGCATTAGAGCTGATATTTACATTCACTGAAGCAGACATGCAGATCTGCAAAAATCACTAAGGTAATGCTCGCAACTTGCTATTAAATACTTTACCAAATTCCCTCTACTAAATTCTAAATAATGTAATACAAATAAGTAACGTGAAATTCAAACAGTAACGATAAGCATTTTTTTAGTTCAAATAGCTCAGCACCACACATTCTTCTAAAACAAACTGAAATTTTGTATGGTCAAGTGCTAAAATTCCACTCCAGTGGTTATAGGATCAGCAAACCAGATAAAACGAAACAATCCTCCATTCTCCAACACAGCAAAAGGCATTTGGACTGCTTTTGGGCAATGGTTACTTCAATCATATCTGCCAGAACTGGAGATAGTGGAAGGGAGAAAAAAAAAAAATAAACAGAACTATTCTCCAAGCTCAATCTCTAATTTTAACTTTTAGGAAAATCAGCTTCTCTTCTCTTCCAAGACAGCAAAGAGGAGCTAATTGCAACTCTTTTGTTTCCCCACGCTTCTCTCACGGACCTAAACTGTGTCTCATAGAAGAAACCCACAGAGAGAAACCAAGCAAACCTCCATTAACTCTCCAAGTAGGAGAGGCCAAGCCTTGCACCACCAGCAAGTCACTAACTTTATTGGTATTTCTGTGCTAGGATCAATTGCCTCCTTTGTAATATTTCTTGTAATGCTGGTTTAATCCTTTCATTTGTCATTTCCAAAATGCATGATCAGAAAACTTGGCTTTGCTAGTTTTTAAATCCAGACAGCAGGGTGTTACCAGGTATGTCCCAAAACTGCTTCTACAAACGCAAACACACACTGGTGTATAGCTTTTAGAACTTTAAAATAAATTAAAAAATAATTAGCTTACAGAAAAGTCCTCTTACATTCCACAACGTGTAACAACTCAAATTGCTAACAGAGAATGACTTAATTTATAACATCAAATCATATAATCCCAGTGCTTATAAAATGTATTTACTGGTGCAGAAAAATTTGCAAGTATTAAGACTTATATCTCAAATAACACTGCTTAAAAACCAAAAAACCAATGCAAAACAGAAAAACTTAAACACCAAAACAGAGCTGTTAGGTAAAACAGAACATGTCTGGATAAGAACTATTAGTTGTAAGACATTACCTGCAGGAGCTTTAGCTTGAGAACTGTTCCCAGCTCTCATGTTGGGCAGAGTTTGTGTTTTCAGTGGACCATCAGGTACCTGCAAAGCTTGTGTCCCATCTGAAAATGCTGGTTTCACCAAAAGCTCAGGTCTGGAAGCAATACGTGGCATAGTAGAAGATTGGATATAAGGACCTACTGCTGCCACTCGACTCGGAGCAGAAGCCACTGGCTGTGGCAAATTCCCATCAGAAGAAACCTTTGGGGGGAAAAAAAGAAGAAAATTTAAAGAATTTTATGCTGCAGTATCCATCCATCAGAGCTTGAAACAAAAGTTGAAAAGGTTAAAACAAGTAGCAAATGATACTCCAATATTAAAAATGCTTTCTTGAAAAAGCTTTAAGAATTATAATAAATAATAAATAAACCTGATGTAGTAATAGCCAAAAAAAGAAAAAAAGTAAAAAAAAAAAAAAAAAAAAAATGTCCACGACAGCATAAGATTTCTTGTCTGTAAAGAGTAAGTAGGTTAACACTAATGTACCATGAAAAGGACTTTAATAATACAAGACTTTCTCTACATATGGATAAGGACAACAAGTCTAGCATCTGAACAGCCCTCCCCACAAGCAAGTTTTTCCTTCAGACTGTACAGGCAACAAATAAAATCAGTGTTTTTGTTATTACACATCCCACACTTACTGGTACATTCTCTTTCTGTTGCAGAGCTGCCTTTTTCTTCCACAGACGCTCTCGCAGCTCATTAACACGCTTATCCATGACTGCCACCTCCAAGTTGCGCTTGTTCAAACACTCCCTCTGTTGCTGCAGCTTGGCATTCTGCTCCTGGTTCAGTTTGTTCCTCAACTGAATAAATTCACAAAGCAGTGGGGGAGGAGGGGAAAAACAACAAAAATAAAAACAAATTAACTTTCAGGATAGGGGACAGGAACCGGTTACAAAGAGAAAAGCCTTTTAAAAAGTAAAGTCATGTCTTCTCTCTGGAGAAAACATTGGTTAGTCTCCAAATTTGCAGAAGAGAAAGGTGTATACACAGTGTGCTCCTTCCCTTGGTCTCAGCACAACTAACCCTCCATCCTCAGCATGCAGGCAGCCACACAGGTCTGTCAGGAACAGCAGCAATGGGATTTCTTTCCAACAAGGTAAGAAACAACCCAACCAACTTTGAAGCCCTTCAGAGTTGTGGGTCACGAGCTGGCTTTCCATTACCTGCAGCTCCTTGTACAGGCGGTCGAGCTCGGCTACAGCCGACTGGTTGTCGTGGTAACCATCAATTCGGCCGTTCTTCAGCATCTCCAGTTGCCTGGTGAGTTCCTCCACTTTTGACACGGCCAGCACCAGCTCGCGCTGCTTTTGCTGGAACAGGCTGTTCATCTGTTCAATCTCCTCCACTGCAAAGAACGCGAGAGCACAATAGCTGCCCTGAGAAACAGCCGAGCGTGGGCTGCTTCCAAGGCAGCGGTTCAGGGGGCAGAGAGCACCCTGCCGGCCTCCAGAGCACGGCTGCACAGAGCCAAACCAGCTCTTCCTCCCAGCATTTGCAAGAGAAAACTCACTAGATTATGTAAATTTGGTCTACTTAGAGCGCCAACGGGGAGGAAAAAAGAACACTTTTTTTTTTACTTTCTGAAGTATGGAAACAAACAAAACCACAATAGCAGACTGCATTCATCTGTAGGAGCCTAAATTCACTGAATGCTGAATTCAGCGGGAAGACACTCACTCAACCACAAGGCATATTTATGATATTTAAAATTGTGAATTTAAGTCATAAGAAGTCAGTGACAAAACACTCAAGCTGTTTTATTAAACAAAGACTCAGAGGGCTTTTTAGAGTTTATTACAAAAATCTGTCATCAGCTGCTCCCACTGCCAAAACTGTTCTATTATAGAACAAAGTTTAAGAAATCAGTAAGAATTCAAGCAAGTACCAAGACTAGGCCTGTTGGGGATGGTGCAGGGAAACAGACCCACATGCTCCAAGACCCTGTATTACTCTACCATCCTTCTATACCTTTAAACTGATGTTTATTTTGCACAACAGAACCCAAAGAGAAATTGGTTCTTCCCATAGAAAACCACTTGTGCTTTCTCTGTAAACCACAGTGGTTCTTACTAAAACAACCTATTTCATCTTAACAAACCAATATATTTTCCATTTCAGTCAGGCTGGAAATAACAAGTTCTGCACAACATTTATATAGACAGGATGAAAAGGTAGGCAGAAGAATATGTGTCAATATTAAACCTGAAATACATATTTCATGTTGCATCAACGTGCTGAACTACAAGCACCCAACTAGTACTGTAGCAAGCCAGACCCCAGTCAGATTTGCACAATTAAAAAGGAAATATGCAGCCAGTTTGGCCATTAAATTACTTCTTGCATAAAAGGCAGCCCGGATATCAGGCTAAGCTTTGTTATAGGCCAAGAAAATAACACTCTAAATGTGTAGGGTATTGACATCAAGGATGGAAAAAGTTACTGTGGTACACAAAGGTATTCAAGTAAGGAAAAAACCCTACACTATAATTAAAGAGCAGACATGCTAGGCTCAAAGTATAGGGTGCTCTTACGGGATATTTTAAAATACAGTAAGAAAATATATTTTCTTCTAGGTCATTCATGAGTTTTCTTGCTAAACACAAGATGTGAAATGGTCAAGATTAACATTTCCTGGAATGCTGTAAATAACTCCTCTGAATGGTTGAAATCACAAGAAATTTTAGAGTTCCAAGAACTGCATTTCATGACAAACCATAGGTTACTTTCTGCAAGGAGCAACTCACCTAATTTCCCATTGCTGAGTCTTTTCTGCTCCACATGGCCTTTCAGTGCTCTCACTTTCTTAAGTTTGGCTTCTTGATTCTCAGCAATTTCCTTTAATCGCTTCAGTTTCTCCTGTTCAGCAGCCTGCTGTTGCTGTCGCTGATCTTGCTGCTTCAGGAATTTCAGACGTTGTTCCTGCAGTCAAGACATGGATTTTTTAATTTATTTTTTAGAATGAACTTATGGCAAGGTACTGACAGAAAAAATCACCACAGCAGTTCAGAGCAGCTTCAGCCCAAAATGATTTCCCAGAGTGTCAAGGGAAGCCTGAGAGAACGGAGCAAATGTGACTGATTCACAAATTGAACACAAATATGTCCCAATACAGTCCTACAGGTATAACTATTCTGTAGTACAAGAACCTATTGAAAGAGAGGCGGTATCCATGTCTAACAGCCCCCAGTAATTCTTTCATCCATGAAATTGCTCAAAACCCTTTGAGTCCTAAGAAGAATTTTAGCATTCACATTCCATGACATTTGCCAGTTTCATTTAGTCGCTACTTGGCTCTTGCACTGCAAGAGCTAATGACTATTTCCTCTCTACCTTCTCCATGCTGCTTGTACTTTACAGATCACTATAATGTGAGACATTTTAAAAAACTAAGTCACGCTGGAGAATATTAGACATTCTTCATATAGAAGATATTCCATAAATCATTGCTATTTCTCATCACTATTCGTACTTCTACTAATTCTCCTAAAACTTCCTTCACATGGGGGATGACTGCATACCAAAGCCCTGAAAATATACTGTCTCCTGGTAAAGATCACCACTGTCACCACACAGATAATTCAGGACATGGGAAAACCTTCACAGTGACCTGGCCCCCATTTACACAACAGATACCATCTTAGTGGAGAGCATCGTTTTGCCTCTCCAAGGGTGTAAGAGTAAAATGGTGTGTTAACAGTTTCTATATATACATGTCTAATTTAGACCTAAAAGAAACCATTAGACCACCAGATTATCTATAGAGAATTCCTTTAAATCACTGGGCATCACTCGCATCCTCCAGTTCTGGAGATGGTATGAAGTTCCAGGACAGCAGAACTATTAGAATTTTCCCAACCAACCCCTAACAGGCAAGACTACCACTGCTTACTAATATTAGAACTCCACACTTCCTCAAAAAAAAATAACCAAACAAACAAACCGCAAAAAACACACCACCACAAAAAATCACCAGTCATATTTAGAAAACAGAGACTCTTCTGCACTTTGAATAAAAAAGGCAGAGCAAAAAGTAAGGTTGCCTTCCGGAGAAAACTAGGCAGCACCTACAGTGTATGTTCTACTTTAGAGTCACTCCCACACAGGAAAATGTCAAAAAAAAAAAAAAGATATTACAGCTTGCATCTAAAAAGAAAGCATATTTTTCCTCCCTCGGGATCTATTTTTAATATTGCATCTGATTTCAGAAAGCAGGAAAGAGGCAACGGAAAGTCTCTCTGAAGAGGCGTCTAGGAAAAGGAAAGCAGGTTTATTTCAAAGAGGGACATTAAATGAAAAATTCTACCACTGGAACACCCACAAGGGTACTCTGCTTCAAACCACAGGCAGCAGACACCTACCTGACTCACAATTCACCTTTTTTTTAAAAAATATTGAACAACTGCCTTTACAGTAAATACATATAATTTTCCTCTTTCTTGTTTCATATACATAGTGACTATAAGTGATATTTGTAAGATCAAGGTGTATTGCTATCACCTGTGAGTGCAATGGACAGCTGAGAAAGTTTAGGCTTCTCCTATATTTAATACATCTCAGTTGGAACTGAGAAAAGGGCAACATTCTGCCTTGGCAAATTAAACAACGCAGAACAGGAATTAACTGTGCTGCAAAATTTCAGGTGCAAACTAATTACTTGGTTGATTGACCAATTTCTTACATTATAGTTGCACCTTCCTCATACCTGTTCTTATCATAAAGCAGAAATAATGTTTTATTGGCTACTTTGGCAGGCCATAATAACACTTAGTAGGTGCTGCAGAACGATTAGAAAGCCATGGTTAGAAGCACTCCCCTGAGATAAAATTATTGAAGGCCAAGGGAACTGAACAAGATGTTGAAGACTGGGGCACACACAGAGCTGATCTCAAAAGGAGAGGGAGATGGGGGGGTGTGATAGAGGAAGAGGAGCAAGACCAGATCCTCAAAGCTGCCTTCCTCCCCAGTAAAGCACATTCTGAAATGCATGGGAACTCCTCCATCCAGACGGATGAGCCCTCTTCAGGACAGGCTCACATTGAACAATTCTCTGCCAAAAGCAACGTTTTCTGTTATATTTTCAAAAGCAGTGTACCAACAACACCTAAGTCAAATATGAACTCCATGCACCATTCTGCAGATGCATTCAGAGTATTTTTCCCTCTAAACGATTAAGGAGCACCCTGTGTGCTTTCAACAGCTTTTCTGTTATTGTTCTGCAAGCATTTCATAAATCACTGTCCCAGTTACTTTTATCACATACATGCCATCTTTTCCAGACAGCTGCCCCAGGAAACCAGGCACATTGAACTCTATCAGGAGAAGGCCAGATATCATTACAGGACAGCATTATATCCTGAGACAAAAGCCTTGTTCAGTGATCAAACTGGTGAATTGCTGGTCACCACATGGAGCACAAATAGAGCTGACAGAGCCTCCAGGATGAACAAAAATATATTCATGCTATGTGCTCTATCCTATTAGTAAGTTATATGATCACTTCTATCACTGGCATTATTTTCATGTTTTACTACTGGGTATTTGCATAGATTGACTTTCAAATTTAAAAACAGGCAGCCAAAGAAAGGGCTCTGTTTACAAAAGGTGAAAAAAAAACCTAAATCCCCAGCCCTCTTTCCACCTCTTGTGACTCTTTCCACCTCTTGTGACTCTTACTACCTTTGTTCCTGGCTGTAAAGAATCTATATCCAAACTCACCTTGTTAGCCAGCATTTGCTGTTGAGCCTCAATTTGTTGCTGCTGGCGGGATGCCATTTCCTGAAGTTCAGCCAGTGTCATGTCCATCCTTGGAGCACTCACCTATCAAAGAAAACCCAAAGCATGTTAAGTCTGGAACTTTTAACTTGGCTAGCATGTAACTCAATAGAGCTACTGCAGAAAAGTATGATAAAAGTCTTTTAAAAATAACAACAACAGAATATCCAATAAAATAATTAGAAACGGCATCTTTTCATGGTAAAAGAATAAGTAGTTGTAAGTTTTATGCCATGTGTAGCCCAATTCAGCAACTCACATAAGATGGCATCTCTTGGAACGTTAATATTTCTAGCAAAATCCCAGCAGCTTTTTAAAGAGGCATTTCAGAGCCCTTTATAATTAAGCTCAGCATGAATCAGCTTTGAGTGACTGAGCCCAGAATGCTCAGCACATGGCAGGATAGCTCTGTGGTCGTAGGTGGATCACTGCAATTCAAAGCACTTCAACGTAAGTCAAAGAAAATGGAAAGTTTAAATATAGCTGGGCAGGGGGGAATCACCACTCTAAGACAGAACTATTATTAGTTATCTGTTCACATGTTTTCCAAATCAAGATTCAGTCTCCTATTCATAATTGTATCTTTTGAAGCAAGAATATACGTCAGACAAGGAATTCAATGCTGAAACACTAACTGGTGTCATCTTGAAATCTGGAAATAGGAACCTGTGACATAAAACTGAGAGGAAAAAAATAAACATTAAACTCAAGTAACATATGAGAGAATTTTTGATGGGAGTAGAGAAGGGAAAGTATGCTGAATTTGCTGCTCCGAGATCACCTGTACTAGCACAGACATGGCAGCCAACAGATGTCAGTGACATCTTAAAAACAGAAAGCCAGGAGGGTAACTGCTAGAGGCTTTGTGTCTATTTTAGAGCAGTCATTAGCAACCTCTCCCAAAATAATCTCTTAGTTTCCATGGTAGGACTTGCACCAGTATCTCCAAAGAGGGGAAGCCTCTGGTTTCACTCTACTGGCCACTGCATCAAGCACTTACTCCATTCTCTATTCTTCGATCACCAGGCACTTTCACACCATTTCTTTTGAAGGCTGGATCTTGAGACCTTTGTCCAGTCCCTAGATAGAAATAGTCAAGGATGGTAAGGTATTTTAAGATTTTTCTTATCCTTTTACACATAGCATTCAATACAAAAGGAGAACAAGTACAATCATTATGGTTTAGAATCTGAACAACTACTCTTCTCATGTGCTTACCACTAAGAAAAACCTAACTGATGACACAACATTTTTTGAAAAGGTTGCTGTTCGATGACAGTTTTTATTTTAAAGTATAGTTCTGTTCAGAAAAACAGACATAGAAAAACAGCTTAACAAACAGTAGGCTATTTCAGTATTTATCCTGGAGTCAACAGGCAGTCAGCCCCCAGTAAGTGTCTATTACAGAAACACAGTTTAAAAGCAACTTTTTTCTCCCCTTTCTGGCAGTCATTGTGTCAGTAAAGATGCTACTGAACTAGAATCCTTCTTTAATGGTTCCATCAAATTACATACAAATGGTGTTCATCTCATTCATTTCCCTGTAGGACATACATGTACTACAGGATGAAGTCAATTCTGTTACCTTCTTGCCCATTTGATTTCTATTTAAAGACCATATTTCTGTGAAACTAACTGCAGAGCTCAAATATATTTCTTACCAATGCTATGGCCAATAAAATGACAATAATCCTACTACTACAAGCACCCTGGACTTGAAAAGACACATCCTGACAATCAAACTCTCTGTAAGATCCTTAGTAGGTAGAAATGGCACAGCTTTAGCTTTCCATGCACTCATTCTATCACCAGTACACATTTCAAACAACAAGATACATTTAGTCATTTAAAATATGCTGAATACAAAGCCACTTAACACAAATGAAATATTTCCAACACTAAGGAAGATTATCAAGGATGAAAACAGAAAAAGAGGAGAAAGAATCTAGCAGACTGTTTTAAAAGTAAAAGTTTTCAAGATTCTAATGAAGAGATGAATGTGGGATGCACAGAAAACTCTGAAAAAGCAGAAAGTAATTTCCCTTTTAGGTTTCACATTTAAATTTACAATTCACAGATATTACATGCTCAGACAACTTGACCACGTAAGTTCATTTAATGCTATTCCTGAAACTAACACAAATGTGTGAGATACTTTGAAGAACTGTATCTTTCACCAAGGATGCCAAGCTTATCACCCAGGTAAAGTATCATCCAGATGAAACATCCTGAGTTCAAATTAGAGATTACATTACCAGACAACAGTCTGGTTACTAGATTTAAAAGAAGAGACTAACACACATCTCTAGATATTTTGCTGTGGAAAATACATTTAACACAGGATGCTCTTGGATACTGTGGTCATAACCAGCTCTAGAAAACCTGCAGAAATTTCAATTCAGATTTAATATTCCCAGATCTCACAAGAGAGGATGAATTATTTATGGAAATTAGTCAGTTTTCTGTTGCAAGCCTTCTTGGTTCTTAAGAAAATAATGGTCAGACAAAAAGGGCTGCAACACCTTATAGACTATGAACATTAATAAATAACATACACAGGGTGTTTTCTTAACCTTGAAGAATGAAATGAAACTTGAACAAGTGAACCAGAGGAGATCAACACGTACCTGCTTCCCTGCAGGGAGAGCGTTCATGCCGCAGAAAGAAACGGACCTCACTTCTCTGCATCCCAAAGCGCTGCAAGACATCCAGCATCCGTTCATTATCGGCTATGGGACGCTCTGGAAAGGTGAAAAAGCAGTTGACTACTACATCCCATCCCATCATAGCTTGGGCACATACCAAACTAAAAATCTCTGTCCATCATCTCTCACTTGGACACCTGTTATTACACAGGTGCAGTGTGTGCACATAATCCTTGCCCTCACCCAAGGCATTTCTACTTTTCCCTTAAGAAGCCACTCTATCCCTCCTTGCTTCTGAAACTAAAGCAACACCTCTGAAAAGCAGCCCTTTAGAAGTCCAGCCCTGAAGGGAAAAGCTAAGGCACCGCTGCAGCCTGAGGGGAAACAAACAGGGAATTCAGAGCTTTCAGCTCTAGTGCCTTTGTTTCATATTTGCAAATCATGCCCACTCACCACCACAGGAAACGTGCGGGCACACCTTTTGTTTCACTCCTGCACTACCTCAGACAAACTTACTTCTCAGGCATTCCCACCCCCTCCTCAGGGGCACTGCCGCTCCGATTCCTGCAGGGACTCATTTACTTCCTAATTCCAACAAGAATTAAGAGAGAAGCAAAGACAAACTCTCAGGGAATTCTTCCTTTAGGTTCCTAAGGATTGCAATCAGACGCTGGATGGCAGCCCTCGCGTTCAAGCAGCACTCAACACCACGGAGAGGCTCCCAGGCAGTTCCCAGGGGGCCTGATCCTCAGCATTGCCAGCACAGCTCCTGTCACTTCAAGTGTTCTCCTACAGCTCCTGTCAGACACAGATCTGGCTCATTCTCTTGGACAGCAAATTTCATGAAGTTCAGATGAGATGCATTTTGAAAGCCCTATTTCTGATAAACCTTGAAAAGCTGAACTACTTTGGATTCACAGCTAAAAGTAAAAAAACAATCAGACAGTGAAAAGCAAGGCAAATAAGAACTTGCCATTTTCCTTCAGACAACTGAGATGAAAAAGCTACATGCACAAGTTTCACTGAATACCTTTTCCTGCTCTTATTCCCAAGTTCAGGATTCAGTCATACGTCCGATTTTTAAGCTTTACTCATTGCCTTTTGCTAACACAAAAATCCAGTGAGAGTCTACATCTAGGAATTTCATTTACCAGTATTCACATCTTTCTGTATTACCATCCTTTGAAAATTTACATATTTCAATAGCCAGGTGTCCACAGACAGGATATAATTAGAATTATTTACTGGACTCTAAATCTTTACATAAAAGCAATTTCTTTTGCTATTCTAGACACTTTACCATAAATCTTTCTGCCTATTTTAAATGTGATGGCTATACCATAGTAGTGATCTTTACACAGACAAGATACTGACATAGTATCTTCTAACAGCACTGGGGCTCACGATCAGGTTGGACCCATTTGTGCTGGATTGCAGGCAAACAGGACATATTGTTCCTGGCCTGAGAAATAAGACAAGCAGACAAAGAGGGAAATTAAATACCACCATTTTTGCACTAGTTTCATTTTTCCTGACATGGCTTTTGTTACATGTTTCCTTTCATTATTAATGCAAGGGGAGGAAAAGAAAAAAAGAAACCAGAGAGTTGTTCATTCACATTCAATGGATTCTTTCAAAGTCACTATCTTAATATGAAATAATCTTTTCAGCAGGAAAAATTGTTGGCATTAAGTATAAATGTTTTCAGTTTCATTAAAAAAAAAAAAAGGAGCTACTAACATGTTTTCAGCATGTGAAAAGCCCTTTTCAACATAAAAGTATTTCTTTAAATGAAAATGCTGCAGCTGTGCTCAAGCAATCTAGGAAGGAAAATTTCTGGAGTCACTGTCAAAAGAGATTAGCTTTACAGAATAAGCAAGTAGGTCACTGTTACAGAAAAAGCAGTCTCTTGGCGGTTACTTGTCTAGACAGCTAAAAAAGCTCCTCATCTGCTAAACCTTAATTCAAGGAAAAAAAGGCAAAAACAAACAAACAAAAAAAATCAACAGTACCACTGTCAGATTTCCATCTTAAAGGACATACAGCAGGCTTATGAGACAGATTTCTAGCAGCTCGGCAATACTTCAACTGAAACTCTATAATCAAGGGAGATGCCCTTTACATAAGGATTCTGTCAATACCAATCACTGACTTCAAAGGAAGGTCAAATAGATTTTCAAATACCAAACAAATGTACATTTGGAAAGCTCAAGAAAAAAAGAACAATCAGTTTGCTTTTTTTTTTATTCCCTATCTGTCTCAAGGGAAAAAAAAAATTATACACACACACACACACCTTTTGACTGCTTTCCACAGTGGCCAAGACAGTTGCCTAACAGAATTCTGACAATAATAGGAAGGTCAAGAAATTTTGCCCTGATACTCTTCAAATTTCAAGCAAAACTGGGAGGACAGGGAGAATAGTAAACTTGCCCCCTTCAGGGAGCAGAGTGCCTCAAGCACACTTGCAGCAATCTCTCAAAGTACACTTAACAAGGCCTGACAACAGAAGCTGAAACTCCTGAGCAAGCGTCAGGAAGAGACACACAGTGTAAGAAGGATCTCAGTAATTTGAGATCTGAGAAGTCATTTTCCATCATAAATCTTTTGTTTCCTTCAAAAGGTTAGCTGTCCTGCACCATGTTTGTTTTAAAGCAGTTTAATTTGTTCAGTGTAATATGTAAACAAAACAGAAGTCATGGCTTATCTTGGCAAAACAAGATAGTGAACTCCACTGACATGTAAAATGAGATTAGCAAAAAGCTAAAAGTATTTCTCTCCCTCCCCTCCCACCCAAAAATCCAAGATACACATGAAAACAAATCTTGGAAATGGTTATTACTGAATGTTACAGAGATGCTTAAGAAAAGATATATTTTATCCAAAACAACGTGCATGTATCCAGTACTCAAGCCTTTTAATGTTACTGATTTGAGACTGCCGCATATTTTTGTTAACAAGTACAATTTGAAACTTTAATAAAAGGCCAAGTGACGAGTCCTGCACTTCAGTCACAACAACCCCAGGCAGTGCTACAGGCTGGAAAGTGGTTCAGCATCAAATAACCTGGGGGTGCTGGCCGACAGTGGCTGAACATGAGCCAGCAGTGTGCCCAGGTGGCCAAGAAGGCCAAGGGCATCCTGGCCTGGATCAGCAGTGCCATGGCCAGCAGGACCAGGGCAGTGATTGTCCCCCTGCACTCAGCACTGGTGAGGCCACGTCTCAAATCCTGTGTTCAGTTCTGGGCCCTGCAATACAAGAACGACATTTTGGGGCTGGAGCGTGTCCAGAGAAGGCCAACAGAGATGGGGAGGGGTCTGGAGGGTAAATCCTATGAGAAGCAGCTGAGGGAGTTGGGGATGTTTAGCCTGGAGAAGAGAAGGCTCCAGGGTAACCTTACCACCTCTACAACTGCCTGAAAGGAGGTTGTAGCCAGGTGGGGTTCAGCCTCATCTGCCAGGCAGAAGTGACAGGATGAGAGCCCCAAGCTGTGCCAGAGGAGGTTTAGGTTGGACATCAGGAAGCATTTCTTCACTGAAAGGATGGTTAAGCACTGGAATGGGCTGCCCAGGGATGTACTGAAGTCACCATCTCTGGAAGTGTTCAAGAAATGACTGGATGTGGTCTAGTTGACAAGGTGGTGTTGAGTCAAAGGTTGAGCTGTATGATCTTGGAGGTTTTTTCCAATCTTAATGACTCTATATTCAGTTTTAGACACACATGCCAGTGTTTGTAAATAAAAGTGAATAACAAATACAACAGGATCAGTGGAGGGAGCAAGAATAACTTCATTTCTAAAACAATTGTCAATGTTTTCATTGTAGAAATGGGTGAAACATTTTTTTGTCTTATGACAATAGCTGTGCAAGTAACATTTAGATACCTGTTCTCATGTATCTCATGACATCTTTGCAAAGACTAATCTCATAAAAAATTCCCTGCTTTATGTTCCTGTATTCAGATTATTTTCTTACACCTCCTTGACTAGCAGAGAAGCTAACAACTTCATTACATGAATAAACCTCCACACTGGCCCAGAAGTTCACTTTTCAGCTTACCCAAGACCATTTGGACATCGAGTACTGGCAGACTTCACTTTGCTCTTACTGTAGGTGCTCTCCTTTGATTTTAGGACGACCTCACTGCCCTTTCTAGCATACTCTACATCAACATCTCAAAAGCTAATAAAGAATCCAGGTTCAGGAAACACAAGCAGAGGAGTCGCCCACTCTATCAGAACTGCAACTTTAGTAGTAAGAGGAGAACGCTGTCCCTCACCACAACCACCTGTGCTCTTTAACATGGCATGGGCACTAAGGCTAACTATAAATTCAGCAGTTTTAATTCAGCAGTTTTACCTAAACCTTTATTTTACTTGTCTTTCACTGTATTGTGTTGGTTTAGACAAAGATGTACAATAGAAATACATTCCTAAAAGATCTCTTTCCATGCGTGAATGGATGCTTTTATTTTACTTTTATTTAAGAATAAAAGACACTTTTCTAAGGAGAAGAAAAAAAAAATCTGTTCAATTTCTTAAACTTAGAAATACCAGAAACATCTCTGTCAGAAGCAGTTAAATATCAAGAGACAACTCAGGCATCTCATACTATTAAACAAACAACCATCTCACCAAAGACTTCTTTGAAGAGATAAGAGCCTGAGCCAACAGCACAGAAGACAGGAATATAAGCCCTTATTATCTGATTCTTTTACAATCTTGTTGAAGGATCTTGAAAAAGTTGGCTCAAACATAGTTATTTTTCATGACTTAAGGCCCTGTCCAGTATTCATCTGGATGGTTACCAGTATCTAACAAGTACCATAGAGACAGGAGATAGTCCAGAGTCCTTTCCCATTTATGCCATCAGACACTAGCCATACTTTAGCTTTTCATTTGTTTGTTGATATGTTCTCCAGTTCCAACGGAGCACTGCAAGCTGGGGAGATTTGAAGTTCCAAGACAAAAATCAGCAAGAACATAGTAAAAATAAAAAAAAACACAACAGACCAACCACACAACCCACTTCTCCACAGGCTTCAAAGGATTTGGATCAGTCAAAAGTAGCTCCTACGTCCTCCATGCCAGCCACTTTCATTAGAGCACTTCGACATCAGGTTTCTCCTACCATTCCTGCTAATACACTCCTTCCCATCCAAACTCAATTAACACAACCAGTAACAATGAAGGTGTCATCTGAAAAAGGAAGTTTTCTTTTGCCACTGCAAGTGAAAATGGCTGTGGGGTTGAAGAAATGATTCTGAACTGGTCACAAAGCTACTGATACTTAGTACTTCAAAACCCCTACATGGGCTGCCAGAATCCCACTGTGGGGAGAAGGAGGAAGACACTCTGCAGAGACTCATTTGAGTCAGAGAAGGGTTGCATGAACAAGAACATCTGCATGCTTGAACCCCCTCCTTTTGCTTTTAACTAGTTTTTGTAAAACGAGCCTTTCTGCAGGTGCATTATCATACAGGCAGCCTGATGAAGAAATTAACAAAACGGTAATGCAGAAACCCTCTGGCATAGAATCACACCTGTGAGGTCTCTGTGCTACCTCATCAGACGCAGTGAATGCCCAGTAATTCACAAAGTGCCTGCTGACCTACCTGAGCCACACCACACCTCAGCCAGGTGGCACTCGCTCTCTCCAGGCTCCTTGCACAGCTCCACCACATCTCTGCAGGTTGTTTCGGGGGTGACCGGCACCTCAGTGAAGTGCTGCTCATTGTTACTGAGGTACACGGTCAGAAACATCTGGAAAAGACAAAGGCAACAGCACACGGTTACTTGATAAACACAAAGGACCTTGGAGTCACAACCCTCTCGTTAAATGCATTCTTTCCAACACAATTATAGAATTTATCAACTAATGTGCATACAGATTTCGAAACTAAACCAAATTTCTTTTTAAGGTATAAGCAAAAGACATTAAAGAAGTAATCCCCTGCTCAACAAAATTATATTGCTGGAGGATTATTTGGTTTTAAATCTGGGCCTACTTCTCCTTGCTTCTCTCAAGGTGAGGTGTTGGAACTCCTCCCACCTTACTATATGTATATACCGCACCCATTTGACGAAGCAGCAGAAACAGTCATCTGGAGTTCAGAAGTACTCTTTATAGTGAAAAACAATGGTAATTATGCCTGATATTAAAAAAAAGATCAGAGCTTACTACATAGGCAGTGAAGTGGAAACATAATTTGCATTTCTGTAACACATTTCATCATGTTTCTTAGAAACACAAGTCGACTTGCTATTCCCTTAGTCTCAGTCTGAATACGAGGTTCCCCCCCAAACACCATTCACAGGAAAGCAAGGATATTTTACTTGGCTTCCTCTTCACAGCTGCGCAAGGATCCTTGATTTTTGGTTATTCTGTTTAAACATATCACACAGCTAGATGTTATTCTTGCTCAAGTATTTCCTGCCACAACTACAAAACAACCACTCTAAAATATTTGTTGCCATATTTGATAGGAAACATTGATGATTACTGTCTCTGAACACCATCTCTCTGTGTGCTATTAATATTAAACTGCTACCAAAGTTTAGCTGCTAGCTAAAAGTATGTCAGTTCTCTTCTGAGACCTATTCTCAACTTCAGTATCAACTGGCTGCTAGTTGCATGAGTTTCAGCTACACAAAAATCAGTCAAATATCTCCAGAAAACAATTACTCCACTAGGCATTTCAAGCAATAGAAAACTACACAATTCAGTCTTTTTCACACAACTGGAAAAACACAAATCCTTGTCTGTCCTCATTTTTAGAGGGTGAACGGAGTATACATCATTACAAACAACTGTCCAAAGGTCAAAAAAAGAGGAGGAAAAAAAAGTCCATTAAAACAAAGCAAGAGAGGTATAAATACCCACCAAAATACATTTAAATAATAAAGAACCCCACAACAAAACCAGAAGCATTATTTCTGTGATTTTGTGTAAATACACTGAAGTGAGTACTCTTTATGCTACTACAAAGTGAAATTCAGCCCTATCTTCTTCACGGTTTTAAGAACCCACTCGGGGGGATTCTTCCAGAATACAACCACGCACACATACATTCCTGATGCCTCCAAAGCCTTTCCAGTGCTCTTTTGAGTGCCAAGATCCACCTCATCCCTATGAGAGAAGCTGTCTTCACTTTGAAACACGTCTGCGAAAACACTCCACGCTCAGCATGTCTTGTTACACAGAGTGCAGGTATTTGGCCCACTTGTGGCAGCATAAACACTTGCAAACAACAGTGTCTCAGGCCCTGGCACTGCACCAGGCTTAGCACCAAGAGCACGCAGCATTTCTGACCTCTGGTTTTGCCCAGCTCCCCAAGACAAGGGTTTCTGATAAATTGCTAAATACCTTCTACACACATTCACAAAGAGCTCAAAACTGCCTGCAATCCTTAGGAAAAGGGCTAAATTCCCCCCAACCATTTCCTCATCACATTATTGGGAGAGGGAGGGACACACCAAAAAAAACAGCAAATAAACAAAAAAACAAACTTGGAGCTCGTGAGTAGGGAAATTAGGTGAGAGAGTGTGAAAAACGCAAAGGCAGCAATAAAATTCTGGTTACTGCCTGACTGAAGCTGGTGAGCCCTGCGGAGAGCAGGCAGGCAGATGGAGTGGGACACCCAGTGTTGGAGGATTTGTAGCCTGAACTAAGGCTGTGCAGCTCTCTCTGCAGTCCCTCTCTTGGAGGGAGGGGAACATCCTGCCTGCCAGGCAGGGTCACAGCTGCTCACCCAGGGCAGCAGGGCATTTGTTATAGCGCTGCTCCCCTCTCCGGTATGCTGTGTGTGGGCCAGAGCTGTGGCAGGCAGGCAGGTAGGATCAGTTTACCACACACACTTATTATATAGTAAAGATAAGCACAACTGTTCTGCTGTTTATGGCACAATGAGGTACTGACCTAAATTAAGCCACAAAGCTTTCCAAGCAGGAACTCTGACACTTGGCTTTAATTTTTTGTCACTGAACACACAACCTTTTGGATGCAATGTTTCCAGAGGAGGCTGACAGTGAAGGACACCAGGTGCAGCCAGGTAAGAATATCTCTTTATCACAAAAACTGGGGCAGAAGAGTATAAAATAAAAAAGAGGCTCCCAAACAGCTTTAGAGCAGGCTTATTCAGGTGTAAAACACGTCAACCCTTCACATTTAATGCTGTACAACCTCCAAACACTACCAAATCGCACAGGCTGTGTATCTGCAATAACATTTGTTAGCTTTAAAAGATGAGCTCACAGATGGGAATTAAAAGCAAATTATAAAAACCATGGCATTATACACAAAGCAGACCTAATTTGACCCTAGCGCGGCTGTTCACTCTTCAGTGTGCCTGTCTATATCCAGTTGTTAATCCTTGGGATTTAGCAATACAGACAACTACACAGGAAGGATCACGAGTTGCCATTTCTATCCACAATGCTCAGGATAATTACTAATACATTAAGCCAAGAGCACTCAAACCTGCTGTGTTGGGGGCCATTTCTGGGACTTGGTAGTGTCTGCATTATCTCTATCCCACATATTCTAGGAACTGAGAGGAAATAAAAAAAAAAGGCAACCAATCCCTGAAAATTCCCTAAAAAACATACTTCAAAGTCCTTAAGCGTCTAAAGCAAATAAAAGGTTATGACATTGTTGTTACCTCATTCGGCTTCCCTTTAGCTCCAGGGACAATGCTGAGATGATTACATTCTCTGAGTAGTTGTGCTCCTCCTCTCACACCGAAATCGTGGTCCCATCAGCACTGCCTGAACACCTGCGAGGTCTCCTGGGGTATCCTGCTCCCCACCCAGCCACAGCAGAGCCTAGGGCGAGCTCTGACCAGGGAGTATCCACCACAGAGACGTCTCTCCCCGGAGATGAGCAGAAAAGGTCAAGAAATTGATGTGAACCAAAAGCCTCCTGTGGCTTCTCGGTGCTGCTCATCACCCTTGGTGGCTGCCGTGGCTGGCACCACGTCACACTGAGATCCCAAAAATTCATCCTCCTCCTGGGAAGGGTTCAACTGTGACGTTCATTAATCACCCTACCAGATAGTTTACATTGCTGTTTTATTGCTGTGGGGCAAGGAAAACCAAAGGAAACAAGAATACTCTCATGACGCCTCGTTCAGAAGTTGGAATCCTGTAGATTGCATCAAGCTAGAGCACAAAGCAGTCTCTTGCTCCTCCCAGAAACCAAAGACTTAGGACAGTTACACACAAGCATCCAGGAATTTAGAAAGAAAAAAACCCCAACATACAAGAAATTCAGTTTCAAGATAGGCAGAAATGAAGGGCTTGATAAAAAACAGGAGAGGAAGACAAATCACAGTCAGACCTTGGACTTCTTTTAAAGACAGCATCAAGGCAAATACTGAAATATCTGACAATTGCATATAACCTTGGATCGGGGTTTTTTTCCTCTACAGACTTTTAAAAAATGAGTTTTAGGAATGCCCAGCATACAGACTGAACATTTTTAATCCACACTAAGGTCCCTAAGTAAGTTCTAAACTAAAGATTTCCCCCTTATTTGCTGCCTCAAAGACATACAGATTATTTATAGGTACTGAAAAGCTTTAAAATGTAAAAGCACTGCAATACTGTGGCGTGTTTGGGAGAAACCAGGGATGTGTTGTGTACCTACTGAAGCAGTCCCTTTTAAAATCACATCACATATTTCAGCTGACTCTGCTACACCTTAGAAAATAAAAGTTTGCAGTTATGGAGCCACCAAATGAGGCTGTTCGATCGGATGCACCAAGGGCATCAAAGAGATGACCAAGGTCACATGAGCTAGAGCAAGAAATAGCTTTTGCAAGGAATGACTGCAGTGTATGACTTACAGACAACTGGGAGGCAAAGCAGAGTACTGAACATAAAGGAGGACTTCATGTCTAAAAAAACCCTGCCACTGAAGACACAAATATAATAAAATTCAAATTGGTATGAATTACAACTTTGAGTTGCTTCAGCATGAAATACATCATTTCGTTTCAACTCATATTACTCATGCATCACCTCCAACTACAGCCTCCAAGTCTGGAATGTAACACACAGAAAAGAGAATATAAAAAGAAAGCAACCAAACAAGAGGACAGAAGAGGGCATCAAAAAAAGCAAGTCATGCCCCATTTTATAAACCTCCATCTCTCTTCTGCACCTCAGTTCCAAACAGCCTTATATTTACTTGCAAATCTGATCCATTCATTGCTAAGCTCATCAACAGGATCATTTCATACAATTACACAAATATTAAATATAACAGGTCTCAACATCTGCAAATACATTTTCAACTGAAAGTAAAATATTTAAGAACGGCTAACTCCACAGAAGCACAAGGCTATGACCACACCACATTTGCTTTGTTGCAGTATACAAAACAAAACAAACAAAAAAACCCCAAAAAAACAAACAAATGACAACAACAAAAAAAACCCAAACCAAACAAATAAACAAAAAAAAACTGCCAAAGCCACAAGAAATATCTTCCAAACACATTTGGAATATTAACCTGAGTGAACATGTGCCTTATAATTTACATCCATCCAATGAGATATCATTTCATATCAAAGGCCTTGTATCACTCTTCTCCCTAGATCAGAAGCCTCAATTATTGATTAAAGGGGGGAAAACAGAAATGCAATTTATTTTTCAGCTTTGATGGTGTTTCTGTAAGGATAAGACTTCTCTTACTCCTGAGTTATTATAAAGCTGATGTCACACATCCTGGGTATTAAAAGGATGCTAAATTGGATATTTTCTAACTAAAATACTAACAACATTCAATTATTCAGGGGAACACTATTACAGTGCATGATCCAAATTAAAATACAAACACTTCATTAATTCCTGAAACTATCTGAGTTTAAAGGCACATACTTCCCCCCTCCCCCAGGTTTCCAGTGAAAAGATCTAACTCAAATCATAAAATGTCAGCAATGGACAACAATCAGCAAAACTCAGTCTCTTGTAAAATATTATAACCAAGTAGAGAATATATTTTTAAAAAATAACACCTTAACACTGGTTCAGTATTTGCTAAATTTCTAACTGTAAGCAGCCTTCCTGCACAGCATGTACTATACAATACAAACTGTGGCATCTATTCACAAAGTATTCTTCATCTTCAAAGCATCTTATGACCAGGAAGTCATGACACAAGCAAGTAGTTTCCTACTTTACAGGCAGGGAAACTGAGGCATACAAGAAGGCAAAAACAGAGACAATCACGTTGTTTGATAGCCAAACAAGCATATACTGCCTCTGAAAATCATGATTCATTTCATTACCTCGCATTAGAGCTAATAACATCATTCTGTACCTCATTCCATATTAGCTGCATTTTAGACCGAAACCTAATACCCTTGAACCACTCATTACTGGTGTCAAAGGTCTTTATATTTCCACAGCACAGCTAAATAATGGTCTTAGCTTGCATAACAAATTTTCTTGGCTCTCATTTTTAAGGAGGCATTAAAAGTCACTCTTTAGGTATTTTCAAACCTCAACAATTCTAATGTTCTAGGAATTTACATCAAGAACTAACATGTAGTTTTAGAAGTTAGTTTTAGTTAGCTGAAAAACTAGCAACATAGAAATCTTATAATTACTAGAGTAACTATCATATCTCAACCAGGTGACAGAAATGAGAAATAAACGCTTTCACCCACAGTTTTAACTGCAAATGAGTCTTCCCTGATAAATAAAAAACCCCTCCAAATAAAAAGCTTTAAATGGAAGTCTTGCATCTTACCTAGTGGGAACACTGATGCTGCACCTTCCCAGATGGCCACAAAGAAATCAGCAGCTAAAATAGGAATTTTTGCTGACTTGATGCAACTTTCTAAACAACAGAAGACAGCCTGCACAACAGCATATTTTCCTGATCTGATAAGCAGCATTCAGAGCTGGTGCGCAGTTCTAGCTCTCCATTCAATGCAAAGCACACCACAATAATAGAGTAATTCAGTGATTCTTTTGCATGAAGTTCCTCAGAACCTGAAAACAGTCCTTGAGGAGGCAACATCCTCTCTTATGGTGCTGAAAGATTAAGGTAAGCAAAAGATTAAGGTACGCAAAAGATAATAATAGACTTACTAGAAGAGGCACACGGGATGATTGTTATCCCTGATCCTTTTCATATTCAGCTCTTCAATAAAGGTTCAACACAAATGCAGAGTAAAGTTTCATATTTGTCCACAGCCACACCCAACCACTTGGAGTTCAGTTCTTGCCATCTCACCCACCGCATACACTACTCCGTTTATATTGTACTGGCTTTTGGCCATAAATACGAGAAAGGAAGTTATGATGCAAGGTAGGTGGAGTACAGTAGGAAGCACCATGGGATTGTTCAGATTATTCCCAGTCTATATAAAGCACAGCCCTTTTCCCTTTCAATTGTATCACAGCAGAAAACAAGACTGAGCCTTACTCTCAATGGCATGGTAGTTTCTGCTTGTAGATTATTTTAAAGATAAGTTTATCATGCATTTGTATTTTATCTTTGGTAAAAATGTCAATTTTTTCCAAGACTTAAAATACAATGTACATCTATGTGCGCTTTGGGGGGAGTTGGAGAAAATGAGCTGGAAACAGCAAAAAGGAAGCTTTGCTCTCCCTTTCCTTTTTATTCTCCCTCTTATCTTTAATGTAGAGAGAACAGAATCAAAGCCATCTGCTTTTGGTATACGCTAGTTAAACTGGGAAAACACTACAGCACAAACACCACATTACATCTCACTATCAGGCATGCATCTGAATCATCATTAGGGGAATCTGAAGAGCTGCAAGGAAAACAGCCCGAGTTCTGGCCAAGTATTGTTACTGCCTGAGAAATTAATGGATGTTGGTTTGCAATTCTTCTCCTTCATGGACTGCAACCTCAGTGCTTCAGTTCAGACTTACTGATGAGGAAGATCAATTACAGTCTTCCTGCCAAACCTTGCAGAAAATAATCATCATCTTAGTTTAGCCATTTTTATTTTGTGAAACCTACCAGGCATAGCTCCGGATTGGTAAATAGAGGATTCCTGACCTACATCCCCCGTCTTTGAGTAGATTATTATGCACGAGGTCACTAAGAGAGCTTTCCTAACAAAGACGTACTTTGAACACAGGTTACATCTTCCAACTTGATTTTCTTCTTGAAGCATTTTCATACACAAGAAAGCAAAAGTCCTCCCAGAAGCCAGACACCAGAAGGTTCTATGAAAATGAAGTTAGTTCAGATGAACAAACACTAAGCACAGGAGCAACATAACTCCCTGCTCCTTGGTTAAGATACTACTTACAATGCAATGTAAGAATGTTTCAAACAAACACAGTTCTTCAAGTCATCTATACTTTTGCAAGTATCTATTGCAACATCAGCATTTAGTAGGAAAAAAAAATTATCTAAAAGATATAAACCAAACAAACTGGCCTGTAAGATATATAAACTAAGTTGGTTTCAGTAACGCACGTAGGAAACCACAGCCTTTTACTAAGCACCCACATTTGCCAGTACATCACGTATAACTCATTCTGCCCAGACCTGAATCCACACTTGGATTTGCACCAATGTAGTCAAACAACTGCAGGAATTCAGAGTAAACAAACCCTGAATATATTCTTCATATTATACCACATGGCAGCATGTTCGCAGATCACTTACCACTGCCATCTGTGAAGTTCCTCTCCTGCAACGTAATCCCCTCCTACCCCAACATACTCTTTCCCTTTCTTCCCAAATGCTTCCTCGTGGCTCCTTACAGACACTACTTTTGCACAGTTGTACACTTCACCAAAACCTGCTGCAGGTTGACTGTCAGAAAAGCAAGCCTACACATGGTGTTTGGGCTTGTAGTGTTGGTGTCCTACTTGGAGCTCACTCCTGCCCCTGAAGTCAGCAAAGGAGAATTGGATCTTTGGAGGCTCGCCCCTTCAGGCAGAGTCTGCCTCATCTCCTGCATGCAGCACCAAGTTATACACATTTGGTACACAAGGAGAAAGAAATTAATATTATTTTCAGGCAGATAAAAAAATTATACCATGCCATTCTCACAATAGATACTATGGAGTGGGAAAGGAGAACAGTCCAACTCATACAACGTAACCACAGGGGGTTATAGTTGCTCCTCCTCTCATTCTTCAGCATCCCAACACGAGTTGTGCCTAACAGGAGCCTAAAGCCAAGGCCACATCCAAGCATAATGAGTGGGGTTATGAACTCAGGCTTAAGCCTGAATCATCCCAATTTTCTGTACTTGCGTCAAACCTGGAGGCAGTTTTTGCACTGGAATAAAAAAAAACCTAAGCTGCTCTCACTGCTCTAGAGCTTTGCATCCCCCTCCATTGGGAATAAGCATTAGGTTCTCTTGACCTCCAAGATGGCCAGAGGCCAATAAAGGGCCATACTAAGTGTGCCCTGTCAGGACTTGTGAGAATTACATCTCTCAAACCAGTCCCTTAAAACACATGTCCATTCTCACAGTGAAAAAAAAGGCTAGTGTTTTTCCTGGTAATAAAAAAAAGATTTTGTATGAGACAAAACCCTTCAGAGAGAAAAGCAAAAACACGTCCATATCAGGGATGAAAGCATATGTAACACAACCTACACAAACAACACAGGCTATCACAGTAATCTGGCACCTGCACCACCCACACCACACCGCCCACTGCCTCAGACACCAACTCTTCCTGGGTTTAAAAATACTCATTTTCTGCTTTTCCAGCCAACACATAATAATCTCACCAATAAAAAGACGATCAACATCCACACCAGCATGCACTCCAAACTCAGCCCATCAGAACATGCAAGACAAATCCACATTTATCATACAAGTACCTACCCATACATTAAGCAAATTTATTACTTTCTATTTATGGGTACCAGAAGGCTGTGCTGGTGTGAGCACCCATAGGGGAGTCAGAGTACTGAAGCAGAAAAGAGGATTTTATTTTCTTTGTGTGAGTCAAGTTCTATCTAAAGCAGTTTAAAAAAATAAAGAACAAGAGAGCAGAAAGTCTGTGATATAAGAGTGATACAAATCATGTAGCAAGTCAGTAAAAAAAGAAGCGTAGAACACTCATTTACTCCAAATCCAGCAACATCATAGAGCTCAGTGCCAAACACTTTTGAAAACACATCATGTTAGTCACTACTCCAGGAAAACAGCTGCCAAAATCTGTGTCCTGCCTCCACGAAACAGAGCTACAACCAAACCGAAACACTCGTGACGTGCAAAGGTAGGTCAGAGAACACACCATTTGTGGCACCTGAAACAATGACACATTTAACCACACGGGTAATTCCAGTGTGGGAAAAGTCACAGGACACTGTTTGGGCTGTTCTGTGATACAGCCTGATCAGTCTTCTATTCTAGAGTGCATTACTACAACGTGAAATTCAGAGGGATTTTAACACACCACAGGTTCACATCTCCTTTATGCTGCAACTCCAGAACAAGCTACTCAGCCATCCGCCTTCAGGACAAGCAACAGCCAAACCAATGCAAACCAGGAGTTTCAGACCACGCAGCACAACAGTGTGCGTGCTTTGCTGCTCTCAGAATCAGGTCTGACTTCCTGTGTATTTTCTGCTAGGATGCAGAGGCGTCGTGTTACGTGAGCTTCTCAGCCTCTCCAGAATAAATTGTATGTATATGTCAGTCCAACATAACCCTTGCAGGGAGAGAGAATACACAAAGACAGTGGAGATATTCCCATCAATTACCAACTCTCAAGACAGCATGGAGGTTAAGGAAAACACAGGATACCATTTGACTGCTAAAGCTCAGCCAGCCTAAATGAGCTGAGAGAGGCACACCATGGTCTTCTCAAGTCTGCCCCCTTATGTACACAGCCACATGGCAAATCACTTCCACCATGTAAGTCTTTTAGTTGGTTATTGCCTTTAGTGTAAGAAGTATTTCCTCCCAGACATCACCCAACTCCTTACTAAATTCAAGGGGAAACTACAAAAGACACATGGCTTTGGGTGTGGATGGAAACCAAAGGAACAAGACCATCCATTTGAGCAGCATCCTACTATTAAATTAATTAGGTGTAATGTCACACCACACCTTTGCAGAAGGGCAGCTCTTTCCAATTCACCATCAGCTCTGGGTGGGTACACACTCCTGTTGCAAATGAAGTGCAGCTTGAAGAATGACCTTCACTTGTCAGATCCAGATGACTGCCAGCACACAGGGCACTGCAGGCAACCAACATAGCCACCAGCCACACCAAAGACAACCAGCATGAAATGCCTGTACTTGGTGATCCTATCTATTTGACAACAGCTGATATTATTCAAAGCCACAAAAGGGTTTTCTCCTATCACTTCTGGGCTGCAAACACACAGGACGCCATTAGCGACTGAAGCAGCACACATTCAGCTGGCACAGGGGATACATCAAGCTTTTGCACCAAAACAGACCGATTTTTCTTGTTATTTTGCAAGTTAAAAGGAAGCAGTGGGGCTATTCCAACACTGGAAACGATGGATAGCCAGATGGTCTTAAGCTGACCACATTATAAAGGGATACGTAAAACTACAGCAGAACTGGGAAGGAGAAATCTTGCCCCTTCAATCAGCCCATTAGCCCAAACACCCTGCTTGATCTAACCTTTGTTCCTGTAATGTGGAGCTCTACATGCTTTAACTTTTAGCGAAAACATTCAGCTACTGTAACAGAAGCTGCAGAAGGGTGGCAGATTGTAGAGTTGATCACTGTCTGACAGGTTTTATTTAAGTGCCGCTCAGTCCCCAGAGCTCTTCCCAGGCAATACCAGGCTCTGCAAAGATACACCAGACGAGAAGTGAAGGGAGAGCAGTTCATCAGGGAAGGCAGCAGGCTTGCTGGGTGGCTTTTGGCTATACATGTTGTCACACCAAGTCATACATAATGAGCTTTGCAGATGGCCTTGTATGAAACGGTGGTTGCTTAGGTGGCATCACCCCTATTTTAAATAAATTAAACAGAGTTTAATCAAATAACATTTATATTATGCTGGGCTCCTCTCGTCCCAAGACCTTCAGAATTGTCCCTCTCAGCCTGTCGCTATTGGGCTGTTCGTTCAGCTTCCCTGGAGGTAGAAAACTTCTCTAACCCAACTTCACTAAATACTATTAGCAAGACAAGCACTTTAAATAACAATGGCTTTGTGCATCACAGGTAAACCACTGCAGAAGGGTCTCTTGGGCAAGACCTACATACAACAGCAGAGGAATAACAATGCAGAGCAAGAAGCATGGAGTGCTGTTTCCATAGCTTCCCTGTACAAACCTTTACTTGTAGTAAAAAGTGTTTTCAAAAGGCTGAAAGATACAGCATGGCTAATGCTGATCAAGTGGCTACGGGGCAGCATGACAAGCAAGCAACATTCTTCAGAAACACAGCTCGTGCATGACCTTTGCAGCTTCTGGTATTTCACAGGAAGGCTTTGTGGCATTCTCCAAGATGGTATGGAGCATTTTGACTGGTCCCTACTACACACTCTGCCTTTCACGACTCAGTGACACCTCCCTCTCTCTGTCACAGCCAGAAATCAGCCATTCCCTGCTACGTCAGCTGTTCCTGAACACTTGATTATGTTGAGACACACACAGTTTTACTACAGCTCAGATCAGGTCTTGGCACACACTTAAAAAAAGGAAAAAGCACACCAGAGAAGTCACCACACTCAGGCAACATGGAAATTAGCAAGTTATAACTGTGCACAGGTATGACAGAAACAGCCGAAGAGGAGACACAGCCACAGCAAGTATAAGCCTTCCTGTAGATTTCTGTGTGATTTCTAACCCAGTCAATTCCCCCAACTTCAACTTTGTCCATCAAAACTAATAAATAGGGGTTGAGATCCCTGTGTGTCTTGCTAAAGAGTCTTGTGGCTACTGAAACCCAAGAAGGGGACAATTACCTTGCAGAAGGTCGAGCCTCCACGCTTTGAGAATGCAAGAGGGATACTCTACAGCAGTGTCTATGTGTAGTCTTTCAGCTCCCTGTCCACACACTGCATGGCTGCAACCTGTTCACACACTCATGGGTTTGCTGCTGCACTGGAGGTTTGGCACAGAATAGAGCTCAAATTGGGTAAAAATTACAGCACTAAAAGAGAACCCACTGAAGAAGATGGAAAAATAAAATACGGATTTTTCTCTTGTAAATGACAAAAGGAAAATGAAGGTAAGACAAATACACAATTTCAGAGCCTCTTCTTAGCTTTCAATTTAAAGAAACAATGGGATTTAACACTTAATGCAATAGAGGAAAACTAGTAATCTAAGCTTAGATCTAAATTACTCCTTAAGCAGTTAAGCCTCACAAAATAAAAGTATCAAAAGACAAGGAACATCTCTTAACTTATTCAACAACAACAAAAACCAAAAAACCAAAACCCACATGCTGCCTTATATCCAAGATATGCCTTAAACGATGAAATAGGAACACTGACTTCAAACACAATTAAAGGATTTATGAACAAGCACCTCTTTTGAGGACTATTCTCAAATGTGGAACACAACAACCTACCACCAAGGTTCTCTTCCCATTTGTGATTAACCCTATAGAAGTAGGGGTGCAGGCAATGCATTTACTGTAAGATCATTTAAAAACTTGCATTGGATACAAGAGACTTGTATCCCAGCTGCACCACAATGTACCAGTTGGTTTGACTCTACAGGTCTTCCAAATTCCAGGCTGAACTCACTGCATGACCTTTAACAAGGGTCTTGAGCTCCCTGCAGCTTCTGCTCACTTTATTAAATGTTATAATCCTTAGCAGTCAGCATTTTACAGACCAAATGTTTGATATTGAATAACTCAATAATTTCAGGAGCTTTCAAGTCAGCTTTCAGTCAATTCCATGTAAATTAGCCCATATTTTTGCATGAGTTTGGGTGTTATAACCCAGATACACTGCAGATAAAGGCTTTTAAGACTCAATTTTATAATCAAACCAACCACACAAAATGAGGGATAACTGCAGTACATGCTTGATTTTAAAATATCTACACTCTGCAAAAGGATGAAAAAAAGATGTAAGAGTAGGATTAAAAAAAAACCAAAAAAACAAAACACACAACAAAAAACCAAACCCAACCTAGGAAAAAAAGGAAAGTTTTCCCCTAATTCTCCTTTTTAAAATATACACCAATAAAAGCTAGGGCACTGCACACAGCCATCTACCAAAGGACCATACCATATGATATGGAGGCACCACAGTAGCGCAGAAGAAATCAGTACAGAAACAACACAACCAGCTCAAAAAATTCTTGGTATTAACGCCACAACAACAAAAAACAAAAGTCATCCCTAGACAGCACAGGGTTCAACATCCACATAATACTATCGCTATGGTGAAACAACCAATGAGGACACATGCATGACTAACTCTAAACACCAGCAGCAAGAGCCTGAATATTAATGATTAACAAAACGCAAACAGCAAAAGCGGAAGGCCAGTTTCTGCCCTGGAATATGTCAGAGTCACAGTTGCTGCTCTGCCCCCAATTCACTCCCTGTTCCCTCTCCATCAGCATTTATCCTAAACTACAGCAAGTTATCTAATGCTGTTTCAAACAACATTTCAGGTATTTCAGACTCTTCAGAAAAGTCTGAAAACTCTAAAACAGCTAAGCAGCAGTGATTAAGATAAGTAAGTATACTTCTCATGGTGTCCAGGATTTCTAGTGACCTTTATACACAGAATCATCACACTGTTTGGGAACTGAAGATCAAAAAGACTTTGCCTGACTCACAACTGACTAAGCTGAGAGAAACCAGGCCTGAAGATAATAAAACTGTGAGCAAAGAGAACACTTTTATCTGCTCTTTACCTCATGAAACAGGAGCATCCTCCAGCTTCCAGAGCACTGAGTAAGTTTTTACACTTCAGAGGAGGGAGAAAGCCCACAGATTAAAAGGGTCTGGTGGTTCCTTTGTTATCACTGGGCACATGCAAGAAGTGCTTCTCCAGCTGTGCCACCAAGCCACAGGAGGCAGCTTGAGTCAGTTTCCTCGGGGTTATCCAACTCCTCCTTCAGAGAGGCTGTATGGCAGCAAGGCACGACTCTGCCCATAATTAAACAAGCTCAGTAACACGCACAGTGGGAGAGAAAGGAGAGTCCCCAAGGCAGACTGCTAACAAGGACAGAGGCTAGACAAATGAAGCACTTTCAGGACTGTTTCTTAATCAATAATTTGAAAGGAATGCCAGGCACATTGCCATTCCACTAGTTTATTTTGCTGAAATAACCTTTATATCCACCTCTTTTAAAGTCCAACTGACTTGCATGTAAATTAATCCCACAAAGCAGACTGGCTCACTAATAAAGCAGAGATCCCATCTGACAACACTGGGAAGCAGAAAACAAAACAAAACAAAACTCCATGAATTATCCACCCATCCCAGACCTCATGACTGCATACTAGCCCTTGAAACTGTAAACGCAAGAGCCCCACGAGGCACTCACACCCCGAACTGTTGAATAGATCAGAAGCAGCATAATTAGCTATTCCCATGGCCTCCACAGCTTGATCTGCTATGAATTTGTAATACTGCCCTTCCCCCATTTCTGATAAAAGCCACACAAAGAAACAAAGATATTTAACACACTGTTGCATAATATAACAAATTGCAGATGGGGGGCTAAGGTATTAAAAAAGTTATCTGAGAAATTAAATGCATTTAAAACTATCCCTGGAACAATTATTCACTGGACAGGGAAAAAAAAAAAGGAAAAAATAGCTTGTAACAACATGAAGAGAGGGGAGGGGTAAAAGAAAAAGAGCACTCTGGGAACCTAATGCAGTGTTCTCTATTGACCAAGACAGGTCACGGTCTGTAAGAGAAGTGCAAGAGCTTTGATAAGTTCAGAGCTACTAAAGCTCAACAAAACAACCACCTAAGCTTTGTTCAGCATTCTAGACAAAATACTTAAACAATGAGTAGCACGTTAAACTGCTTGAATAAATTATTAAAACTTTTATTAAGTGGAAATACAGTTAAAAGAACACACAATAAACTAAATCCTTCAATCAGATGAAGATATGAGGCATAATCTCAGAAGAGTTCACAGTCTGAAATCCCATTCATGCACTGAAATCCATGAAAGCAGACAAGAAAAACAGCATTAATGACTGATAAACCTGATCAGAGCTTAAATAATTAAAAGACCACAGGAAACAAGGCTCCTACAGTTCACTTATTGTTATCATAACAAACTCTGCTGGGGGTCAGTTTGTGTACAAACTTATAGCTGCTCATCTTACAAAGTGCAAGAGATCCATTTCTGCTAAAAGTTCTTTAGTTAAACTGCCAGAAAAGTGTTTCCTAAGAAAATTGCCAAAGATGGGTTACTACTACACTACTTCAGTAATTCAGAACTCATATGGCAGTCTAAATTAAGAGCCTAAAGGAACAAGCAAAACAATTTCACCCGGGGGCGGGGAGAGGGGGGGACGGCGTTAAGGGTAAAAAAATACACAAATGCACAAAGTATTGAGCACTCAGCAATGAAAATACGTACTTTAAGTGCAATGCTCACTGGGCACAGGAACTTTGAGAAGACCACTTGGGACAAGATGCTCAACAGGGAGGAAAGCATAACTCCTCATGATACCAAAGCTGAAGTGTTACACTTAGAAGTGCAGCTTAACTCGATTAGAAAAGAACACATGGTTATCAGGAAACTTCAGATTCAGAAATTTCAGTCATTTCTGACGACAGAAGGCAAAACTTGTTGTGGAATTTAAGTGCTCTCCATTCTGCCACGTTAGCCCCTAACAATATAGCTGCGTGTCTGGATCCATCCTGATCTCAAGGAGGCCTCCAGTTAACTCCTGCATGCAATTTAAATTCCAAAACGGACCCTTATCTAGATCAAGGGGGGTTGATCCAAAAATTTCTCTGGGCCTTAAAGGGTAGCTCAAACTGTTTTACCTCCCACGATCTGACACAAAAAAAATAAAAAAAAATAAACCCCAAACATTTATCTAGCACGCATAATGACGCAAATTATTTCTCAATACATGCTCATTTTAGAGTAATAATATAAAATAAGGGAGAGAGAACAATTATGCTGCAGAAAAATATGCTATTTTAGAAAGTGTTTCCAGTTCCTTTTCACTACTTAACAGTACCAGTCACACTCCCACAAGCCTTCACAGATGAAAGGTGAGACAACTTCACACAGCTTGCCAGCATTAACCCTGTTATTACCTTCATCAGTACAGCTACACACAAATTACTTCATAGTACACCCTCATGCAGACGTTCAATCACTGTCCTGACATATGGTTCCAGCAGCAGTTTAGCTCCTATCTGTCATTACCACAAGGAAAACATTCCCATTCCAGGGTTGTCTCCCAAGAGCAGGAGTAGCTGTGCTGCTCCAGCAGTTTCCCAGCCTTTCACTGGCAGCTACTCAGAGGTAAATTCCTGGCTGGGTTCACGTTGCCTGTATTTCCCACTTGGGGTCACAAACTGTTAATCCCTCGCCCACACTGTCTTCTGGAACACAGGAGATGGATCTGGAGCTGAGAGTTAAAAACCTTACACAGGCTATTTTATTTGCAGGTGAGGAAAAGAAAGGGACATCTTGAGAAATATTAAGAAAGAAACAAAACATTTTGTAGACGGTTTAAGGCCATCCTACTACTCATTCAAACAAGGCAGATAAAGATACTCAAGTCCATGAACACCTCATTACCACATAAATACATGACGATTATTGTCAGCTCCCTTCTGACTTCCTTCAAACCCTCAATTCTCTCCCACTCCAAAGTGTAAATTTCTTTGTTAAAAGAGAAATGAGATTGCATTATTAACTAAAAGATTAGAAGGAAATCTGCAGAAGTACTTACAAAGAAAAGATAAAGAATGACTACTGACACTGCATTTTCCACACTTTCACATTCATGCGAGAATATTTGATATAAAATGCTTTCAAAGTGGAAAATGGCTGTTTATGTGTCCTGCTGTCAATTGACCACTTCTGTAACACCCATCTGCACTTTTGGAAATCTTACCCCTCTGAAGACTACAACAAAACAGATTTTCTTGGTTTGGGCTGTTGTTTTTTTGGTTTTGGTTTTTGGGGTTTTTTTTAGATGAATTAAAGTTTAATACTCATGATACTTATATTTTTAATTCCTTAAGCCACTTTGAACCTTCGCAAATCTTTAATTATTCACAGTAAACACAATGTGAAAAGGCAGTATTCATCCCTTTATTTATGTGTTAAACAGAATCCCTAATGAGGTGAGTCATGAGCCAAAGAGAAGTCTGAGCCACCGGGGCAATGAACACTCTGGAACTTGTCACCTCCAAATACTGATGGGGTAAGACTGCTCCTGCTTGTTTTCCCCTTTATTTAAACTCAATGACAAGGAACTCACCAGCAGCAGCATCTCTTGGAGATTTCACTGTTACATGAGGGCGCTTACCTAGCTCAGTTTTGACAGGAATTGAATTAACACCTTATTATATTTACTGCTTGTTCTCCCAAGTTTTCATAGGCAGAGAACGCCACTGTTGCACAACACATTAGCTACTTAATCTGTAGTTGGGCTCATATTCTCTCTGTTCCTCCCTCATTAGCTACAGCAATAGTCACCCAGCCTTCTCTAGTGCTCTGCGAGATCAAATTATCGCTCATTATTCCCTCCTAATTGCAGAGGAAGAACCTCACACTCGCAGCAAAACAAGCTTCCCTGAAACACCCATATCCTTTCAGCATGGATCCTCAGTTTCACCTTTGAGTACAGTCCCTTCCTTCCTCACTTGATTCACTCAGTTCCTGAAGAGTTAAACTGGAAGTAATCTTTAATAGAAGAATGCTTTAACAGAACTACCTCTGCGTGCAAAGCTAGTCGGCACGGAGCTGGGGAAGACAGGCCGTATGGCCCGGGGGAGGATGGCAGAGACAACACTTGAAAGCACCCTCAACTCGGACTAAACAGGTATTGAGCGTGTCGGAATTTCCAGTACTTATTCCAGTTTCTCAGAACAACAGAACACGGATTTCACGGGCCATCCCTGCTGGCAAAAAAACCAGGTATTTAGTGGCAGGTGTACTTTCAAAGGAAACTATTTTATGCCACCACCTTCACGTATATTGTGCTGGGAAAAAAAAAGCTGCTGCGCTTTGCTTTCGTCCGACCTCAGCTAACCAAAAACCAGCGTAAGGTTTAAAATTCACGTCAAAACTCTTGGAGGAGGTGGTGCTGCCTGTGCCTCCTGCAAGTGTTGGAGCAGAGACAGCTCCCCGAGCAGGGCAGGTCTAACACATACACACACACACACACAGAGACACAGAGCCGCCAGCAGCTCCCGAAACCCTCCCGGCCGAGGCTGGGAATGCCTGCCCGGAGAGACAGCGCGGACACAGCACCCTGCTCCTCCCGCCCCGCACACCACCCCGGCGCGCCGGGCCGGCTCACAACAACTCCAGCAACTTCGTGCCAATATTTAAAAATAATAATAGTAAATAATAACAATAATAATAACAACAATAAAAGGCAATGAGGCGGCGGTGCCCGTGTGCCGCGGGTGCGGAGCCCCCCGCCCGCCGGGCCCGCCTGGCCCCGCTCCAGCCAGCCCGCCCAGCAAGCCGATCCCGGCGGGAAGGAGGGAGAAAAGGAAAAGCTGCGGGGGAACAGCACAGCCCGGGAGGGGCGGGAGGGGGAAGGGGCGGCCCGGGCTGGCACGGAATGCGCGGGGGAAGGAGGAGGAAGGGGGAAGGAGGAAGGGGGGTCGCCTCCCGCCCCGCTCCACGCCCGCAGGATCCATCTTCCCTCCCGCCTGCCCCGCTCCAACTTTCCGCGCCCCTCCCCGACTCACCGGCATCATCTTGGGGCCGAACCGCATGGGGGCGGCCGGGGCCGGCCCCGCCACCCGGCGGTGCGGGGGGCACGGGGGGCTGGGGGGCTGCGGTTCTGCTGCCGCCGCCGGCAGGACCTGTTGCGGGAGGGGAGCGGCCCGGCCCGGCCCGGCCCTCGCTTTGTTCACACAGGCACGGCGCTCCCGCCGCCTCCCCCGGCCGGCTCCGCTCCGAAACTAACCCCGGCCCGGCGAGGAGGGGCCGCCCGGCCCCGCCCGGCCCCGCCCGCCCCCGGGAGGGGCCGGCCCGGACCGCCTCCCCTCCCCTCCCCTCCCCTCCCGCCCCGCCGGGGCTCCAGGGGGCGGCCGGACCGCCCGGGGCTCGGGCTGTGACCCCGCCAGGCACCCGGGGGTCCCCACGGGTGTCACACCCCC
>JAWWTY010000106.1:7479041-7500580 GCA_035222235.1 Margarornis squamiger
TTCTCTTTGTGTCAGTGTATTTATTGTAATATCTTTCATTAAATTGTAACTCTGACTTATAATCTCTCTAGTGGTGGATCCATTTCTCCTGCAGGTTTACTTTTAAACCAGCACATACACACACAGATTTTCTTGTGGATTTGAAAATACTTTTAGATAAATATTTTCTTGAAATTTAAAACAGAAAAACATGTGTAATGAAAACTTGACTGTGCAACATGCCTGGTCTACAAAAGCTACTCAGGATTAGTCTGGTCCCCACACTTTTAGTTCAGAAAAATCTACAGAAGTTGCATTTTCTTTCATCCTCTCTTTTACCTGTTTCCTTTTGCTTCTACCTCTCATTTGTCGTGGAGTATCATATTCTTCTGCCTCTCAGCTTCATCTTGGGATTCCTATCAGAAGCCTAATGTACAGTATTACAAGTAAACTAAGAGGTAGATGTAGATTTTAGAGTCAGTTTCTCAACTAGTTTTTTATTTAGCATGTAGCAATACTGGGTCCAACGCTGATTAAACTGTAAAGGATCCAGTTAAATACTTAATTGATTTAATTAAACTGGGACTACATTGATATCTGAAGCTGGCTCCACACAACAATACTTATTAATTTACCTATTAATGGATTAAAAGTTTCAGCTGCAAAAGATTAATCTGTTTACACTCCTGTCTACATTTATTATGAACATTCTAAAAGGAAATTTAAATATGGCTTTTTTCCATTTCTTTTTTAATGCCTCTCAAAAAAGACCTTTAAGTAAGAAAGACTTTTCTCTGCCTCAGTGTCTAGCAGCCCAAATGAAAGTAGTGTGAATTGACCAGAGTTCTTACAAAAAAATCCCAAATAGGCATACAGTTAGCAAACTGCTGCTGCCACTGAGAAGCAGCCTTTTCTATTTTTCTATTGATTACACTAACTTAATAAAACAAATCTGTTCTCCTCCCACCCAACTTCTGCTCTTACCCTCAGTTTTTGAGCACATTACTCCTCTTTGCTCCAATATTCCTCGTTAACATGACAGTTCTTGACCTAGTTACACACTTTCCCTCACATCCAACCCCCGCTGCTACATTTCCTCTCCCATCCCTATCTTCCCAGATGTCTGCTTGTTAGCTCCTGCTTCTCACTCTCTCTTTCTCTCCTTTCCTGAATTTCTTCTCATTTCTCAGACATGATAGTTACAACTTTACTTGTTTTAGAGCCAGGCTCCTTCCTCTTCATCATGGTCACACTATCCCAAAATAACTGAAAGTTATTGGATGAAAAGTTCACCCACTGGAGAGCCTGTGATGGGATTTTGTAAAAGTGTGTGTGGACGGTGCTTTGCAAATTAATGCGAAGTGATGCATGCTCAGAAAAATGACACAGGATACACTGGGGAAGGGCATGAATCACAATCTGGGAGGCAGCAGAATTAGCCTACTTACTGAAGCAGGCTTATGAACTATTAAGCTAAGTGTATAGTTGTAACTAGTAGAAAAGATATACTGTGCATTGCATCAATTTATTCTGCTTGGTGATATAATAAACATACTAACATACAAGTTATATTTATTAAATATAAAGCTGCATCTTAAAAACTTGAATTGTTCAGATGATATGACAAAACAAAAAAGCATTCTTGAAACAATCTTAAATTATATATGCTTAGGTAGGATGGAAAAACCACTTGCTTTTAAAGCATTAATGAACTGCCAGACCAAACTTCATGTGCCAAGTCCCAAGTTTGTAAAGAATTCTCCTGAGTGTGTTTTAAATTGCTGACTGTGCATGTAAAAGGAGATCAGGTCTGAAAACCATGCACAAGAATAAAACCCTTGTTGCAAGATAGCCAGATCATTTTACAGTGGCATTGATGAGCTCAGGGGCAGGGTTGGGGAGCAAAACACTTCCAGATCTGTACAAGGCACACAGTGTTCTTCTCCCAAAAAGGAAATATTAATTTCAGTGCACATTTTTGGAGTGCCATTCAGATGACACACATAAAGGCTTATCCTTGCATTTGCCCTGCTCCCAAGTTAATTCTTTTCCTGTTGCTTTTATTTTTTTTTTTAAAGAAAGAGGTTGCAGATGGGTTTCTGAGAAGATGGGGGAGTTGCACATGAAAGAAATGGGTTAAGATAAAACTTCAAAGAGGAAAAGCACGGCTGGGAAAAACGATGTACAAGGATGCAGCAGGCAGATAATTCTTTAGTACTGTATTATTTTAAGCTGTGCTACCTTGGTGCAGGTACTACAAGTGGGCCCATTCTCCCCATACATTTTATGGCATTTTCCCATACACTTTGCTATAGTCGCTTCTGGCATTTGCCTAGTGATTTTCTTCGGCAAGTGAGCCTTCAGCAGCCTCAGTTCCCCCGTCAAGCACACGCGCCCAACACCGCTGATGGGGAACAAAGCAGCAGCTGAAGGCAGGGAGGAGGCTGGCACCATACCTTCCAATGGCTGTCACAAGTTCTGTCAGGCTAAAATGGTTGTGAAACTACGCTGTGTCTGTGCTCAGAAGCACCAGGGAATGCTCTAGGAACAGCCCTTGGTCCCGTCCCTTTGCTGCCCCAACAATTTGACGAAGAAACCTCCCTAATATACAGGATAAATGTCAAACAGATGAGCAGAGCTTGCTTTATTCTGTGTGTTCTGTCTGCTCAATGATGTCTGATTCCAAGCAGTGTTTTTCGGGCAGCTGAGGTTTTTGCCAGCTGGCTCTGACCCCCCAAAAGCTGCCAGCAGACCTGTCACCCCTTTGCCCACCCTGGCTGCTGGGGCTCCTCCTGAAAGGGTGGGGAGGGCCAGCCTGGACCCTAAATGCAAAAGGGGGTGCTCTATAATAGGGGGTTCTATTTCACCTGTAGGTGAAATAGAAGGGCCTGGCTTACACTTGTAATGAGGATGAAGTTGCGCCTTACTTAGGTGCTACAGGGGTGTTTTTTCACCCTGTAGCTGCCCCGCTGTAATTCACCCACGTTCCCCATGCCTGTGCAGCCAGTGCTGCTCCCAGAGTGGATGGAGGGAGGGAGCACTGCGGGACTCCTGGGGGGCAGCAGCAATGGAGTTTTGGGAGGCCCTTCTCAGTTTCCTCGGGAGGGAGCATGGAGAGGGAGGCGCTGACCTCCCTGTTCTCCACCCACAGGGACACCATGGGGTGGCGTAAAGCCACCCCAGGGGACGTTCAGGTTGGGTATTAGGGAAAACCTCCTCATGGAGATGATGGTCCAGGATGGCAATCACAACATAATTAGAGTTGGAAAGGACCTCTGTAGATCACCCAGTCCAACCCCTCTGCCAAGGCAGGGCCACCTGGCGCAGGTGACACAGGAATGCGTCCAGGCGGGTCTGAATGTCTCCAGACAGGGAGACTCCACGGCCCCCTGGGCACCCTCAGTGGAGAGCAGCTCTTCCTCACGCTGAGGACGAACTCCTCATGTTTTAGCTCAGGGCCCCTGCTCCCCGCCCTGCGGCCGAGCGCTCCGAGGGGGTCCCGGTGCTCCGAGGGGATCCGGGCGCTCCTAAGCGGTCCCGAGCGTCCCGGAGCCATCCCACCCCCCGAGCCGACCCCAGGGCCCCAGAGCGCTCCCAGGCCCCCAGAGCCGCTCCCAGGGCCCCAGAGCGCTCCCACGGCCCCCAGAGCCGCTCCCAGGCCCCCAGAGCGGTCCGTCCCCGCTCGGGCCCCGCTCGGCGGGCGGGGCGGGGCGGCGGTTGCGGAAGGGACGTCACGCGCGTGCGGGCCGCGTCCCTGGGCGGAGCAAGGACGGGCTGCAAGATGGCGGCGCCGGAGGAGCGGCTCGTGTCGGACGGCGAAGGCGGCGCCCCGGGCTCGGCGCGGCTCTCCCCGGCCCCGCTCCCGGAGCCCGCGGAGGCCCTGGCGCCCATGGAGCCGCCGCCGCAGAGCAACACGCTCATGGGGCTGCCCATCGTGGCCATCGAGAGCATCCTCAGCTTCCTGTCCTACGATGAGACGAGCCAGCTGCGCCTGGTAGGGGCGGCGGGGCGCGGGGGGCGCCCCGGGCCGGGCCGGGATGGGATCGGCCCCCGGGGCACGGGCAGGGGCCGAGGGGTTGGCGGCCCGGCCGACCCCCGCCGGGTGGGGGCTGGAGGAGATGGGGTGGGGGGCAGTGGATGGGGCTTTATCCCTTCTCAAGGCTCTGTATGCGCCTCCATACGCGCATTCCTAAAGGGCTTTTGCCCTCTCTCACGCCTTCCTTTGCTGTCAGCCGCTGTGGGAAAGCGGTGGGCTGCCGGAGGCTTATTTCTCCTGGTGACTGCTTGGGGTGGGTAGTCTATTGTGTCTGATGGGTGTGTTTATTTTTACCTATAGAGCTTAAGCCAAGAAGTGTGGGAGATGATGAGCCTGCTTCTCCAAGAACCCTACCCTATCTAGAAATAAATGTAGGGCAAAAAAGATATAAAAAACCTCCAACCCTTGTCTGCTTGAAAGGCATCCTGCTTCTTGCAGTCATAGTGGTAGATCAAATGAAATGTGTTACCTCTGCGTCTGATAATGACAAAAAGAAGTGCAGCTGTCAATGATGAGATCAATGTGTATCAATATTTAACTGCCTGCTTAAGGAGCCTGATGTAAACTATGCCACGTTATGATAATCTGAATCTCTTGTGAAGTTGTAAGTGGAATAATAGTGAGGGAATTAATGCACAGCTTATGTAACCATCAGTAAATGTGCATTTACTGTTTCTATTTTAAGAACTCGATTAGCCTACACTGGCTAATATTTCAAGCATATTTCTGCAGAAAATTAGACTGTGTGTGTCCTGGATCAGCAGCCTGAAGTGTTGCATCCTGACTGTAACTTTAACTTGAAAGCTCATCAACCAGAAAATCTGTTCTTATTCATACTGCACCAAGTACACCGGTTCCTAAATATTTCTAGAGCATGCTGTCAGTCCACTGGACTTCTGCTTCTTCTTCTTTGAGAGTAGGTAGTGGGTCTGTAAAAAAGAGGTAGTACTTGGAGAACTGTAGAATGAATATCCTGAGTTGGAAGGGACCCACGAGGATCATGGCCTTGCACAGGACAGCCCCGAGAATCTCGGGTGGTACTTACAGTTTCAGTGAAGTACATCATATACCTTTTGGGTGTGCTTAGTGTTTCAGCCCTTGGCTGCACCTTTCCCCTTCATTTTATAAACGGTAGTACCTGTGGGAGCTCTCACCAGTCAACAGAAGGCTCTTTCTTTCTCTAGTGCTAAGTTAGTGTTTGTAAGCAATGCTGTGCTGGCAGCAACCCTGAGAATAGGAGAGGTGATAGTGTAAGGACTAAACCAGGTGTTTAACTCTCAGCGGTGCTTGGGAAGTAAAATGTAACACTGCTATACTTTCTTATGTAGCACTTCCAAGCTTGCTTTTCCACAAGATGGCTGCCCCTTTCAGGAGTTTTGGGAATACAGAAGATCAGACTGGATAAATATTGACTTTGAAACATACACAGAACAATACTGGGTGTAAAATTAAGGAAACTATTCAGTTGGTCTTTCCCTATTTTTAGTTTTTGAGTCAGTGACAGCCATGAAAATTAATCTCCATTGAATTCCTGACTGTTCTCTTAAGCACATCAGAGGGTACTCATTATGAGCATTCTTCAGAGAAGAAAGTACCCTTGTCTTTGTTAACCAGCAGTAATGTAAAGAGTCAAAGCCCTTCTGCTTTGACCCCTAAGCTTGATCAGTGGGTCTTTCAGGTGGCCTTTCAGAACTGAAGGTTGTCTTTTGGCAGTTCACTGAGAGGCAGACACTGAATGTTTTACACAGCTCCAGGTGCTGTTGGACAGAGAATTAAGGTAGCCTTTAAAGATAACAATACCTAGGCATAAATTCGTAATGAAATGTCATCACTTTCCGATTTTTAAAGGTGATGAGTAACCTTGGGAAAGACTTGTATATTCCTGCTCTAAGATCTGTCTTGCACAAACAGTAGATTTTTCTTTTCTATGAGAATTGACTTGAGTTGCATATTATGTATCTTATAATAAGTAGTATTATGCTAAAGATACATTGCAGGACCACATTAATTGAATGACAGGGATTAAATTGCAAAAGGTCTCGTGCATATCAAAAATGTGCCTGAAAGAAGCTTCATTAACCCCTTAGATTGCGGCATTCCATGGGATAAAACATCTTGAGGAAGGGAGGAAGATATGATCCAGGACATCGATTGACCTAAACAAAGTAAACTTTGTTTAGATACATGTGTAGATACAAAATGTGGATTCCTTAAACCAGTCATTCTCATGCATTCTCTGGATAGCAGCACTGGAGCAAATGGATGTCCTAATCTTTTTCTTACTTTGGATTACCTTAGCTCACTGATCCCTAAAAAAAAAATAACTCCTTGGTTTGGACTGATGTTGGATCTAGGGTGTGTGTACAGGACGACAGACTAAGGAGTTGGCTGGGTGGAACGCCAGTACATTTTCAGATTAAAATGGAGATAGGAACATGCATTGTTTATAAAGAGCATAATCTCAGGCTTAAGATCCAGGAGTCTTTTTCTGTCACCAAAGGATGAGGTAAAGAACGTTTCCTGCTTGTGATGATTGCCATTAGGCAAGGCAGGACCCTGGGCCCCTCATTGTGCAAAGAACCATTTGCTTTCCTGAGCATAATGCTTTCTGCTATTCCTGGTGTTAGTGCATTTGAAAGCATAAATGAAGCGCCTACTGGTTAAGCAGTGAAGTAGGTCTAAAGTAACAGAGACTAAACAATAGGTATTCATAATGCAGTCTTGTCTGAAATTACCTAAATCTTGAGTTCTCAAACTTTTGTTCAGTTAAAGTGAATGAGAGGAAGAGCAGCAGAATTTTGCTTTCACCCCTTTTGAGTATTTACTTCATCTACTTCCTCTGATATTCATCATGAGAGAAATAGAGAAAACCCAAAAGATCCTCATGTCTGAAGCTATAATGTTCTGTACAAGCTGCAGCCTAGTGTGCATACTGATATGGAAACTAGCTATCTTCCAGCTTTTGAAGGCTCCTTTAACTGCTATATTTTTAGGAAATTGCAGAAGATTTGAAATGTTTACCCCAGTGGGATAATAATGAAATTCTTATATTCCAGTTTCTTTTTTCAGCCACAGGTCTGAGCTTGGAATGACACTTCCACTCAGGTTATGACTATATAGAAAGCATGATTAAAACCAAACAGTCCACAGCCTCCTTCCACAAGCACCCTGAGGAGAAGGGTGTCTTGGATTGTGACACATGTCAAAAGTGACTTAGATTCTGCAGCAAACTTGTGTTTGTTTTCTGCACAGCACAAATACGGACTGATAGCCTTTGGACAGTATGGCTTTAGTATTCCCAGTTTCAGTCAGTCTGTATTTACAGACACTTCTATTTTAAAGATTTTTGCTGAAGTCATCAGCATTTTGCCACTTACTTTAAACTAGAACTGTGGTGTCTGTGTAGTTTCCAAGAGTCAAACTAAATACTTTGGGATATTTTATATCTGTTTTGGCATTGGTTATCTGGTAGTCAAGCTTGGAAGACAAAACATGCTGGAGGAAACTGAAGCTAGTAGATTGTGTTATTTTGTTTTACAACTGAAGTGAAAAATTAGTTCATAGGATCATAGAAAGCTGTTAGTGCATGTAAGTTAGCATGTGATGAAGCAACTTCTCGTTCTGCTTTTCACATGGACTTGTGATAACTTTCTAGCCCTGAAATTTGAGCACAGGAGCTGGTTGGACTGGACATTCGAAGAAACTCAGGCTTTTTCAGCTTTATGACTTGAATAAGAAAATATTCACCAAAATTTGCAAAAACAATTATGAAGAAATTTTAACTTTTTTCTTTCCTATAGTCTATTGAATAGCAAGTATCAAACTGTCTTGGACTAATGTCAACATTTAAAAGTGTAATGATGCTACTTTGCATATGACTGCTGACTGTGCAGTCTCGAAGAGATATATTGTTCTTACAAATACAGGTGCCATATGATTCACATGGCGAACCAGCTGAAAATTAAGAGATGATTGGTGAAATAAGTTGCAAACAAACAATATTTATTTCTGGTAGTACGTGTTATCTGTTCCGTATTTGGGTTATAGACTGGTTATTGGTATAAATACTGGTAATGTCGAGAAATTGGAGCAAATAGTTCTTCATGCTGTGTAGCATAAGCAAATGAGTAAGATTTAAAAATTGCAGCGCGGTTCGTGTTACTGATTGCGACTGCCTTGGCTGCGGGAGGGCGTCAGCACATTGGAAGGCCCTTTCTGCCACCAGATGTCAGTGTGCACGTGGTTAAAGTCGTTCTCTGCTCTCTCCGAATCTGTAGCCGGTCGTGTCTCGAGGCTTGTTTTTCTCTTGTGCCGAATAACTCCAGAGCTCACGTAGCCCTGGTGCAGGTACTAGTTCCCAGTTCAGGGGTTTGGTAGCATCGCAACTACAAGAAAGCTGTAAAGCCTTGAGTCTCAGATCTATGCACCCCCAATACAGCTACTAGCTCATAAAAAAACCTGATAATTTCCTCCTTCCCAGAGTTGAAGGGCCAGCATTATTCTTTATATACAGGAGATGATTTAACTGGATCAGTGAATGTGAGGCAGAGTCTACTGAGACTGTACCTCTGTAGTTTGCATGTCTGATCCTTCTCCTGTTAACAAGGAAGGTCTAATACCAAGGAGCACAGACAGATCCACAATATTTGCTTAATGGTCTGTTAATACAGATCTGCTTGAAAATGCTCAGTTTTCACAGAACTTAAACTAACTGTGACTAGAGGAAGACTCTCGGAAAGCAGAACTTCTTTGTGTAGTGCCTCCTATATAAACAGAAAGTAACTGCAGGTTTTTCTGGGAGAAGTGAGAATCTTCTTCCTCAAGGTATAAACTTACATAGACTTAAGAGTTAAGAGATGAATAGTATATGGAGGAGTGTTTATTAAAAAAAAAAAAGAGGCTAATTCATTGGAATGTGGGGTCAAAGTGGGAATTATGCACTTACTATGTAAAAGCCCTAAAACCAAAGCACTTTCCAGAACAGCTGGTTCACTAAGCTCTTGCATCTGCAGAACTGAGTTGCAATCACTTTAAACTTTTGTGCGAGTTGGCTTTGTCCTGTAACTGGTAACACTGTGAAGGTTTATCTTCAGCAGTTTATTATACGTACTATATCTGTTAAAGTTCTTTCTTGCTTAATTTGTAGGGGGAAAAGCTCTTGAGATTATTTGCTGTATCCAACACAGAAAATAAAGGAATCTGTTAAACAGAGCAAAAAAGACATTGCTATACAGAAAGAAATGTTATTTCATGTGCACTGTTTCGTGTACATTTTTAAAGTTAATTGTGTCTGACTTCAAAACATAAGCCTTAAACACTGGATGAAAACCATAATGATTTCTTGGCTTTAAAGGCTTCTTTTTATGAAACTACAAAATATTAACTTGATCTATCAGAATCACTCTGGAGATGAAGCGTAAAGCCAGACATAGGCATTTGCAACTTTCATTAAAATCAGAGGAAATTGTATCTGCTTGTATATGCGTGGCATTCAGCCTACTGTCTGCTATTGTTAGGCAATATCAGGAGATTAGTTTGTGAACTGTGTGGAACATAGCAGCTCCTTTTTGAAGTATCACGATCAGTGTTGGAGGTGGTGAGGCCTTAATCTCATTTGCAGTTTTTAATTGTTGAAATGGAGCAATAAACAATAGGAAATTCTTTTATTACCTGGCAAGCCTGGATAAGATAATAGTAAAAGTGCCTTGTGGGCTTAATTCAACCTTAAGATTTCTCTTTACTTAAATACAGGTTTGTAAGCGAATGGACTTGGTTTGCCAGAGAATGTTAAATCAGGGATTTCTGAAAGTGGAAAGATACCACAACTTGTGTCAAAAGCAAGTTAAAGCTCAACTTCCAAGGTATGTACCAGTTAAAACTGTAATTCAATTTGGTTATTCTTTTAAGTAGGTTATTGAAAAGGAATTTCTTGCTGGCAGGAAATTCTGCTTATTTGTCTTGAAAATTTGAGCCACATGTGTTATTTAATTTTTTTCCAAAAGCACCTTGTACCTAAGATTTAGTTACAGAATAATGGTGTGGAAAGTATCTCTGACATTTCAGAGAAGAGTGGGTTCTGTATTACTCAACTCTCCTCGCAAATCAAGCAAGGACTCCTAGGAATGAATAAATTGCATTCCTTTTCATGGCCAACTGCCTTCACTGGTGATTTATCAAAGACTGCTTATAAAAAGGAGCAAGGTTTTTCAGTAACAAGGATTAAACAGGGGCAAGGACGAGGAATTTGATGTGTGAGCATTACCAGGAGCTAGTTTCTCAGTAAAGCAATGAATTTCTTCCTTTTTCCAGTGAACAAGTGCAGCTGCTGCTGTGCCCGATCACATTTTCCAGTTAGAGTGAAGAAACTAAATACTACGTACCATAGAGATCCTTTGTCAAAAGAACTTATATCTCAACCTGAACTTTGTAGCAAGCACTGCTAATATATTACATTTATTATGTCAGTTGCATTGAAGTACTGACCATAGGAATAAGGGGTGGGGGATAAAAATTTTCACACTGACTCGGTGTCTGCTGCCAGTTAGTACTGAAAGCTTGCTCTTAAATAGTCCTAAATTACATATAGGGTTTATGGATCACATAAGATGTAGTAATTATTTAGAAAACAAATTTTGTCTAAGAATGTGAAGTATGCTGTTACTAGCTGGTTCTCAGTCTACATGTATCTCTTATTTCCATGAAGACAAATGTTAGTGTTTACAGTTTCAAACCTCAGAGGGTTTTAAGGGTGAAATTAACTTGAGCAATGTTACAGTTTGATTTTTGTTGATTTTTTGTTAAATGATTGTCACCCTATGGTCTGTCTTCTAGGCGAGAATCAGAAAGAAGAAATCATTCATTAGCTCGCCACGCAGACATCCTTGCTGCTGTGGAAACAAGACTCTCTCTGTTAAATATGACTTTCATGAAGTATGTGGATTCCAATCTCTGTTGCTTCATACCTGGAAAGGTAAGATGTAGACTATATTTTGTGAATATGTATCTGTGTTTTAAAAAATGGGATTGTATAACTTAACCCAACACAGCTGGGGCAAATTGATATATTGTGTGTGTGTGTATCTATATGTAAAAACTGTGTTTCAGATACTCAAAAACAAACCTACAAGCCAGTACTCTATTTTACCAGGCAGTCTGAAATAAATGAACCAAACTATATTTAAATATTAATTATTTTAAATTTGATCTCTGCTTGCCCTTAGATTCTCTCTTAATTCTGATGTTTGACTCTTGGCATATACATCCTCTACAACCTTTTAGAAAAAACACATGATCCTGGATATCAGAAGATGTAGCAGTTTAGACTATGAGTAACACTAAACGCTGAATCAGAAAAATTTTAGGCACCTTTCTTAAGAGTTTGAGTACCTCAGCTTAATTGAATAAAGATATTTAGCATGTGGAAACACCTTTCAGTATTACAGTGGATGGTGTATTTTTGTACAGTAGGTGGAATTAATTTCAAGCGTGAAGTGTGTTAAATGTGAATATTACTGAACAATTCTGGTGTTAAGTACCCCAGCATTAAATATACATCATCTGGTGTACGGTACCCCAGCATTAAATACAAGTTATGCACATGAGATGTACTTTGGAGATCTCACTTCTTATAAGCTGTGAAAACAACCGTGCACGGGTGTCTTCCAGAGGAAGACTGGTACAGCTCAGGGATGAAACAAGATCAGTGAACATTAGCCTGGTTCATTGATCTCTCCATGCAAGGTTTGGATATGTTGGTACTGCTTTTTCGTGGGGAGATAACCAAATTGCACTGGGATGAATGGAAAAGTTACCTGTTGGATTCAGGGGCAGCATGTTGGCATTTATGCATTCCATGTTGGTAGGATAGATAGGCTGTGGGCATGGAATGTATTTTTCTTGAAGAGGTAGCTACTTTTGTACACTGTTGTTGACTTGATAATAAATAATTTTAAATTAAATAACTATGGTGTAATATATTCTTATTTGATTTTACATTGTATTTTTATATATACCATGTATTTTAAAAAAATTAATATGACAAAGTCAAGTGAACTTAAGCCCTTGATACTCACCTAGTAAATTAAATACTTAAAAGAAATGTTGCCATACTGTTTTGAAGAGTAGATGTGGAAAGGCATTACTCAGTCTAGACCTGGGGTGTGCAGGACTTGGGCAAATGAGCTTACCAGCCATTTTCCTTGTGGGCACTGATTCGTAAGGACCTTGATTGTATTTTGATATAACTGCTAAAAAGTTTGCATTTTTTAAAAGTTATTTACTTGGTGTTTGAATTTGTTAGCTGCTGCTCTCTAGACACAGTTACCAGTTCACCAGAGAATAATATTTTGGTCAATCAGATTCAAGGCTTAGTGTTCACTTGTAGTCTGTGGTTTCCCTCACACCTCCTTCACTTCCCTCAAGAAATTTCGCCACGGAACTGCCAGGCAGTGAATTCGTGTTAGAATAGGTGAACCCTGATTTGAGGCTGTCATTCTGTGAGTGTTCCTGGTGATAGCGGAGCACTGCTGCAAGGTTTTGTATTGAGGATGTTGTTGCTAACAGGATATAATGTGGGTGAAATTAGAGAAGTCTTTTATAAGTTTGTTGCTTGATGAGAAACTTTAGTCTTGTCTAGCTTTTGCAAATTTTTAGCTAAGCTTCCTTTATCAAAACACAGGTCCTTATGATCTGTGATCTTCAGGAAGCTCTCCAGTCATTCTTAATCCTGTGAGAAATACCTGTGTAGTTTCAGCTGAGAGACCAGCACTCTTATTTTGAGGTGCCTCAGTCTATAATTTATAGTGACGCACCTTTCATCTCTGTATCTCCCCTAACCAAAGGGCTTGTTTGCCAGACTTGTTAAGAGAATTATGTTCTCAGTCAGTAGTGGATTGATGTTTTATAAATTAATATCTTTTGGACTTAATCTGAATTTGCACTATTTTGGCTGTATGCAAGTGGACTCAAGTAAATATTTACAGCTCTTCAGACTGACATAATGCTAATTTTTGCTACTTCAGTTACATGTTTCATAACTGACTGAGGCTGCTCTGCATTGGGGTTTAGAGTGCCTTGCTTCAGGTTCTCTAAACTGAAATTATTACGCTTTGCTGAGTATAGATTATGTAACTTAGAAGTCAAGTATGGCTGTAGTAAAACAAAATTTTGCATAATAAGCATCATTTCATGAGATTGAAGAGAGCTGTTGTGATAGATCAAGTGGATAGCTTCTCTGATATACCATGAACAGCACTTCATTTCAGAAGGCTGATCTAGAACTAAAGCACACAGTGGTATGGAACTGTTACATGGTAAAAGCCCCTGAATATACCAAAATTTTTAGAACAAACAGAAATAATCTTGCCTGTATCAGAAAATCCTAATTCTTCTTAAATGTTTTAGGTAATAGATGAAATTTATCGAGTGCTAAGATATGTAAACTCTACAAGAGCTCCTCAGAGAGCTCATGAAGTTCTTCAAGAACTAAGGGACATTTCCTCCATGGCTATGGAATATTTTGATGAGAAGATTGTTCCAATACTGAAAAGAAAGATGCCTGGGTCAGATGTATCGGGACGTCTGATAGGAACTGCCCCAGGTATTAATTCTGACGTATAGTTAAGTTTTATTTAGCTTTTCTGTAAAAATTCACAGCACTGTATGTTTTTAAAGCTACCTCCCTGAAATGTGAGCTTTATTACATAAATATTGATGATACTTGTTTCTTAAGAATGCTAACTGAAATTCATTTGCTTTGAAATTTAAGGAGCCTTTGTACTACCAAAAGAACAGTCATTTGAATGTATGTTAGAATTATGCATAGTGTGTATTCATTAGACAAACGCTTTTGTGCCACCAATGAATGAGACTTTATCATTGCATTTGGTTGAAATTTGGCACATAATATGATGACTCGATGCCTTTTATTTTTAGGGCAATCAGCAAATGAATCTGCCTAAGCTGTTTTAGTACATAGAGAGCTAGAGCATACTTGTATGCGCCTTTTTACTTTCCTGGGACAGTATTGTATACACTCACATGCAAAATAATTACAGGTAATAGTGAAAAGGCAATTAAAATAAGTCTGTAACTGGTCCTTCATATACCCCTGTCAGACTTTCCAGAACTTTTGTGAACCAAGGTCTAAGGTAGTTGTCTTAATGGCAAAAGGCAAAAGGCTGTAAAAATGTAACATCTTCCATGTGGAGAACATTTTCACACTCTAGGAACTGTGAAATTAACTCCCTAAAATGATAACTTAATAAAGATTTAAGAAAAAAAAAATTGCGTCTTAAGCAAAAATGATAGGCCTAAATGCAGGAGATGCTTGTTGATTCTTGTATGTCCTGTCCATCCTTTTAGCCATAAGTGTATACCAACTGTTAATTATATCCTGTTAATTATATTTGCATTTTTTAATTATAAATGGTTTTTATTTTTTAAAATTACATATGTTAACTATGTATGTTAATATATACTGAGAGTCTTGGTTGAGGAAGCATTGCCCAAAAACATAGTTGATGTCAGTTGGCTTTTCAAGGCCAAGGCTTTATGATGCATAAAAATGCCTGTCTCCTGTTGAGGGAGGAGCATCATCTCTCCAATGGCAACCCCTCAGTGCCATGTAATGGTAGCTGTGCTGGCATCCTAACAGAGAAAAAAGAGGAGGAAAAAGAGCATGGCTGTTCTAGGCTGTTCCAGACTGTTCTGTTTGTACAGTACTTAAATGTTGCATCTTACTCGCACAGCAGTGCTAGAAGAGTGAAATGACCAAAAAAGTGATAGATATCTTTTATGGCAGAAAAAGTGAAAGAAATTATACAGTAGCTGTTAGTCTCCTTGATTTGCAGGCACTTTATTAGAATCAACAGTTCCAAGCTCAGATTCCAGTATGGTTTTAGTACTTAGGAAGAGTGATTCTAAAGAAGCATGGAAAGTAAATTCCTTTCTTCTAAAATGTAAGTTAAACTGAAATACCTTGTTAAGCCCCAAACCACAAAATTTTAGAACTTTAGCCGTCTGCAACTAAGACGGGAGATTTTTGCTGCTCTGATGAAAGATACTTATTTATTCTAATTATTCTCTATTAAGTAGATGTTGTGGGTTTTTGACTTAGCATCTCTGACATTGTCTACATGACAATATCTCTGCAATTTTTGATACAGCAGGAGGGGGGCTTATATACAGGAAATGAATGATGAGCTGTTTTCCAGACTACTGAAAAGCTATAAGTATTTTAAATTAAGTTGTGCTCTGAGATTACCGCATGTTCTTTTTAGACACTTAGATGACTGTAAATCTGTTTACATGTTCATATAACTTGAAACTGGTGTTCAGATTCACATTTGGGGAGTAGGGGTGAGCAAACTGTGAAAACTGTGACACAATTTTGACCTTTAAGTTTTAGAGGATTAATCGCACTTCTCTCTGAAGTTCCAGGGCCTTCTGCAGCACTGACAACAATGCAGCTGTTCTCCAAGCAGAGCCCTTCCAGGCAGGAAGTCACCAAACTCCAGCAGCAAGTGAAAGCGAATGGCACGGGCTTGACAGCACTAAAGCGGGAGATCTCAGAGCTCCGCATCAAAGTGCAGGAGCAACAGAAACAGCTCCAGGATCAAGACCAGAAACTGCTTGAGCAAACGCAAATCATAGGTGAACAGAATGCCCGGTTGGCTGAGCTTGAACGCAAGCTGCGAGAGGTGATGGAGAGCACAGTAGGAAATTCTTCAGGTTCTGGCTCAAATGAACAATCTCCTAGAAAACGGAGGAAGGCGGTGGATTCCACAGACTGTCCTAGGAAATCTAAACGCCTTCGAAACAGAAAATAACTTGGGAGTAAATGACACCTTCAGGAGGATACACTGCTCTAGTAGCCCAAGCAGGTCTGCTTGTTTGGATACTGTGACCAGCTTCATGGTGTCACTTAGGCTGCTGGCTCTTCAAAACACCTCTTAGACTTGAACAGTAATTTTCTTTCATTGACTTTTCCCCTGCTTTCTGTATGGGTGGGCCTAATGCACAGAATCTTTAATATTTGCAATAGTTACATACTAACCAGACCTGCTCTGTTATGTTTTGAAGGGTTAACCTTTTTTTTCTGTGCAAATGTGTTTAAAGTTATTTGTGTTTATGCATATGTTCACAAAAAAAATCTTAAATAAATTGTCTTAACTGACTAAAAAGTTAAGCGTTAAAACAGATGTCCTGTTCACTTGAAGGAAAGATCCACTTCTAAAACCTTGTTTTTGAGAACTTGACCTTTTTTGTTACAAGTGACCTTGTCTGGAATGTCTGAAAAGTAGTTAATACTTTTTGGGGTTCTCTGTAATGAGTAAAACTGACTTCTTAAGCTACAGTATTGGCTATATATTTTTGTAAACTTACAAGGAAGGGCCTTCTATCCAGTCTTCACATGCACACACCCTGGTTCTAGGTCTTGGGAGCCATATTCTACATTTGCATGGATAGATGCATGTACAGCTTAGTCAGTCTGCCAAAAGCACTTGCCTGAAATTGTTCCAAACTCTGGGAGAGAGCACAGAGACCTGTAAAGCAATTCTTTGTTCCTCAGCCATAACTTAGCATCTGCTTCCAGCACAACTGCTGTCTTACAGTGGGGGGGTGTTGTGAGGTGAGTGGCAGGAGCGTTTCAACCCTGCCTGCAAGGCAGGTGTTAGCCAAAGCTGGAGAGTTGAGAAGCTGCGAATGCAGCACTTGGTTCATAGGCCAACATCTAACACGTGTCAGACAAATTGTCCCTGCACTCGCCAAGCTTTGGGGACATCATGTGAATGAAATGCTGTATTATGGGAAAACTGAAACTATTTTGTGTGTCTGTGTTGGGGTTGAGGTGGAAATTTCTCTGTAACACTGATGACAATATTCTAAGCTTTCCTTATCCTAAACGGTAAATCACTTCAGACAAAGCTTTAATTTCTTTTGCACTTCTGTTTTGAGCTTGTAACTGGAAAAGCATGTCTTGCACTGTTCAGTCTCTCTGGTCACTTTAATCGCCTCAGAGTTATGTACAGTGATTATTCCCCCTCCCATCTGTATATTTTTGGAACCTTATACAAATACCATTGTCCTTGGTTTTGTTTTAATGTACTAAACTATGTAGCTTTATCATTTGACTTATGTTTTCTTTTTTTAACCAGCTGCTGCTGTGGGGTTAGGTGGTTCTGAATTCAACTTGGGATGGCACTGAAAATGCAAATGCTGCATTTGTAGCTGTTCACAATCTTGATACTGTGGGTTAAAGTGCAACTTTCTCTTTCATTTTGTATGGCTGTCAGCATAACATAGTGGCTGTGTTTAAAGCACCAAACAAATCAGAAATTGTCTGGTCAAATATTACATAATCACAGAAAATGGATGTTTTTCCTGAATTTGCAGTTACAGTTTTTACTTCGAAAGCATATTGGCTCATAACATGAGTAACATTGCAAATGGTACTGGTTTTCTACAGCTCAATATTTTTTTTACCATGAAGAATCTCTTTAAGATAGATACCTGCTATTCAGATTAAAAATACTGGCATATACTTTAAAAAATAATTTTGAATCCAAGGGTCAGTGTGATAGCTATAATTACTGTGTTTTACAAATTCATGTAATGGTTATTTCATGATGAAAATTTTCTGTAATGGACTAATTACCAGCTATTTGTGGTGGAATACTTCCAGACAAGTATAAATCTGCTAATTGCATTTACTGAAAAGGTTTATTTATACATCTCTGAATATCTTTTACCTTAGTTTCTTTATTAATTTCTAGAATATGCAAACAGTTTCCCCCTCTCCCCCTTCACAATATACAAATAGTTTCAGGTTACTCAAGAGTACCATTTATTTATGTGGTGGGGAATCTCTAGCTGTGTGTAAACTGAGCTGGAAAGAACAACAGCCTATTGTTTCATGAAACATTCTCTGCGAATGTGCCAAGTGCCAGCTTGGAACCTTCAACTCAAGGAAGTGTCACGTGTTCCAAGTTTGCAGGTGCTTCCTGATTATCTTCGTGCTAATGAGTACAGTAAAATGGAACAAGGCCCATGAAACCTAATGGGTAGAGACGATGGTTACAAGGCAGCTCGGAGAAATGCCTTGGCAAAGGCACACCAGTATTTTGTGCTTCACTTCCCATGGAGGGAGACATCAGATGGCTCTCCTGCTGGAATATAGACCACTGTCACAGACAGCATGGAGAAAACAGAATGAAGTAATAATTTGGAGAAAACAGCTGGAGCATTAATTTCTGACACCATATTGTCCCTTATTAAATAGAAATTGCATTTGCAATATATGAACAAGCTGATAAATTGTCTGAAGTAAAACTAAATCACTTTGCATTCTGAATGTCTGTGCACCTTTATATGAGTTGGTGTGTTGGCCTTGAGAAGTAGAGTGTTGGTATTGATTAGTGACTGTATGATCTGTTCAAGGGAGAGCCACAAACTTGTGAGACTGAGATGTAGTTTACAAAGTTACATGAAAAGTTGTTTTATTTGCAGCCACTGTTCAGTTTTAGTACTTGTATCAAGGGCTGAAACTGAACAGCTCAGGGTTGACAGGGAAAGCAATAGTGTCTTTTATAGTTTCTTAAAATAACTTAAAACTACCGAGGCCAGTTCTGCATTTCTAAAAACAGCAGCTTGCCTTGAAAACTTTTTTCATAGTAGGGTTGGGGATTTTTTGACAAGTTTGTGTAGTGAATGTGGTGAAAATGGGATCAGAAGATACTACAGTGATGCTTTCTTGAGGGAAAATGGGATCAGAAGATACTACAGTGATGCTTTCTTGAGGGAAAAGCTGTTTGTAACCGGGTCTTGCTTCCCAAATAGAACAGCATGTATGTAAATGCAGTATGCAAGCACCCTCCAAACAAGGGCTAATGGATGTCATAGGGGGAAGCACTGAAGGAGGAAAGACTACCTGCTTAACAAGATAAATTTCACAAATTAAAGAACAGATAGAAACAAATGGAACTTCTTCTGTTCCTGATACTTGCTCAGCATTGCATGTTAATCACTGAAGCTCATTAATGTTACACAGGTGCCTGCACCTAACTTCTTAATGTAAAAGGTAAGACAGAATGGAACAGAAATTTAGTTGCTCTTACTGAGATCTTTGGGAGCACTAAGATTGCCTAAGGAATTTTCAAAATCAAGAGCTTCTTGGAAATAGGATGACGTAGGATATGGTTGCATGTGTCTTGAGACAGGAGGCAGCTACCTGATTTCTTGGTGCTCCTGATGGTTTTAAGGTAACTGGCAAATTACAGTGGTAGATTGTTACTTCATTCATCAGCAAATTCAGTTTGGACTATTTTACCACAACATGTCTGCTAGTTGTGAACTGTTCTGATACTCTCCAGTTCCATTCCTGTGCTGCTTTGCACCATACCTGGACCAGCTCGCTTGTCAGTGTGCCCTCTGCTCTTGCAGTTATGGTTCTTGAATTTCCCCTTCCCTGTCAGACAGGAGTGCATTGCTGGCTTTGGTTTACATGTAACTGAACATTCTAGGGTTTTTGTTCTACTCTGTGCCAGCTGAAGACACACTAGGTACTGGATCTCTTTGTCTTTGGATAGCGAAAGGTCAGATTAAAAAAAAAAACCTGTTAGCTTGCTGAAGACCTAATAAATCTGGATTTGTTACAGACTGCTTAAACGAGAAGGACTCGGTGATTAAATAGGAAAGACATTCTCCAGTACACTTGGGCCATTGAATTATCCAAAACTTTAGTATTTTTCTTAGTTGTTTAAGCCTTGTTTAGCTGCTCTGGAACGTTTAGTTTATAAACCTGGGCCCGTGTGTTTAATTGTCCTACTGAAATCTGGGACTGTTTACAAACCTACATACATTTGCAATGTTGTCCACCTGCCTCTCTGTGCTGAACTCTTGACAGTGTCTCTCCCCCAGTGCTCCTGTTGGCCGAGCTGCAACCTCTCTCATCAGCTGACGCTTCCCTCCTTTTGCCAGGATCCTTGCCAAGGGTGAGAAGGTCCTTAGTGCAGCGATGGAGAGCAGTGCTAAGGAGGAGGGAAGGCTTTGAGAAATGCTGCAGTGTTTAGAGTGCGGCTGAGTGCAACACTTGTGACCCCAGCCCTTTTGCGTTCGGCGGCTGCGTGGCAGCTCAGAGGCGCTTCTTGGTTTGTTGTGAAACGCTCACTGACCGAAAAGTAAACCTTGCAAGGTCACGGTGCCTCGACGAAATCTAAACACCTGGTCTGCCTCCTATGCTGCGCCGGTCCTCAGAGAGTCGGCGAAATTCAGGTCGTGTGGCTGAGCTGTGCATAAACTTTTCCATGTCTCATCTACCTGCTCCGTTTTCCCCTTCTAATTTCCATCCTAATATGCACAGATTAAAAATGCATGCAAACAGAACTGTTCACAAAGGAGTTATGTTTTATGGAGCCTGTGCTTTGTCCATTATTTAGGTTGCAAACATTTTCAAGTAGGGATTTATTGCCCCTCCATGAGCCCTGTTGCACAGTGGCCTTTTAGCAGATAGTATTCATTAGCCTTTTTTATTAATTAATACTAATAAACTAAGCATAATGAACCTTGAGATACTAATATTACAATAACAGGTAAGGTATAATTTACTTTGTGGTAACTTCCTCCACTGTTTTTATCGTTATTAGTGATTTAGATTGTTTTCAGTGGACAAGTAAAATCCCAAGCAAGTAGTCATTCATCTGCTATATTAAATAATCTTTGAACTGTCCGAAGCCCATATTCTACGAGAAATACATGCAGGGACAGATTAAATGGAGGCTAATTCTTACAGAGGAGTTTGTCAAAGAAGTCCTTAAAGTATGTTACCACAGAACGGGGAGAGGACAGAGCCCTCGGCACAGGCGCTGTGAGTTGTAGTTCCATCCTTTAGGCAGGGGCTAGAGCACCACAGCAGTGCAGCTTTGGGGCAGGGGCTGGCTGGTCCTTGAGGCCCCAGCGGCTGGGGCGCTGCCCTGGGAGACCCTGCCCCCTGTGTGTCCCCCTGCCCTGTGTGTGTCCCCCTGTCTGTCCGCACCCTGTCCCCTGTCTGTCCCCCCCCGCCCCGTGCGAGGCGCTGCGGGCGGGGCGCCAGCAGGGGGCGCCTCGCGGGCAGCAGCCAATGGGCGGCGCGGGCGGGCCGGGGGGCGTGGCCTCCCGCGCTATAAGGTGCGGGTCCGGGGGTGCCGCGGAGCGGGCGGGTCGGACGGGCGGTGCGTGAGGGGTGTTCGCCGCTGCCGCCATGGGGAACACCGTGGCCAGAGAGGATTTCGAGTGGGTGTACACGGACCAGCCGCACGCCGACCGCCGCAAGGAGATCCTGGGTGAGGAGCCGCGGAGGGGAGCGTACGTGGCGGAGCGGGGGGCACATGCAGGGGCGCCCCGCAAAATGGCGGCGGGGCCCGCGGGGGCTCCGGGCGGGCCGGGCCGGGCCGGGCCGGGCAGGGCCGGGCAGGGCAGGGCAGGGGGGCCGCAGCCGCAGCCGCAGCCGGGCCCACGGCCGGGGAGGCGGGAGCCGCCGCCTTGGCGG
>JAWWTY010000106.1:7500680-7523032 GCA_035222235.1 Margarornis squamiger
CGCCTTGGCGGCGCTGGCGGGGGAGGGGAAGGGAAGGGAAGGGAAGGAGCGGGGGGAAGGAGGGATGGAAGGAGGGAAGGAGGGGGAGGGCGGGCGGCTGCGGAGCGGAGCGCCGTGCCGAGGGGCCGCCTGCGGGCCGGGCGGGGCCGGCAGCGGGATATCCCCGGGCGGGAGAGCGGGGCCAGGCTGGGCTGGTGTCACCCCTCGGGTCGGCTCGGTTTCCCCTCGCGGGGGCTGGAGGCGGCACTGGTGCCCGCCGTGGACGGGTCTGGTTGCCCAGCAACGCAGAAGTGCTAAAATTACTTGATTCCGAAAGACTCATTGCAGCCGCAGATATCACAAGTGGAAAGGTCATGCGTCTTCATTGCCTTTGCAGACAGATCCTAATGGGGAGGAAGGGAAGGAAACGCTCTATCTGCTGCTGTAATCTAATTAGGGTAGGCTGTGAGGAGAGCTTCGAAGTAACTCCTTTTTCATTTAATTCTTTCTCATCCAGCTAAACATCCAGAGATAAAAGCATTGATGAAGCCAGACTACAACCTGATCTGGGTGGTTGTGCTGATGGTTCTGGCGCAGTTGACTGCATTCTATCTAGTTAAAGACTTGGATTGGAAATGGGTAGTCTTCTGGTCATATGTTTTTGGAAGCTGCATTAGCCACTCCATGACTCTGGCCATTCATGAGATCTCTCACAACAGTGCCTTTGGCAACAGCAAAGCCATGTGGAATCGATGGTTTGGAATATTTGCCAACCTCCCTCTTGGTCTCCCGTACTCCATATCCTTCAAGAGATACCACATGGATCATCATCGTTACTTAGGAGGTGATGGAATCGATGTGGACATTCCTACCAACTTTGAAGGCTGGTTTTTCTGTACCCCTTTTAGGAAGTTCATGTGGATTGTTCTTCAGCCTTTTTTCTACGCCATTAGACCTCTCTGCATCAATCCCAAACCCATTACTCGACTTGAAATAATCAATTTGTTGGCTCAGCTTTCCTTTGATGTTGTGATATATTATTTATGGGGTGTCAAATCCATTTTTTACATGCTTGCTGGCTCAGTACTTGGACTTGGGTTGCACCCAATTTCAGGACATTTCATAGCTGAACATTACATGTTTTTGAAAGGACATGAGACCTATTCCTATTATGGGCCACTTAATTTGCTCACTTTCAATGTTGGCTATCACAACGAACATCATGACTTCCCCAATATTCCTGGCAAGAGCCTTCCTTTGGTAAGTTTACTTCCAAGGTTATTACTTTTTCTTAAATTAAGTCCTACTTTAACTTGAGAATTAGGTAGAACACTTGACAGAAGAATGGAAGTTGGGACATTAAAAAAAAAGAAGAAATAAAAATCACGAGTGATAAAGGAGGTAATTACTTATCATTTTAGTGGTATCCTGAACAATTTTCCAATGTACTGACTGCCTCTTTCATAAAAGGAGAGGGGAGGAAATGCGTATCTTATGCTTTGCACTAAATTTAGCTTCCTGTAATTACAACCTGTCTTTTGATTTCTTCCGTTTGTAAGTGTGCAGAAAACTAGTTAAGAAGTTGCAAATAACTTTGAAGATTTGTTGTCTCTGTCTGCAGTCTTAAGGACAGTATTGTAATGTGTGCTTATGCTTCAGTTTCTCCTATCAGTGACATTCTTTGCTGGGGAAAAGAGGGTTTGAGGTGCTGTTAATGTTTGTTGTACTGTTGACAAATGTTTAATAACTTTATGTTCTGGAGCACCTCAGTTTCTTCAAGCAAGAGCCTTTGAACCCTAAATAAGTATCAGCTGTACACGGACAGAATTAAGGCTTCTAAGCCAGGATTTAGACCTGTCACGTCTGCATGAGTAGCAGAAGTGAAGTTTCTCCTCACTTCAATCTTTGCTTCTTAAAGACAGGAGTTTCATTCTCATTTTATGTGTTTCCCAATTGGAGCACAGGCTTCAGGGGACGCTAAATTTGACAGCAACTATGGTGTTGCTCTTGTAGCTTTGTTATTGCACTTGGCAATAGTAAGACCTTATAAACTTGTCCCTTTGGTGGAGTCTAAACTTGTTAGTTTTGTTGTCAGTGCTGGAACTGTAGGTGAAAGAACTATGCCAGCACTTTTAGCAGGGTAGGTAAATCATGTAATGGATTCGTTGAAGTTTGTGGTTTTCTTTTTTTTTTAAAGTCAGATGATTGCTCTTATTCATAGACTTAATCTTCCAAATACAGCAAAAGTTGCTTTAACTCACCTTTGATGCCTAGGTCTGTGCTGGTGAACCAGCATTCCACCTCTTGCAGAGGTACTTCAGCTATAAATAGGCGTGAATTTTTTCAAGTATTTAATTCTGGGGTAAATACCCAGTTCTGCTGCAGGACTTGTAGTCCACAGCTCTGATAAGAAAACAAAGCCTTCTTTTAGAACAGTGTAGTTAATTTGATTGGACTGGACTCTGCTATGCTGTGTGCTAAGATCCCTGAAGTACTGAACACTTGATTCCTCGGCAATGCTGAGCTGAGCATTATTACTGTTTAATAAAAGTACAGATGCACTAATCTATAGGTGTGATGATGGATCAAAAAGATCTTCAGCGTCAAACTAGGCATGTAAATATCTTGGGCTTGTTTGTCACTTACACAGATTAATATCTTTCTGACTAAAACTATGGAATTTTGTGAAAAATCCTTTTTGTTCTGTGCAGGTTTTTAAGGCTTCAGGTGGTTGGCCTTAAATATCAGTAAGGACACCTAACTGAACCTGCTGCTCTCAGTTTAGAATAGTGGTCTAGTCAGCATGTACAAGTGATAAGAGTCTTTGGAAGCAGTTTATATGCATTCTTTAAAGTCTGTCTTCATAAAGGTGTCCTTCTGAAATACAATAATTTTCTCTTCTGAGTGCTGAGGTTTGAAACTACTTGTAAAAATAGCTGTGTTAAACAGCTTTTCCTAGAATTTATAACATCCTTTTTACTGCTACTGTTATAGCTATGAGTCAACACTGAACTGAGTCACCCACTTCCAATAGCAACTAAACCACTTGCTATTGTGAGCTACATCATCCTGTGGGTAGCACAGTGAGCGGACTTTGGAGTGTCAGTGGAGGTTGTTCTGGTTAGCTTCAGAAGTTTCACATGAAGTTTATGTAACAACTAGGGAATTGCTCTTTGCTTCCAGAAATGTTCACGTTGTGGCACTAGTGGCCCTTCCTGTGGAATCTAACCTCTGAAATTAAAGTGCTGTGCATTAGGTTACATGTTGAGGTTGCAAATAATAAAGTTGTCACAATTTGTGCTAACATAACCAGTAAATAAACCTCGTATCTCTTCTTCAGGTGAAGAAAATAGCAGCTGAATACTATGACAACCTGCCACAATATAACTCTTGGATAAAAGTACTGTATGACTTCGTGATGGATGACACAATCAGCCCATATTCACGCATGAAAAGGCAATTAAAGGGTGAAGTGAAGCAAGATTAAACTTCTGGCAACCAAAAAACTTTGAAACGTCTGCTTGCTTTAAAGTGGCTGGTATAAAGGTCTCTTGCTAAAGCTGTTCACCTGTGTCCTGAATTAAGATGTATAGCAACACAGCAATGCATCCTTAAGGATTTTGTAGCAGACTCCTACCAGCTATAACATTCCTCACAGTCCTCAGATTTATTGGTTTAATGTGTCTCTGTTTGCCTAAGGATCAGTGTTATATGCATAATGCAAAATCCCTTTGTTACAGAATTTACTTTGGTAGGTGTTCTATATAAAATATGTCTGACTCATAATATTTTAAAAGTTCTCAATGTAGTATATACTGCCCTCAACACGCTATTTAGATGTCTGTAGTTTTAAAATGCTGTACTTACCTGTTGATTCTAAACTAACATGATTTGTTAACTTAAACCTTCTGTTGAAAATGTTTCCAAACTTATGGTTGGAAAAGCTAAATTTGCACAGAAATGTTGTCTGCTTTACTTTAAATATGTAATATGTCATTTGAAGCATTGCTTTAAAGTTCTACTTTTTCTAGTGAAAGTACCTTAAAGGAGCAATCTGTCAGAATGAAACCAGTATCTTTGAGATGGCTTCTGTGACTTCTTTGTAAAAAAGTGGGGAATTCAAGGGTATTGCCAACTCTGTGGGTCCCACATACTCCCTGAGCTGCTTCTGTTGGCCTGTTGTGTGAGCAGGTGGCATTTAGGAAACTTAAAATAACTGATCTGAATTTTCGTCTTGGAAAAATCATTACAGCTTGAGGTTTTTCTGATCTTCAAAGAAAAATTATTACCATGTTACTATGGTTTTAAATGATATAAATATTTACAGTCATTTGGAAATTTGGCTTGTATGGAAAACTGAATGAAAACAGATGCTGTTCTGGCAAACAAGGCTAGCTACAACCACTGGCAATTCTACCTGTTAAGCACATTAGTCATTTGTGTACACAGAAAGGTGTTGTTAAATAATCGTTTGTTTGTTTTTTTTTTCCCCTAAACCTACAGTACCCTCCATAAATACTTGTCTTTCTTACATATTAAAATGTGGTGAGAGGTGGTGATATCAAATTTCCTGCTTAAGAAGTAATTGGGAACAGAGAAGGGATAGACTTACTGAACACTGAAGAATCTCTCCATACCTCATCACAGTGGATTTGCCTTCTATTGTCTAATGCATTGAGGATGGCTTTGAGCAGTCAAAGGCAGATACAAATCACCCTTAAATCTCAAATGGTGATTCTGTGACTGCACTAACCTGAAAGATGGAATCTGAAGAAGGTGGAATTTTTAGCTGCTCTCTATGCTGGTCTGCTGCAAGTAACTTGAGATGCCATCAACTTCTGCATTTTGGTGTGGGTTTTTTAGGGTAGTTTTTTGTTTGGGTTATTTGTTTTTGGAAGAAGGTGAGTGCCTGAAAAGAATGTATTGGTACATCTTAGCCCCTGCTCATGGTGGTCACATTCTTAATGTGTTTTAAGTATGGGCCCTTATCTGTGGCTAAGCAATAGAAATGGTATGAGAGTATGGCAACCACTTACAAAGTGACTTCATTATGCCAGGTATGTGAGAGCTAGCTGGCATATTGCTCAGGGTAGAGTGTAATGTCAAAATATACTTTGTCCAGTATTTTTACATGTAATTAAAAAGCAAAGATTAAAGTAATATTGGGTGAATTTTTGATTGGTCCCCTTATGCTGAAGAACTTGAGCTTTAGAGAAATCTGGTATTTTTAAAGCAGGTTTGAGACCTGTTCTATTGAGTAGTGGTACAGGTGAACTGTAAAGATTCACTACCTTTCCTTTCTATTCAGGAAAACTGGCTTTGGTTGAAATACTTGTATAAGCTTAACAAATTTCAAACCAACTTTTTTTTCTTTTTAAGCAATTCAGTTAATTTCACCCTTTGCTTCTTATCTTTGATGTTGATGACTCACTGTAAGTGGATGAAGGATGGAAAGCATCTCCAAAAACTTTAAGAGCTAAAGAAATTCAGCTATTCTACATGAATACTTACTCAGAATTCAGAGTCAAAATTTTATAGTTAGACTTAGTTACCTGTTTCATGGAATCACTGATGCGCCTTACCGTCCCCCCAATAGGCAGTGCAAGTGTAAATTCCTGGTTTTAATCAGGACTGAAGTTGCCATCTCTTGTTTAAAATTGCAAGTGTTGCTTTAAAGTGTTCCGACTGTGATCTTCCCTTCTAACTACAGTTATAAATATACTATTTTCACTTCAAGAGGTTCATGATAGTGGGGAATTCTGAGGGAGATATCTCTGTATGCCATAATCTTTCTGAAATATCTGTTAATGGCTACCTATTGGAGAACACTTACTGGATTAAGTTAATCTGAGCCAGTGAGGCTTAAATTTGGATTTAAATAATGGTCTGATTCTTGCAAGCATTGGTAAATACCATTCTTAGGCATATAATTCCTGTGTAATCTGCAAGAGGCCTTGGCATCTAACTTCAATAGTAAGAATTTTGCCAAAAGCAGATCATCTAAAGGTTAACCTATACTGCAGCATAGTTTCATCCCTAAAAAACAAGAGTTAGAAGCATTTCTGAGCCACTGGTTTTAATTAAGAACAGCTGAGCTACTTAAGATTTGTGTTTGATATATTCTAAATGTACAGCTAGATTTATCCAGTCATACTTAAACGTGGCATGGCACTGAACTAAGAAACACTATCACTTTTTAAAAGCACATGTGAACCATTAGCTATTGTTCTTAAGGAATTAAATAGTTTTCACTAATACAATAAAACTATATCTGGCAGAAACTGGTTAGTACAATTTTTGAAACATTTTATCTGAAAGTTGGAGGGAGCCTTAACTAACCAGTGAGGAACAAATTAAACCTAAAGAGCAGTAAGAAGCCTGACAGTTAACCCAGTTATAATTTTTTTCTAAATCTATTCAGATAGAATGTGTAACTAAAGCATCTCAGTTTGGCAAACAGCTCCTTTATGTGAAATCAGCCAGGAGTTTTAACTATCGTGCAAGTATTTTAGCTGCAGTTACATGGTGCAGAGCCCTGAATCCCCTTCAGGGCTTTTGGAGTAACTTGCAGTTTTCAGAATAAACTTACTTGCATGGCTTTTAACACTCCCTGCCCCCAATTATTTGAAGTTGCTTAAGTGGAATAAGTTATGCATCCTGGAATCTGATTGTACTAGGCATTAGTTTTCCCACAGGACAGGCGTGGGTATATTCTTCTTTCAAAACAACTCTTGCCTCTGGCATTCTTGTTTTGCTGTTGAACCTGTCTGCTTCCCAGCACTGACCAATTAACATGTGTTAAAAGAATGCATCTTTCTGGTTACACATCTCTGTGCCTTCAGAACCAGGGCAAGACTTCCCACCAGGCACCAGAGGTCAGCTGAAAACTAGTTAAGACTTTCAGTTGTGTGTCTCAGAATTCTTCTGGTGCAGTCTTTAAGTATAGCTGGTGAGCAATAACATACTTGAAAGTCTACAGGTGGAGAAATGTATCTGTTCTAGGTAAGTGGCCACTGTTAGATGTCAGTGGTTCACCTCTGCCTCCCTGACTTTTATTCTTTGTATCAGATGGAACGGGGCATGTCAGAGTAGAGCTTAAAGCTGTTCATTCCTTATTTAATGATGAGGTTGAACAACTGATAACATCAGTGCTGTAGACTGCAGGCTGCCATACTAATCCTGTTGGACAAGCAGGAGAAAAGTCACTTTCAAACAGCAATCTTGTCTAAGTAGTTTGACACAGCTTTTGAAAAGTGTACTCCTCTGTAATTTGAAAGTCTCAAAAGACTTATGGCCAAGCAAGTTCTGCTGTTTTAGCTCACACTGCAAGGCACAGGCTGTTTCTGCAAGATCCTAGGAAAAATCTGACAAATGGGTTTGTCTAAAATCATGGATCTGCCTTTACCACAGTAGTGTGCAACTCAGTATAAAATTGTCTCTAGCAAATCCTCCATTTCCTAATCAAGCCTGCAGTGGTATACAAGACTTTAGTAACAACAAAGATGTGGAAGAAGCTTCCTATTGAGCCAAGAATGAAGACAGAGGTTTTTGGTTTGGTGGGTTTTTTTCTGGTTTGTTCCCCCGCCCCCGTTGACAGTTCCCTGCAGTGCCTCTGCCCCTTATCCATGCTTAACTTAGCACCTACTAGGCTCTGGGACAGGATCATTATTGTGGTTTAGGTATGTTGCTAGCCTCAGGAAAAGAGAGACTAGAATGGCATGATGAACAGTTTCTTGATCTTGTCACAACAGAAACAAGATGACTGGAGGCAAAACCTCTAGGCACGTCTGCTGGGAGGGGCGGTAGCTGCATATGCAGAACAAAATATTTGTCTCTATTTCATGAAAAGGCTTGTTCCTTAAAGCAGTTGCCATTTTCTGCGTACAAAGGATCTCTTCTGTACAAAGGATCATTGTTTTTTTGGTGATACATACTACAGCCTAAGCAGAATTTCCCACAAGAAAAAGTAGCAGTGTGGGTGCACCACTCCTGTGTGAACTGTCAAACCCTTGTCTGCTCCTTGATGCACATGTAGCCCAGGCAAGGTAAGCAAACAGGATATGGACGCTTGACTGATCTGGCTTTTTCTGCCCTGCAACTTAACTTCAGATTTTCTAGTAAATTCAAACCCTTCTGCATCCCACTTCCTTTTCTGTCATCACTTGTTAAGAAAGAAGAATGATCATGGGACACCTTGAATATTAAACATGTTTCCTGTTGGAATTTTTGACAAGGCTATGTTGTTATTATGATTACTTGAGTAGTATCTCCTCTGTCCTGCCTTGTAAGTCCTATTTTGCTTTCTTGCTCCAGATATACACAGGAATAATACCATCATGAGAGGAAAGGAAAATTCTTAAGTGAATATGCCAGGGCTTGAGGACTTCATTCCTTCCTGAGCTCATCAGCTGCAGCGATCCTCAGGTGTGATAGCAGGAATCTTCTCTATATACCCATAAAGGAGAAATCATGGGTTATTTTCATTGGTCCACTTAAACAGTCAGATGAATTGTCTCAGAACTGCGTGTGTTCAGCCTTGAGAAAGCTTAGGGGAGACCTTACTGCTGTGTTCCAGGGGTGGCTACAAAGAAGATGGAAATTCCCTTTTTAAAAGGAGTCACATGGAAAAGAGGAGGGGTAATGCATGCAAGTTACTTCTGGGGAGATTCTGATTAGAAATGAGGAAAACAATTCCAATGGCTGATTGTTTTCATTGTGAAAAATCTCCCCAGGGAAGTGGTGGATTCACCAATGTCAGACTTGTAAGATGCAGCTGGACAGGGTGCTGGGCCATCTTGTGTAGACTGCGCGTTTGCCAAGAAAGGCTGGACCAGATGACCCTTGAGATCCCTTTCCAACCTGCTATTGATTGAAAATGGTGATTCTTCATCTTGGGGTTCTGGGAATCATAGCAGTTTCTGAAGCTCCAAGCCTGATTTGCAATTAAAAGCAGACACATCATCTTTTGCTTAATGTGTTAGTCATAGGAGTCAGAATTTGAGTCATTGAGGCTCTGGCTTCCCTAGGAGGGGGAGGGAATGTCATACCATGTTGAGCAAAAATCACAGTGGAAAGTACAAGCTGCCATAAGTGTCAGTATTTTTAAAATGCAAATCTGTGGGGATTAGTTCTGTGTAATAGCCTTTCACATTTACCTGTGCAGAAACATGGGCAGCAAGATCTGTTGTTAGATGGCAATTCTGAGAAGAATTTAAGATGTAAGGCACTAGGTTGTTCAGAGTATTTGTTTAAAGGAATTGTGATTTATTAAATGATTTTCTCCTTCTTAAGTGTTTAAGTAAGTAGAGGGGATGCTGACAGATCAGATGTTGCTTACAGAAATTATTTCACTGGTTTTTTTACATGTAAATGTCATGACTATAAATAATTTTTAAAGTTTAGTGTTATCAAACTTAAGACTTTCTAAGAAGTTTACTAGCAGAAATCATGTTTCCTTTTCTAATCCTTGACTGGTTGTAGTGCTTTTAGGAAGAGTAAGGCTGACCAGAGGAACTGAGAATAATCATTAAAGAACTTTTTAAGGTGATCATGGTAAAAAAAGTCTTGTAGGTAGGCTTGTAGGTTTCAGAAGTTGGTTGCTCAGTATGCCTCATTTTTCAGTTTTCTGTCTTCACTTGGATAGTTTCCAGTTTGCTGATGCTGGAAGTTAAGACCCTCCTTCCAAGACAGAAGTTCTTGTATTAAAAAAAAAAACAAAACTGAGGCTCTTGACCTGGTTTTTAAACCAGTAACATTTTCCTTCCTTTAGAGGATACCAAAACACCTAAGAAATACAAATCTGTAACAGAATTTTTTTGTTGTTGCACATGTCTGTTTAAGAATAACAACAAAGAACCAGCCTGTCAAACAACTTTTATCTGTTTCAAATGTTTCTTAGGTTAAGTCATAGCACTTCTGATTTCTGAAGTTTACTCTGAGGTAATTCTGAGACAGCTTGCCCTCTGTGGATGGTTTCAGTAGGGCAGAGGGAAGCCATTAGATGCTCTCAGAACCTGTGCTGGCACAATCATGTGTCACTGTAGTTGGAAAAGGCAGGATTAATGGTGTGATAACACCAATTGCAGCATTTTTCCAGTCCTCCCAGTGATTATTTCAGAGTCCTCATTCTGGAAAACAAGGCAATTTTCAATGATGGTGGAAAACAGCTCTTTGAACAGTGTAAACACTTGGATGGGTTAGCCTCTCTGCCTTAGAGATTTCTGATTCAGGGCACCAAATATATCAGAATGGTATTAGCTGTTTGGCACTAAAAGCATTCATTTAAAAAATGTAAATGGTTATAAGCAGCAGGTGTGTATTATTTCTTTTATTCCAGAGGCAGTTAAATTAAGGATGGTTTAGAGCAGTAGGTTATGATGATCTTTTCTTCAGGTGCAGTATAAAAGTTGAGACATTTAGTACAGCTTCTTTCCAAAGTGTCTCTTGAAATCCGGCATGGGTATTGCAAAACTGTCCACCAGTGTAGAATAGGTCTCTTGGGAATTGTCCAGATGTATCACCTGCACAGTGATTGATGCAGTTCTTCATACATTATTTGATCCTAACAGCACCAAGATAAGAGGAAAAAAAATACTTCAGACAATGGTAAAAAGTTATACAATATCTTAGTGATTTTTTTATTTAACTAAGTGATGCATTATTTAAGTGTAACAAGCCAGTTAAATGAGCCACTAGCTGTATTTTAAAACATTTACAAACAAAAACCTCAGTAAGGCAAACCCCTACTCTCCTGTCTCATAAATTAGGTTCTCCAGTGACAGTCACCAATGGTGTGTAATTCACAGAAGCCTTTGGCTCCGTATTGCCATGGTAGGTTAGATGGCAGCTTCACTGAGAAGGTACTGCCCTCTTTACCACAGGAGCTGCTGAATTGACACACTTTCCTCCCACATCTAGTTCTGCCAAAACGAACAGACAAGATCATCTTTTGCTAGTCTGACTTAACTGTAATTGTTCTTTAACCCTTCTTGCTAGTTCCTCAAAATGACAGTTTTGAGGAACAGAATACTTCTACTGAAATAACTGCCTTCAGAAAGTGATGTCTGTCCATAAAATAGACTTACTTTGGTTTGAGAACAACTTACTTTGGTTTGGCTTCAGTGAGCCAACTGAACCATGCAAGTTAACTGAATGCAGAAATGTGTATGGGATGGAAGAAGCAAATACTCTAAATCAGTGAAATGCGGCTTTTTTATTTTCCAGTATTCATAGAAGGTGTGTATAGAGTTTTTGCCAGACTGCATTTGTCAGGCAGATAGGAAGTAGCATCTGGAAATGGGAGATAAGTATCTTGTATTGCAAAAGATATTTCAAAATACTCAACTGACAAGTCTTCAGATGGATTTAATTTCTCTCTGGCTAGTGTTAAAAGTGAATATATTAATGTATTTCGGCTGTAGTACACTCCTGGAAACATAGAGGCCTATACACAAGCTCTGCAGCAGTAACAATTCCAATATATTTATATTAACTTCTAAGTTATAATAATTAAGATGATTGAACAACTTTTCTTTCAGTTGTTAAAAAGAACAGGTCATTAGGAAACATTTATAACCAACTTCCTTGACAAATGCAAATAATGAAAAGACTGATACAAAATAACTAAGATGATAAAGTGTATTTTATGTCCTGTCTCCAAATTATGTCTCTTGAACATCAACAGAAAAGGCTGAGCATCTTTGAGTTCACATCCATCTGAGGGAAAAAAGGGTGTTGGGAGGGTGTGGTGCAGTCTAAAGGCCTTGACTTGTAACTGAAAATTCAGGAGATGTGAAGAGCTTAGGGCCAGGTCAATAACCAATCTGGGAACGTCAGTGAGAAGCCCTAGGCAGGATACTAAAAGTTAACCTTGATAGCTTGGTAATCCATCTACATGCAATGCATCATCTGCAGCTGGAAAGGGAGGCTTTAATTTCTGACCTTAACACAGACATCAGGTTTGTTTAATGCAGAAACAGGTAGTGTCAGTTTGAAATACATCCAAGTATGCTGCAACCTTAACTACTCCCACCAGGCTCCAGCATAAGAGTATCCTTTCCAGGGGAGTAACGAATTTTACATTCTTGAATCAAGTTATCTTACCTTTTTGGATACTGAAGATTTCACTTTCCTAAAAGCTTCTTCAAAGTGTTTACGGGAAATCTTGATTTCTCCTTAAAGAACAAACCATCATAAATTACTAAAATTGCAGGTAAGTGACAATGCAGGGGGTTTTTTTTTGTTTTTTTTTTCATTTTGCAGGTATTCTAAAGCAGCAATCTTAAGCAAACCTTAACTAGCTGCATGTGCTACTCAGCTGGATGAGATCTAATTCAATAGTGCTTTGAACACTTGAACTCTTGTATGTAGACTCCAGTCTCTGATCTTAGGCAAGATCTTAATCCCTCTATCCCTTGCACCTTAAGCCAAAGAATATTTACTTGTTTCAGAAAGTTATTTTAAGTATTGGTGTTTCTACCTGCAGACTGAGAATTTCATTCTCAAAAATAATGAGTTAATTGCAGCTTACATCAAATCCAGAGAGGTTAAGGGATGTGAATTATTTCTGGAAGTGAATGCCTCAAATCCTGCTGCTTCCAGTTCTGGACTTTATTTTCTACGTGTATTTAAGATTCCCTCTTATTAGAAAGTATATAGGAAACGTTTTTTTATCATTCCAATTCTACTCAATTTCTAAATAATTGACTTCATATCATTGCCTTCTCTGGTATTACCCAGAAGTGATGAAAGATTTCACTTCTAGAACTCCCTGTATTTAAGTTTATGCAAATTGCCCTTTTGACCTTAATACAGCCATCCACAGTAATTATTCTTAATAATAACCTTTTGGACAGGTTTTTTTTGTATGTTAAAACATAGGCATACATCAAGTAAGTTATGGATTCTTCTGCTCTCAGAAGCAAATGCCTTGTTTAATCTAGAACTAAGCATCCCAAGAGGCCACTACCCTAAAGATTCATTACAATGTTAACACTATGCACAGATATCAGATATGACAGAAATACAAACTATATTCTTTAGAATCAGTTCGGTGCATTTTTTTCATTGTTTCATTAAGATACTTCTTGCTTTCACTGCCACTACCTTTGCAATGTCAAATGGGATGTGCCAACATGAAAAAACTGTTAAGATTAATATATTTTGAGTCCAAGTTTAATAAAAATCTTCTGCTGACATAGTAAAAGACTACTTAGCAAATGGAAGGCACTAAATTAAAAATGAGAACTTGTCTAAGGTATGAAGCAGAACAGCAAATAGCCTACAGTTATTATTACCTGCTTTAAAAGTAAAGGCGAAGGTTGAAGTTCACTGAACTAAACATACAACCTTGCTGCTATTTCTCATCTCACTTCTCTGAAGTTTCATATTCAATATTCCTATTACCATATAAAGCTAAAGTTTATACCTGTATAAATGAAGATGTGATTTTAAATATCAACATTTTAACCTGTTTGCCCAGGGAGACACTCCTTTACAGTAAGAACAAAGTTCAATTTGGGTCTTTCACAGAAGACAAATTAAGATTGAGTCATCAAAACTCCATAAAATAATAAAATGAAGCTAGGGGAATTTAATTTTGCTTTCCCTTGTTTTCAGGAATGTAACTTCCTAATCAAACTGTGACAATATGATAGGGAGAGTGAAAAATCTACTGCTAGGTAAACTAGTTCACCTCTCATTGCCAGTAGGTTGGGCTGCTTCACGCTTACTGTGCAATAAAAGCAGGCACAAAGCTTGATCCTGTAGAGAACTGAGCTGTCAGTAATCTATACCTTGGCTACTTTTAAAGGCATTAACATAGTTTGCCTTTAGCCTGAGTAAGTAGGTACAAATATTTTATTGTTTAAAGCCATTTATATTGATAAATTAAAATAATGAAGTATAGCAACAGGTACAATATTTTGGAAATAAGACCAAGTAATTAAAACATTAAATGTGAAATTGTTTTTTTCCTATTTACACAGATGAGTGAGGGACAGGTGGTTCCCTTTCCTCTTAAGTTGCAAAACTTTAATCTCACTTGTTAAACCACACTTGCTCTTCACTGCTGTAACAAGAAGTCTCACAGATTCTCTCCTTAAGATCAGCTTTACAGTCTATGAAAATGATGTGGGGCCACTGGCTGTCTTTTATAAAAATATACAAAAAGGGTCACAGTTTAGAAGATTATTAAGTTCTCTGTATTTATTGCTGCAGCTGAAATAAGAGTGTAAGAATCTCTCATAATAATTCTCGCACCCTATACATTCTCTGGTACTAGATCTACTTGCAATAAATACACAAAATTAAGCTAAATAGGTGAGTTAAGATGTTAATGGTAAGTCACTGGGACCACATGGTGTTCACCCAAAGTTTCTGAAGGAACTTGTCTGTGAAACTGCAGGACTGCTCAGCAGGGTGGGTCCCACTCACTGGTGCTGACATCAGTTTCATGCACCATCTTCTGTGGTTTGGAAAAGGGAGGCAGAAGTGAAACTCCAATCTTGCAAATGATAGTGAACTTTCCCGGGCAGCCAAAAATTATGAAGAACTCCAGGGGGGAGCTCATAAAAATTAAAACCTGCTCAGTTTTTGTTAGGAATTTCCCCTGAACCAATTGCAGTATCTTACATCTCTCTCACTGCAGACATGATTAGCTCACCTAGGCCTGTTCAAGTTGGAAGTAGAATTTGTGAATTCTTCGAAGAAATACCACAGAAAGGATCCCTTTCCATTTCACCTTTTACAAGTACCTTCAAGCAAACCACTGCTGAGTGTTAGAAGAACCACACCCCTGAATTTATTCCACAGGGAAAATATCAGGTATAACAAGAAGTTGCAACAGAGTTTCTCCAGAATAGAAAGGAGTAGCCATAATTCCAAAGCACTGGCTGATGAGGACACCCAGCACCCATCCACAGTCAAGCACAGGGTGTGGGAGGGGAGTCAGTTGTGCATGTCCTGTCCTAACAATGAAGGAAGAAATTCTCCAGTCTGTGTACACTCTTTTGAAGATATAAATGATCAAGGTCTCCATTCAGAAACCACTTTACACACTTTTCATACCAGTCAGGGCTGACATCTTGGAAATCCAAGGTCATTCCAAACAAGTAGCTGCTATAAACAGAAAGATCAAGCTATACATATATTATGGACTTGCAGGCTGCCTACACATCCATACAGTAAGTGCTCAGGTTGCAATCCTGACTGTGAAGGCTGAATTCTAGTGATGAACATCACTGAATGAAGACTGCTGCATTCTGAATAATTATAAAAATCAACAGGATAAACTCAGGAATTCCCGTCTGAAATCAAGAGCTTTGTCCATCTACAGCAAGCAAAATGGGTAACCAAGTCATACAATAGTGAAGATTTTTATAGTTTGTTTTTTTTCCTCCCTCTAAGTGAACATGCATTGCCTCAAAACAAGGAACACAAACATTATGCTCTGTTAATCTAGTGTTAAAAACCAGATGAGACTATGTACTACATCAAAAAGAATGATTCAAAGCCATTAAAATTCCAGCATGGTTCTTAGAAATCAGAGGCATAATGAAAGCCCAATATATTTTCCAAGGACACAATCTGAAAAGTCTTAAGTTCCATCTTAGCTTTGCATTTTGACTTAAAGCTACTAAAACAAATCTAGACAGAGAGACATTTTATATAAAAGTTTCAATCTATAATTTAAAAAACCCCAGGAAAATACAACTTAAAACAGAAAGCACAGAGAGATAATGAAAAGGCACACACTGTACTCGAAACAATTTATAACGCCCTGTTAAAGACCTGGCAAAAGCCACTGATGAGCTAAGTATCAAAGATCAAAAGTGGCACTCAGATTTTCCTACTAATTTTATCCAGTTACACAATCCAATTGTGTGCCAAAGGTAGGGAATCAGTATCTGTGCAGTTTACAACCACCCTCAAATCTGCAAATATGTCAGTATAATTAGTCCTTGATAGTGATGTGGAAATTTAGATAAGAGGTATTCAGTCTAGTAAATAAACTGTCAATTTTTAATAGAAACGTTTCTTTAAGGTTACAAGGCTCAACTCTTTTAGAAAAAAAATTAATGCTGAACCTCCAGCATAACCATTTTTCCTGTATTCTCCCCTAACTTTACTTCCAAGTTTGTGTTCTTGAAACAAATCTGACTTAATTCTCATTTGACTCAGAAGTCATCAGTTATGTACAGCACACACATCTTTATGTCTTGAACTACTTTAAATACTTTACGTTCCATTTATCTTGTTACTGTTAAGATTTTTTTAAAAGCTTTCTTACCTTTCTTGCTTTGAGTATTCTGCAGGGTCATTTCCTGTCTCAAGGCACAAATTGAAGCCTCACGCACGAGAGCAGAAAGGTCTGCCCCTCTACAGATAGAAACAGAAGAAGTTGTTTTATGATAAATTGCTCTGCCTTTTGCTGATGGCATATAGAAAGGCAGGACACTAAAAATGACAGTAAAAAACTGGTTGTGCTTTCACAAAATTTCATCTTAAGAACATTGGAAAGAGGCTTGATAACTGCCCAGTCTTGCAACCTTCATTACAGACTGACATCCTCCAGATTTTAGTCACAGATTAAGATCAAACAAAAGAGAAGCAAGGGAAAAGGCAAAAAGCTCACTCAGCATCTTTAAAAATGCCAAGGGATTTATTAATACTGTGTCAGTTGGTGAGAACATACTTTATTTTTTTATAAACCTTATGAAAGATTCAAATGAAATCACTCACTATTACAAAAGTGAGTTGTGTTGCTCAAAGCTGCAGCAACAGTTAACATGCTCTTAAAATAATACTATCCACAAAACATGCTCAGATCAGTCATTTTAGGTATTTATTTCCAGTTTCCTGTAACTGGGACAGCTGGAAAACTGTTGAACTTCTCACGAGTCTTTAAAGTAGTGAAAGTCATTGAACCAAAAAGAAAATTTCACAATTAACTCCCTATGCTTAATTTGAGGTGCTAGGAATAACAGCTGTGTTAAAAAACAAAACCAAAACCCAACCAGACAAAAAAACCCAAACCAAACCAAGAAGTCCACAAAAACGCAAACCAAACCCAAAGAAATCAAACCCTACAGCAAAAACCCACCCACCAAAAAAAACCCCATACCACACCTCAAAATGCAAATAAACCCAAACATTAAAAAAGACAAACAGAAAACCCCCCAAAAACCCACAACAGAAATCCTACACAAAACCCACTCATGCTGGACCAAAAAAATAGAAAATCCAGTTAGTGAAAGAGAGAAAAAAAGAGAAAAAGTACCCAGCTTTCCCAAGTAATATTGTGGCAAACAGCAGGTAATAAACTTTTTATTTTGTGAATGCCAAAAAACGTATTAAGCATTAACAAATTATTGAATAAATTAAAGCGTTTTGAAGTTCTACAGACTGTAATTGCAAAATGCTCTGACAGATGCGGCCATCAAGCTTTCCCTAACTCCACACCTTGCTGTTCCAAAGCACAAGCTGAAATGGGCCCTCATTACTCTGTCAAAATGATTGCCTTCAGCTGTGTGACAGAACAAGCTGGCTGTTTGACCAATTTGCTTTCATCATCATTGTATACAGATCCTCAACTTAGAGAGCTCTTTTATCCTCAGATTATGCAAGGATTACAAAATAAAAGCAAGCAAAATTGAGGGGCTTCCACTTATCTGTTTTTACAACATGAAGAGAACTATTCCAGATGAAAAAGACTTTAGCATCCATATATCCCTACCAACCCCTTGGAAAAGAGAACAAGTGAAAGCAAGAAAAATAACATAAAGGAAAATGTTTATAAATCCTGAAAGTTGAGATCGACTTAATAACAACAACATAACACACTTTAAAATTTATCAGAAGACCGTTGGCAATGCATATTAAAGTCAAAACTAGAAGGAACTCACGTGTAACAATCACAATGTTGACTGTAAGCAATTTCTTCAAGGCTTACATCACTATCTAGTGGAGGCCTGGTGCCGTCCTGAAGGAGTTGAGGTAAGAAAAAGAGGAAGATAATGAAACATTATTTTTATACCTGCCATCCCTGAAGTGATTAAATTTCATTAATCAGGAATCATATGGGGGGTCTGACAAATTTCCTGAAATATCCCCAAATACTAATAAATTTAATCTCAAACTGACAAGAAGGATAACCAGCCTTAAAACCATGTAACTATGAAATAATAAGCAATGCTAAATTTAATCTTCCCACCACAGATGAGATTTTCTCTAAGCAAATGATGGCCGGCCTGTCACAGAACACTGTAACACTGACACTGTTCCATAGGTGGAGGTGCCTTTAACATCAGCTGGTTCCATCAGTGGTGGTGTTGAGCTGAACTTCCTCTGGTTATACTATGTGTTGAAATCAAACAGCTAAACAATAGGCAGGTCAATTTAGTCTTACCACCTTTAAGAATGAATTAATTGTATGTCTTTTATATTCTAGACATAACTTTTTAAACTTAGAAGTTTTCCATTCTGGATTTCATAAAAGTTTACATATACTGTTCTGAGATCTCAGAAGTGGAGGCTTTGGTTATTATTTTTGCATCTCCAACAGCAGAAAGTATTGAACAACATTATAAATTATATTTGAAACTAGTCAACAAGATTTCTCAACACTGTAAGCTTGGAGATCTCCCTATTACCCTTAGACAACAGTAAGGTAGTACCACAATAGTACAGAGATTCAAGATGTCTCTCTTACTGAACAGTATTGGAGTTTTTACAGGTGAGAACACTTTTTTATACAATTGATAAATTTGTGCCAGGAATTCATTTGACAGAAATGCACAGTCATATAGTTATTTTCTGCCTTCTTCAGAGGAACTAATATATAACATACCTACAATACCTTCAAGAGAAAAAATAAAATGTACAGTAAGTGGCAAGTTAAAACCCTCAAATACTTAACAGACAGTAGAATAGTCAAGGACCAGGCAGAGTAAGGAAGCAATCGAATGAATCTCTTGGTTAAAAAACCAACCCTGAACATCCTGAAAGGAGAGACTGTAACCTGGAAACAAGGAAGTCTCATACAATTTCATATGGTATACTTTAGTAATTGTTGTATGAAACTGCAGGCCAGAGGCACCCTCTCTGCTAAAAAGAAATGTTTTACCTAGTAGTTTGAGGAGCAGCATACATGGTGCACTTTTTGCTCTGCCTACTCTAGCGACAAGCTCAGCAGTCTGTGCACCAGAGAAGCCTGATGCAGCTTGCAGGAATGTTACACTGGCAAAAAAAACATGTGAAGACAGGCTTCTCTTGCATAACTAACATGCAATTTGAAATGACTGATTTGTACAGGTTAACTGAAATAAAACTTTCACAACAAAGCTCCAACCTGTACTTATGCTGTCTGTCTTCCCGACAAACTATTCCTCCCCCTAACTCTTTCCTGCTCCTCATGCTGCCTTCGTAAGCATCCCTCTTTTCATTCAGCAACCATTCCCAGTTTCCATATCCTGTGCATGTATTCCCTGGAGACTTCTGGGAATGCATAACGTCATACAAAAGCCACTCACATCTGCACCAAACATTTTCTTTTCTCTAGCCTTGAGCAAGTGTGGACTCAAATTTTTCAAATTTCCTTACTCAGAATGTATGGATGAAATCTGACAAAAATTGAGGTATTTAACACATTTTCCCCTCTCCCTATTCTGTGTTCTTCTTTCAGATAACTCCTATACATTTTTATGATCTCCGATACATGAGATTTTACACCTCATTCACTACAAAGACTTGTAACCAAAACATTCAGGCTAGTATGCATTAAAGCATCTTGCATTCCAAAAATAACAAGCCTTGATAACCAGTGACAAGATCCACAGAAACCAAGCTGGTAAACACTATGCAATGCATTGCTTGTATCACAAGAAGACCCATAAACAGACAGGGCCACATCAAAATGACTTGTCAGCAGAAGACAAAAATACTCTGGCAATGGGATAATAACAAGGTTACCCCATCCCATGTGCCACTCCTCTTGGTGTTATCCCAACAGGAAGATAAGACTGTAGTCACAAAGATTCCCAGGAGGAGGGAGCAAAGACCTCTTTCAGCAACCTTGCCCAATATTTCTGGCAGCTGAAGTAAGCACAATTCTGAACTCTTTGATTCTTAAAGGGAAACTGAAAACAGTTCCCTCTAATCACCAGTTTGTCATCACCAGCCAAGAGGAAGCCAAAATATCTAGTGAGGGCTCAGCAGAGTTCCTTATCCTCCATGTTGCCCACAAGTGATCCTGGCCCTACCAGGTGGATGTATGTATCCACTATATGTGAGTGTGTGAGCAGATGAAATCCGTGAGAGAGTGAGAGAAACCAGTTCTGTTTAATACCACCTTTCCCTCTTGCGAAGTCTCCCACCAAGCTTTGCTGCACTATTTCCCCACACCCCTAATTACCTTTAACAATAAATTTGGTAAAATAAAAATAATAATTCCTTATAGTTTGACAAATGATTCATGGATATTACACTCAGTTTCTCTCAACATCTTATAAAGAGCAATCATCTTTTAGAACAGGGTTGTAAAAAGTATTAACTGATAATTTTAGTAAACTTAGAAACAACTGATCTACTGCAAGTAGCAAATGGGGGAATACTTAATGTGTTTTCATCCCTGAAGCAATGCACAGAACAAATGAAGGGAAGTCTAACATCCTGAATTTGTAATGGCAGTTCATCTTTTGAACAACCATTTTGGCATGAATGAACATGCTTGAACGAGTTCTCACTTTCTGAATTCTGAATCAGCAATTGCCTACACCACAACTTTCAGCTTACACAAGTCTGAATTATCTTTTATTACAAATCTATTATATAATTTTTGCCACACTTTTCATAATACAGCATTATCTTTTCCCTCTAGTGAAGACTTTGTCTCCCTTGCAGCTCAAAAAAATATCTGATAGAACACCTGCTCTTAACAATCAACCTTGAGCTACTGGAAAGGTAAGAAATACCCAAGTAATTCATAATGCTTTGTGAGTTCTTTTTTAAAGCCTTGATTACTGCTGTGCCGTACTTGGAGAAATACTCACATAGAATTCTAGAATCCAAATCTCTGAAGTGGCAGACTGTGCTGTTACCCACAGGGAGGACCCACAAAGGCACATAAATTTTCACATTTACTTTAACCTACAACCTCTATCACCACAAGGTGCCTTTAAGATTAAAGGCAATTAAATGTCACAACTACTGTTGAGCAAATACAGCTGGAGCTTGTGAATCATTCTGGTGAATGTCTGGAACCCCCCAAAAAGAGCTTGCAAAACGCTTCTAGGCCCATTACTCACACAGATTGGAATCTTCTAATTAAATCCGTCCAGACTGTGACTATAAAGGCAGCAGCTTCTATGTTTAACAGGTTTACTTTACTCAAGATTTATCAACTCTTTGCAGTTTCAGAGCAAATTGAACAGCAGATGGGCTGATGGTTTATTTTTATGACCTCGTGCAATACCTGAAAGCGTTTCATGAGACATGATCTTACAATTCTTTGTAAAACTTAATTTGACTTAAATCATTCCACCAAGCTTCAAGATACGGATTTATTTCCAGATACTCACTTTGGTGATGGTCTTTAAAATAGCAAGTCGATCTTCAGGTGGTGGCAAACCCACATAGAGTGTTTTATCCAGTCTACCAGGACGCAGGATAGCTGGGTCAATTATATCTTAGGGAGGGGGAGAAAAGAAAAAAATGATCCAAAAATGAGACACACCCTTAGGAAAGCCTGCACATGAGTAGGAACACGTGCATATTTGTACCCAGCTTCAAAGAAGCATTTGTGCCATGACATGAAACTCTGAGCATTAAAGTAGCTGACTGAAAATAGTTTCATCTTTGTCAAGTACAAGTCTCTACTACCCCGTACAGTTAAGCTGCCTCTGGCTCAACAATGGCTCATAAATACCAGTTCCATCTCTTCACATATGAAGACAACTCTATATTTGGCAATGCAGAACTAGAACAGTTTTTCTGAGGAATTCAACATTAATTCATGACCGTTTGTTCTACTGAAAGCAGCTCTATTGCAAATCTGCTTGAAAGGGACAGTGACAAATCAAGAATAACAAGTACAGGGGGCCAATCATAACTATCCATATGTAAACTTAATTTTACTGGTCATTTGCATTTCAACTACACACAAGTTTTCTGAATGGTAAAACAGGAGATCTATGAAAACACAAAGTATAGTTGCAAAGTACTGAATTTGTTTCCCAGGAAGAACTACGAACTCCAAATTTATTATATATGGAGAAGTAAGAAACACTGTTTTTTTAATTCATATTTATTTTGTGATAAAATTATCACAAATATTTCTAGAAAACCATTCAAAGCTTAAATATAATAGAAATGTGCAG
>JAWWTY010000106.1:7523132-7645365 GCA_035222235.1 Margarornis squamiger
ACAGTGACAAATCAAGAATAACAAGTACAGGGGGCCAATCATAACTATCCATATGTAAACTTAATTTTACTGGTCATCTGCATTTCAACTACACACAAGTTTTCTGAATGGTAAAACAGGACATCTATGAAAACACAAAGTATAGCTGCAAAGTACTGAATTTGTTTCCCAGGAAGAACTATGAACTCCAAATTTATTATATATGGAGAAGTAAGAAACACTGTTTTTTTAATTTATATTTATTTTGTGATAAAATTATCACAAATATTTCTAGAAAACCATTCAAAGCTTAAATATAATAGAAATGTGCAGCAGCCTTAGCACCACAGGCTGTGGACTGAATAGCCACAAACATGAAGTCAGGATATACTGACAATTGGTGTAACAGATACAAACAGGGCACAGAACCTAGAAAAGACCTCAGTCCTATATTTCAGCACAAACTGCCTGCATGATGTGTCTAAATGTTTCTTGATGCCCTATTTCCCCATCTACCAAAACCCAATAATGATATTAATTGCTCTGCTTCACTAAGGAATTCTATTGAGTCCCCATTCCTGGAGGCACTTAAAAGATGTGCAGATGTGGCACCTGGAGACATGGTTTGGTGGTGTGTTTGTCAGTGCTGGGTGAACGATTGAACTCCGTGATCTTAGAGGTCTTTTCCCACCTAAATGATTCTATGACTCTATGACATCCTGCATGCTACAGTAATGCGAACAGCAAAGTCACAAAAGTACCCCCAGAAGATGTAAAAAACCCTGTACTTTAACAGACTATTTAAGTATGTAAATTATATGGATGTGTGAGGTACCTCTTGCAAGAACCTTTCCCAAAAGTAACAGTTGATAGTTACATCTACGTCTTCATCTGGAAATTATCAAGGCCTCCAAATGAAGCTGCCAACACTCTTAACATTCGTTACACCCTCTTGACAAAACATAGCTAACAGACAAACTATATGTGCAGTTGTGTTTATCAACAGTGAAGAACTGGCAAAAGTGAAGCTGTTAATCCTTGCTGTACAGATGTTTTAAAGAAAAAACCTACCACCCAAGCCCTAAAACAGTAGCATGGAAGCACAGCTATCCCTTTTTTGCAAATAAAAAAAGCTTACTTAACTTTGTCAAGACTTGAATTACCTGATCCTACCACAATATAGTCTTGATTCACTTTTTAGAGATGCCCACAGTTTTGTTCGTTACTCTCTCACTTATGCTTAAAGGACAACCCCATTATATTTTTTTTGGACAAAAGCGTATTTTTTTCCCCTTGATATAGCAGTGATGTGCAGAAGCACCTAGGGAGGCAAAAATCAGCTATTGCCAATGTGATGAGAATGGCAAAAAAAAAAAGGGAATGACTTAATATATTAATCAGGTGAAAACAAGGGTTAAACAGAATGCCTGCCATGGCAGGCCAGACAAAAACATGTTACTTATACATCTGTGCATAGTTCTATGTGACACTTCATCTTGCTTTTGGCACAAGTGCACTTTCCTGTTTTGTGTTTCTGTGGATGGAAGTCTTGTCACATTATTGATATAAGTTCACTCAACAGATCAATTACAAACACCAAAACAAATACTCTCAATAGGGGTTGCATTACAACACCATGCACTTAGTAATTTTCCCATTCTTAAGGTCCAAAAGCTCTTTAAAAATATTAAGCTGGATACAGAAAATACTGTTTCTAATTTGCATGCTGAGGACATGGTACTTGCCATGCTATTTGTCCAACAATAGGAAATCAGTGATATGGTCTAAAGATGTATTAATCTTTTTGTATGGAAATGATTACACTGCCCACATTCAAAGTGTTACCACGATTCACACTAACTAGATAAGCTGCAGCAATGGTGGTTTACAACAAGGGCACACCAAAGTTTAAAACACACATCTACACTCCCCATCTCCTTAGCAATCAATTCACTTCACTCTTCTGTTTCAGACCTGGGCCTGAAGTTCTTGAAAATTCATGTCACGTAACCCAGAAAATTAGTATTTACTTATCGGACAAACTCACTCATTAGATGCACTTGATATCCATTTAAAAGAACTGAATAATATTTCCCTTTTAGGAATTTCAAAGCATGCCATCCTGATAAATCATGATGCTCTTTCCATACCTATTATCTTAAAACTTATCTAAACAGAAGAGAGTCAAGTAATTTTAGATACATTTAACTACCTTAATTTCATTAAAATGTTATCACAGATACGTCTTTCAAAGCCTATTATTATCTCTCAAGTTGGCAGGAAGCTGAAGCATGGAAATGTGATAAAACACAACACTCCTTTTTCCAAGTGGTTATCTCACAGAGAGAATACGCTTCTACTAAGAGAAAGGCCCAGTTAATAATTTTCTGTCTTTCTGATGTGGTCAATGGTGTTGACGGTCATTAGAAGACAGTAGTAGCACTTTCCAAATAATGTGACAGAATTAAATGAGAATATATTTGAAGTACATCCATTCCTTGCTTTGTTTTTCAAGGTTAAAACAGGCACTTATCTCTAGAGAATTATGTAGTATTTCAGTTTGCTACACCTCTCTTCAAACTACTGCAAAATTTTATAGATTCATTAAATTCTATTCAAAGTATCTTTGCATTAATTTGTGACACTCTAGTGTTCTATAATAGAACCTGTTAGTCTCACATTCACTTCCAGTTGATTATTTATGCCTTATCTCATCATTACAGAAGTTCAGTGCATATCAGCAACAACGACTTGTGCTGAACCCATCAAACTTCTCCTATACTCAATACAGCTTTTAAAATTATATTTTAAGGATACAACATCTAGGCCCTCACATTAGTGATTTTCTGAAATGCAAGCTTAGAAGCCCTAAAAGGTTTTCTGAGACTCAGATGAACACTGTAGTTAACAACTGAAGTTACTGTGAAAGACACATAACATTCAAGGGCTGCTGAAAAGCAGAAATATAATTTGTGTGAATTAGAACTATTATGAAAGAAATTGTTCCAGGTCTCATGTATTAAGTGCTTTTCTTAGATCTTATCTTGCCTTTAATTCAGCAACACGTATAAACAGGTGAAAAAATAACAAACAATGCCCAAAACAAAACTATAACTATTGTCAAAGACTGAAGATTTTTTAATTGTGTTTCAAGTGAATAGTTCTAGAAAACTAATATAAACTTGTTAGAGAAAAATAGAACTCACTGAAACTAGGACCATGCTTAAAGGTAACAGGAAAAAAGGAATTTTGCAAGAATTAATTTAAAAAAGCTAGAGAAAGAGGCCATGAAAAAAAGCAAAAACATCATCACAATTCATGTCAAGTTTAAAAACACTGTCCGTTTGTGGTGTTTCACTTATTTCTTGTCTGTTTCCTCATGATACATACAGTTCCTTAGATCTCAGGTAAATGCTGCTGATGCCTTGGTCAGCATTCTCTAAAGAGTTTATAAATGTTCAAAAACTGGGTAAGTAAGAGAAGAGCAGAAAGCAGCAGTATCTGCTGAAACTCACACTGGTAACTGAAATATATGGGATATTATAGATATTATTTAGCAGTAGTTCTTGATGGTTCTGTAGTATTTAGTCTCGGATTTGGGGAAGAAAGTAGACTGAAAAAGAATGCAATTATTTGGACCCGTAAAGGTTCTAACAGGGCAAAACTTCTGCCTCCTATTTCTTTTTCCTCTCTCTCTAATGACGTTAGAGAGACAACACCTTTAAAAGTTTAATCCTGTTCAGACTAAATTTGACATTGGTTCTGCATTTAGGTGGAAAGAGATTGTGTTGGGAATACTGCATCCCTGCTAATTTAGAAGTAGTCAAGAAATATCTACAGAGGACTCTCAAAGTCATTGAGTAAGTGCAAAAAAACATTCAAATATCTTGCTTTTTAGGGCACATCAAAGGTTTATTTCAGCACTGCCAGAATAAGAATCACCACTTGCAGATTGTAAATGATAAACAAAGAAACCAATCTATTGTGCCTGCCCTTTTGGCAAAATGGGAGTTAGACCCTTCCAACTCCTTAGAGGCCATTATAAAAAAAAGAATTTGTCAGTCTTCAGCTATGGAGTAAATAAAACACCACCATGTCACAATAATACAGGTGCTAGTGCCTCACTGGAACTTCTCTGCCAGGAACATACACCTTGGTGCCAAAAGTTGTTGAGCCACTGCTATCCTATTATTATTATTGTTATTGTTTAATAATAGTCTCTGAGACTACAATGCTGACAACATACACTTAGAGTCATGAACAGTACTAACAACCAATTATCAAAGCCACCATGCCTGAAACCACTCTAAAAAAGAGGTGTCTTGAAAAGCCCTTTTCTCTCCCAATAAATTATACTAACATGGATTAAAAACAAAAGATCTCACTCTTCACAGTAGTAGCCCATTAGAAGGTTTCAGGAAGTTCTGCTCGGACACATATATTTTTTAGATTTATGTAACACAATTCCCCCCGCAGCACCTCTTTTCACCATAACTGTGACAGAAAAATCTTTCATACACGTCAAACCTAAAAGACCTTTTCAGGCACCACAACTTTTATTGTTTGTCAGAATCATTTAAATATAATCTATGCTTCTCCTACAGGTCTCTGCTTAGACATTTCATTCCCAGGGCAGTAAGAGGGCTTTACAGACACTACCTGCAGTGTGGTCCTACGAACTAACCAGACCATACTAGCAAAATTTAATTTGGTGAACACTGTCTCTTCCTAGGCCCCATAAACAGTGAATAAACTGAGAACAATCAGTTCCCCCAATTTAACCACAATTTGACTAAAAGTTGTTCTGATAAAAGCTGCATCTATTAGAAACCGTACTTCCTCACACTGACAAATGCAGGTACCACAGGAAAAATTTATGGTCTAAATCTATCCAAAATCTAATTCACAGACACAGCTGATGCCCTTCTGATGCAAGAGATGCATCCTACCCAAACTGCATGAACAAATGCCTCCTCTAGCAGAAGCTGGATGTGCCAAGCTTGATCATTCAGAAAAAAAAAAATTATGTTGGCAAAACAACTTTTTGTATCTTTATCAAGATACAATTAATTTCCATTTACAGAATTTGCAGATACATTTATACCCTTCAATTTTATGATTATATTGGTTGTCCCTGCCTTTGCATTATCTTTACATTTGGCATTTTTACCTCAAATTCAGTTTTTACCACCAACGTCACTGACTAGTAATACACCACTGATTTCATGCCTCATGAGTTTCCCAGCTGCCCTCAAATATTAGCCCAAACCTCCTTACTCAGAAGTTTTGTAATTTTAACTATTCCTGTATGGTAAAACAGTACATCTGCCACTGCAGCTGAACAAGGCAACAGAGACCTAAAAAAGAGATCCTCAAACCATTCCAGAGGTACTTTATAACAACAGGATGGTAAAAATGCATCCAGTAAGGCTTATAGAGGAAAGGTTTAGCAATTGCACAGATTTCACATATGCATGAAAATGAGACCCACAAGTACCAAATGAGTGTAAATCTAAATCAGGGAATTAGGACAAACCTGTCACACACAAGTATTAATGATTTGAAATTAACATCTGAGCAACATTTATGCCAAAGTGGCCCTTATAAAGCTACTGAAGTGCTTGCATTCAGCTGCCTCCAGGACAGGAATCATGAGCTCAGAACATTGACACATACACACACCAGCCCTCATGTATAACCTGCTGAGGAGGCACTGCAGGAAGTAAAGGTGGGTGCTTCCTCAACTTCCAAGGTGTTGGAATTCCCAAGCTATCAGTCAGGGATAATGACAAGTCAGTAATTAGATATGAAGCCCTTGAGAAACAGTAACAAATAAGGCTGCTTGATATAAATGTCTGCACAAGCATAACTAATTTAGGGAGAGATCTCTTTCCTAAGGCAACTTGATGACACTGGTATTAACAGCCCTGGTAGATCCAACTGCATCTATATATAGATGGGCTACATTGTATAACCTTATTCTCTATTCTGTGTTGGAATAGATAGGTCAGGATTATCAAATTCATGCCAGGAAAATTTACCACTTTAAATCAAAGAATTTGTACAAGCAGATATAGATTTAAGCATCTACTGCTCATACTCAAACATGTAGAAGGCTTGAGAGTCTGTCATGCAAAGAATTCAAGATAGGAAAATTTTTCTCAAAATCTTTGAAGCATTTGACCAGTGGAAAAAACCCCAAAAATGCTTCACAGTTGCTTATTTTAGCTGATTTCAGATCAAATTTCCTTAATTTATAGGACCCAAGTAATCTGACATGTATTTTAACTTTCTCAACAAATTCCTTCACTTACAACTTTCAGCATCTAGATGGAATTCAAATTCAGGAAGAGACAAGTTTCTTGCTACGTATAAAACAAAAGACTTCTCCATAACATTAAAAAAAAGGCAAGAAGTTGCTTGTAGAACACATGGCATTTGTAAAGCAGATGTCACTGTTTAACTTATTAATAAGGAAAATGTTGCTAGAATTGCAAAAGCTACCAAAAATTAAAGAGACAGCAAAGGAGCACAGACAGCTGTCAATACTGAAGCTTGACAGAACACAAGGAAAGAGAAGAATAACCTCAGCCTACTTCAGAATGTGAAGCTCAGGAAGCAAAAGATAAGCAAATGGAAAAATGATTTAACATGAGACAAATGTCTCAGAGGATAAAAATAACACAAAACTATAAGGTTGTATTGGATAGAAAATCAATTCAAGCGGCAAAAAATATGTAATTCTGCTTTAGCTCTCTTTTGTTCTTTTATGTACCAAGAAGATAATCCAAAGTCCAAAGCAGTCAAGTGTCTTTCAAAGCATTTTAACAGTTCAATGGTATCAGGTGTAGTTACGACACATTTTAAAGAGGTTGTTTTATCTAACACTGCTACATGAACATGGAACAGATTCATTGATCAGAAAAAGTTTGGATTTGCAGAGACACTCTAATTTCACATACAAAACAAGGTTAGTTATAGAACAAGTGATTTCATTAGAAGAGAATCAAGGACATCTGATTTCTCCTTACCTGGCCTGTTTGTGGCGGCCATAATGAAAACCTGCTGACGATTCTCCAGACCATCCATCTCTGTGAGCAGCTGGTTAACTACTCGCACACTGGCCCCTGACTTTAAAAGGAGAAATTTGTCAACAAAATCGAGGCAACAGTGGGAATGTGATTATTTCAAAGTAAAAGAAACAAAATATCTGCTATCTCCCTCTACTGAAATACTACTCAAAGTTTCTTTTTTACACTTTGAACATACCTGCATTCTGGATTCCTTCTATCATATTCTTAGCATGTTTCCATCCCAAATTCATGCTCTATACACCTGACACACATTTTTAACACGTGGCAAACCTTTTCTTTCCAATTAAAACTAAAGCGCTTACTTAAAGTAGTATATACTTTATATACCCAAAGTATATATATACACACCGAAAGTACATATGAATATTTACACTAATTGTTCTGACATTGACCTCGAGGAAACCACACAAAATTTCTCCATGTTCAGTTTTTTGAAGAAAAAAAAGTTCTCAAACATTTAAACCTCTGAAACAACAGTTTTGGCAAGTGAGCTACTGAGAGTTAAATGTTAACTCCATAGTAATGACATCTTATAAACAAATTCAATAGCTTAACCTGAATTTTTCTGGATATTTTTTCTATACATGTATACTTAAAAAGGATTAAGCTTTACAAAACTTGGCCAACATATCTTTCCTCAGGAGACAGAAAGCCTAATGGATTGTTTTTCTTCGGAGATACTGATACCTTCTGGGTACTTCTGTGATAAGCACAATGTCACAAAAGCTGCAGCTGAGATTATTTATTTATGGAGATATTTTAAGACAGACTCACTTCACGGTCAGACCTCCGAGGGCACAAAGCATCAACTTCATCAAAAAATATAACACAAGGGGCTGAATTCCTGGCACGCTGGAATACCTGGCGTACAGCACGTTCACTTTCACCAACATACTGAAAAAAAAAAAAGACAAATTACATTGAAACAATGTAAGACATGAAGATTTTGCTTGGGGAGAAAAAATCATTGCTTTAAACACTATTTGAAGTACTTTGCAAGGGAGAAATACAACCTACTAACCCGTTTACTTCTGATAAGCCTGTTATCTCCATTTCCTTAGTGAGCAAGATTTACAGGGGAACCAGGTATCACTAGTTCGTTCACTTTTTACAGTTTGCAGTACATTCAGAGTAGAATAATAGAATAACAGAATTCCTACTTTCAGGGGAATAAATGTAACTTGCCACCATTCTGGTGATGAAAATTAACAAATACAGTCTTAATTAAGAACCCTGTTGTTCAACTGTTCACAAACAGACCCAGTGAGCAATGTGAACACAATGAACATCTGAAGTTCATAGAGTAGTTGCCTAAAGACAGGGAGCTTGGCAGTAGGGAACTGAAAAGTCAGCCAGAATTTGAATGGTGAATTGTAGGGGCAGGGGCTGCAAAGTTGTAAATGCAAACACTTAATTTTTTCCAAACAAAGATATTTTGATTCAACTTATGTGTTAACACAGTCTCTGAACCACAGCCAACCATTTTCTCTATATTCCACAAGGAAGTAGGGCTCCTCATTAACTCAAGTGTCGTATTTCCTGCCTATATCAGTACTTGAAATACACATAAAAACGTGTTTGGGAAGCGATGAATCAAATCCAGTGTGTTGGTTTCAGCTTCCACATTGTTGATAAACAGATAACTACCATGGTCTTTTGAGATGTGGGCTGTAGATGTCTTCTCAGTTCAACACACTCTCGACTCTAAGAGGGACTGCAGTTATATTACAACAATTCTAAGTCCAGTGCTTCAAAAATTTGAACTACAGCACTTTTATCTGTTAACACTTAAAATCTACATGCTACATAAAAGCAGTGATGCATGTAGTTGGTCATTTAGATATCCTACTTCAGTCAAGAAGGCTGCATCTGCCAGCTAATTTAAACCAAGAAATAAACTACACAAATGGCTTTTTCCCTTTCACAGGAACAACTTCACTGCTAAAAATTTAAGGCAGAGGTTAGATAAAGCAACTTCAGCTGCACCAGTATCAGTTGTGCAATTAACAGGAATTTTGCTTGCCCTACTTTGGACAAGAATTCTGTAAGTAACAAAAGCACAATGATTAGCACATACCATATTTAGCAGCTCAGGACCTTTCACAGATATGAAGTTCAGTCCAGACTCATTTGCCACAGCCTATCAAAAAGGCAAAGACAGATGCATGTATACAAGAGAGACATTTATCATGTCTTCTTTGTTTCTGTCCATGGAGTGATAAACAAATATAAGGGAAGGAACCTAGTTACCAACTATTTGTAAAATATAGAAAACAGTATGAAGTATAATTATATGCAATTAAGAGTGGGAGGGGAGCAGGGAATTTGACAAGGTGTTCTCTCTCTTTGATGAGGCGGTGTTCCAGATTCACAACCCCTCCCCCCATATCAGCTGAAGAATTCCCAATAATTAGTGGGAGTTAAAGAGATATGAAACTACATAAAGGCATCTAAAGACAAAGGTGAGAGACAATCTGAAACTTGAACAATTCTCTGCATTTACACAGAGAGGCTGTAAGAAACGAAATGCTAAACAAAAGCGTTTTCATTAGGTAAATATAATAAATAAAATTACATAAATATAGTAGTGTAGAGTCCTTCCAAATACGTAATTTAGTTACCGTGAAATATTTCACAAAAGTGGTATAAATAGTTTCTTCTCATCTTTGCTACTTTCTTCTTGACCAACTTCATTCCTTCAAGTTTTGCAGTAATTCCCTCTCAATTCAAGCAAAATTGTAACTTTATGACAAGAAAAATCAAGTAACTTCAGCATAGAGGCCTAAACTCAATTTTCTGATGAGAAGTGGTGCAAAAGCCCAACTTCTGGCACTCCCATCCAGACTCAGTCCCTCCTACAAAAACATCCACTTCAAGAAGATTCTCCAGTATTTTTAAACATATTTAGAAAATGCATCACCTTAGCCAACAGTGTTTTGCCACACCCTGGAGGCCCGGCAAGCAGGACACCAGCTGGAGTAGTCAGGCCCAGAGCTTTAAACTGCTCTGGGTTTCGCACAGGCGCCTGCAAAGAAATTATCATAGTTACCTGTGACATAAAGCCAACATGAAACTTTTAATTTCAGGTACAGTTGGAAGAGGAAGAGAAATCACCCATAAGCAAGTCCTTTCTTCCAATTTTTCATAGGCTAAAAGAATAAAGAGTTGACCAGCATCTTACCATCTTTGCAACCCAAAAAGGGTGAAGTATCACTACTGAGAGGCAAAGATTTATTTACCTAAGTTCTAATCTTTAGGTATAAGCATTAAGAAAGCCCCTGTTTGGCAGCAAGACTTAGCTTCCAGCTAAGCAATCTCCAATTCTTTGTGTGGCAGTTGCATAACCAAGGTTGTTGGTACAAAACTTTCAGAATACTTAAAGACTGAGCAATATGAACACACTGTAAACATGAAAACAGAAAGCAAAATGTTCAATACATGCACTCATAACAAATTTTAAAGCAAATTATAGAAGTCTGACTGTTCTAAATAAATATGTTGAAAAATTTCTAGCTTGTATCATGTTAGAACTCATGGGCAGAACATTATGCCTGAAATAAATATTAAAAGCAAACATAGTTTTATTTTCTACATAAGGGGAAGTGCAAAAATCTTTGAAAGTAAGGTTAAGACATACCAATATCGCCATCGTCAGCTCCTCCCGAACATCCTCCAGGGCTCCGATATCTGCCCATGTCACATCAGGGATTGTGACAAAGCCCTCTCTCTTGGCAGAGGGCTGCACTGATGACAGTGCAACAATAAAATCATTCATCTCAATGCACAGCTTCTGCAGCTGCTCCTCAGGCAAGGGGTCTTGCTTCTTCAGCAAATCCAAAAGTCTCTGCAGTTCATCCTTAGGGTACATGGAAAGGAAAACTATGCACTAGACTGGACTTTAAGAACCATTTTTAATTGCTTTTTCAAAGCAATACTTCAAGTATCAACCACATTATTATGCACAATACACATAAAATATGTAAATTGCTATTAATGATAAAAATGTTCCAGGAAAGCTCTGTGTACATTTAAGACGTGTGAAAGCACTGAGCTGAGGATAAAATCTTGATTTACAATATACAGAAACTGAGCTAGGATGTGTATTTTGTCTTCCAATTCTCCCTACTGCTTCTCCCACACTGATTAGGAGAAAGGTATTTCCATGCTAAAATTTCCAAAATACGTATTATTTATATGGATTAATTCTGTTTTTAACAAGAAACTGCTTTCAAGAGAAAATGAAAAACTCTGCTGAACAGCACAATTTCAACAATTTGCAGAATATTCAGTTAAGTGTAAACCTTTAAAACTCTTAATACACTTATTTAGCACAATCTGATTTCAAGTCGTCAACTCATTTCCTCAGCCTGATTAGAGCTGGTTTTGTAATCAAGCCCTGATAAAGTTTGGGAAAACAGAAGAGAGATGCAGAGTGATGCTTTTCTACACTGTTCCACACTGCAGACCACAGTGCCCCAGGGAGGTACAGTCCACCTTTCCCAGTCAGTTCCTTATTGGGAAAACTACCCTAGAAAATACTTGATCAAAGAACTTCATACTTCACAACATAAATACATCCCTGTCCTAATACAGAAACGTAGGTACAGCAAACTAGTACTGCACCACAAATAAAACTCTATCAGGATTTTCATCATAAGATAGAGGGAGAAAAAAAAAATTGTAAAAACCCTGCTGCGTTTCAACATTTTTCCTACAGCTGTATACAGGAAAAGTATCACTTCCTATCAATTTCAACTAGGATAGCTCTACAACTGACCACAAAGAAATAGAAGTGTTTGTACGGCCGATACTCCTTTTAAGCCCTCCCTCCTCTTCTTAACAGAACCATTAAGAGAAATTCTGAAACAGCCAAGACCATTGGGTTTGTTTACTTGAATTGTGTGAATGATTTTTAAAGGTTTTGTATGTTTATTTTTCCATTATAAACATAATACAAGGGTTTTAATGACAATACCCTGTATTAGACTATGTCAACCTCCTGCCAGCTATCAAAATATGGCTTTGTTAGGATTAAACTTCCTCATTCTCAATGACCCTTTTGATCATGGTGATGTTGATAAAAGCTGCAACTACCTGCCCCTCCCCACTTTCTTCTGGCTGCATCAGGCCCCAGGAAACACTGGGAGGTTTGCAGTATGGTTATGTTACACTAATACAAAGGCTTACTACAGCTTTTTACACTGATTTTTGTAATTACAGTAACAGCTTTCTTTGTCAGCCCCTCTAAAAACAGAATCTGAGTACAATGTGGATTTAAGCCCACTTTGTTTTGCTTCTCCAGACAAATCTTTAGGAAGCCTGCACATAATGAAGGTACATAGAGACTCCATATTTTGAGAAGTTGCACCATTTTATATAAAGTTGTTCTGCTTCATTAACCACATCATGCTACTTGGGCCACAGAATAATCCTAGCACTAGAAATGCTATTTCTGCAACAGAATTCCAGTTGTGCTGCACGTTAACAGCTCATCTCTTCCTCAAACTTGCTACAGGCACTAGACACTACATGTGATTTACCTCAACTAATCACATAGCTGGAGGGAAAACAGACTGTTACATACTTCTAGACTTTGGCTTACTGTAACTCTACCAGGTCAGGGAAGAACCCCAGACATCATAATAGATATTTCACTGAGGGCACAGCAAACAGCTTGTGCAAAAAACTCAATCTAAGTCTGGTATTTTTAAAATTCTGTTACAATCACTATGCTTGGGAAGAGAGATAGAGACACTCCTTTAGCCTCTGCTCTGCTGGAAGACAAAACAACACAGCACAAACAGCAACCAAAAAAATCCAATGGAAAAACACAACTTGTGTAAAATGTGAACGTGACTTTTAGGAGGACTGGGTTTTGGGAGCCACTTACTAAGACCCATTATATGGGTCATTAGGAGTTAAGCTCCTGGCTTAATAGCTGACATTTCTAACCCCAAATTTAATATTATGTTGGTCATAGATTTTTGAGAATTTATGAGCAATTACTTTTATAACTACAAAATGTCTCAACTCTTAAGATATTAGAAACACATGCTTCAAGGAACAAATACCTTAGGAGGAAATTCTAGTTGTTTGGTGTCCTCTTCCATCACAGTATCTGTTCCTGTTCCCAGGCTTTCTTCAGCTGTGTTTCCTCCAGCATGTACGTGTTTCCTTCTCTGCTCCTCAGATTTTATCAGGACCCTGTTCACTGTGCACATTGCTGCCTCACGGCAAAGTGCCATCAGATCAGCTCCCACATAACCCGGAGTCAGCCGTGCCAAATGATGAAATTCAAACTTCTCTGGGAGCTTAAGCTTCCGACACAAAGTCTGAAGAATTCTAATTGAGCAGGAGGAAAAAAAAAAAGGATGAAGCTGTAGCTTTTTAATATATATATATGAAAACAAACGGCATTGATTTAAGGACTATTTCAGTCCACATTGACTGAAAAAGTACAGTGGGAAGTTTTCAGTCAACTGGGAAGTAAGCAACACTGAAACCCACAAAACTCTGCTACATACTTCCTTTTAGTTCTTAAACAAAAACTAACAGCGTCAGCCAGGCAATGCCACTCAGTGGGTAAAAGCCAGTTTTGGTGACTTTAATTATTACAGATACTTCAAAGTATAGTTCATGATTCCAGACCGACAGACTAGGTCTCAGAGTGTACCACAGAGATGCACACAAGTTATCCACTGCAATATGGATAAATCTCCAGTTGTACCTCCTCACCCTACTCCACCCCACTAAGGCTACGGAACCACAACCCACAACCAAGCAGTTCAAAGCCTGCCTTCAGCAACTCATTTTGGATTCCTAACTAACTTAGTCTGCATTGTCTGTTCCATCCCACTTGTAGTTATTTATTGACGAACATCCATGACAAACTATACTGCAAGAAGCAAATAAAATCAGACAGTGTGGAGCTCTATCTTTTAATCTTTAGTATCTTTCCCTGACCTTTGTTGGTGGAATTTGTCAGCAGGTATTTCCCACGTTCCCAGTAAAACTTCCAATAGGCAGCACACGGCTTATGTGCGCACCTCATTGTGTTACCTCACTCTCATTCAAAGCTAAAGTTACACCTGATTACGTAGTTTAATACAAAACAGCTTCACGTAACTGACACTGAAGTGCTACACTTTGCACCTTTTTTTTAATGGGAACTTTTTCACTCTGTATCAAGGCTGAAGCTTTAAAAATCTCCTTTAAGATACATCAAGACTTCTGGCTGCTCTTCCAAGACAACTGAAAACTACATGACTAGTCAGAAAAAAAGAAAAGGCAAAAGCCCATATCACTGCACAAACACTGGCAGTGAAGAACTCTGAGCAAAAGGATCAAATCAGCTTGTTTAAAACAGGAAAACATCACTTGATTCGAAAATATTTTAAAAAGGCAACACAAACCAAAGGAGTGAAGATCAGTAACATACTTTCTAGTTCCAATAAAACTAGTTTAAATTATTTCCAGACCAAGTAATGTGACTACAGAAAAGTTATGAAAAAATCCAAATGATTAAGCTATTCAAAGCACTGAAATTACAATATGTTTCATCTGTTTGCCTCCCCTTACTAACAAGTTCCACCCTCTCTCCTTTAAATCTTTATTATTAATATTAGCTTGGTTCTCAAGAATTTTTCATCCCGACAGCAGATGCAGCTAATCAATGGAGTAAAAGTGCAAAAAGTTAAGAACTATAAATGGCTCATTCTGCATTTGTATCCTACAAGTATTATTTTTCCTTCATGTGCTTCATATATGTACAAGAAAATGCTGTAAGTAAAGCAAAATCTCCAGGTGCACCTCCTCATCCTACTCCACACTGCTAGGGCTGTGGAACCAGAACAAAGCAGTTCAAAGCTTGCCTTCAGCAAGACTCATTTTATCCTGTGGTAAATCAGCACACTGTAAGGACTTCTGTTTCTATATGACCCTTTCATTTTAAAATAGAGGAACAACACCCACCCCCATCCTCCAACAAAACAAAAGAGAAAAGCAGAGGGAGGGAATAATTTAAAAAAGAAAACAAAATCAACAGTTCCTATAAGCCTACACCTCCAGGAACACAAATACAAACAACTGCACAAAACAACAATATGAACGAATGTGACTACACTCCAGCCTGTGAGGAATCTCTACACATTACAATGGCTTTGCCATTCACAACTCCTGTTCTCCAAAACAGTGCTATTGCTGGTAATATCATAACTTTAACAGGATCCTAGGAACTATCGCAGAATCAGAACTCTCATCAATCAACTCTTTAGTTCTGCCTCTAACCGTTTGAGTGTTTTCCCACAACCAAGAGGAACATAATTCCTACAAGGCTATAAATCTGGAGGAAGGAGAGAGGGAGGCGGGGTGGGGGGGAAGCAAAGGTATGGCTAAAAGGGAGAAAAAACCTCCCAGGGTGGAATAATGGCCAGAGTGAGCAATACTGCAAGCAGAAGAGTTTGCTTTCTTAGCCTAGAAATATGATTACTTGAGGTTGAAGAAACTTCTCTTTTAACCTTCCTTTCCATAACAAGATAAGCCATAGCTGTTTTCAAACTTCCTGTGTTTTCTGCTGTTCTGGAAATGAGTAGCAGTTCCTTTTTAACTGAGAAAGCAAAAATGGATTTATTTCTTTTAACCTCGTCTGACAGTTACAGATCTTTGGAGTCAAAACAGCCAGTTACACAACAAAGGATGACTGCAGCTCAGCTTAATGCCTGCACTGGTGTATTTCCATGAGGAACAGAATGAAGAATCTAGGCCTGTGGCTTGGGGTATGTGCTTCAGAGGACTAACAAATGGGCTATAGTTAATTTATGTTTCTAATTTAATAGTTACATAGGAAGCACCAAAGACAGAATGTTACCTGCCTGAAAAACAGAAAAGATTTATTTGACTCCATCTTCTATACTGCTAAGACATTTGAAAACCCAATTCCATAATGCTAAAAGCAGATTTGCACACAAGAAAGGAAACCACTCCAAATGTAGACACAGCTATCAAGACAAAGAGTAGGTGCACACTTAAATGTCTTCTGCACTTTTCAGTGTAGCTGATCCAGAGGTGTGTACAGGCAAAAATAGGACTAAACACAATAAAGTTCTTTTTCTTAATTTGTATGTTAACTTATGCATTATTTCTTTACTCATTAATTAATAAAAAAGAAGTTTAAACTTCATAACACGTACTTTTCTCTTGCCCCTTCGTCTGGGATCCCTAAACAAATTTCTCGATCAAATCTCCCAGCTCTCCTCAGTGCAGGGTCCAGTGAGTCAGGTCTGTTTGTTGCTCCGATAACAAGGACCTGGGTAGTGGCAGCCACATTATTCAAGTCTAAAGGAAGGAAGGAAGGAAGGAAGGAAGTTAGTACTCATACTCACTGTCCAACTTTGTTTCGCTATCTGTGGGACTGTTTCTGCAGCACATGATAATACTCAGCACAGATAAGCTAACCAACAGTCAGAGTACACTGCTGTTCATCTTTATTTCTACTACCTAGAACTTGCATTTTGCACAATCAAGCAAAAATAAGCATTTCAAACTAAATTCAACCGATTTTCCCATTATTTCTGTTTATGTGACAGGCTTATATAATGTCATACAGACCACTGTAAAAATAACATAGTAACACTCCTAAAATTTACTAGAATCTTACCACCACTCCCCACTGTGCCAAAATACAAAAAATTATTACCACTAGCTCCTCTAAAGTAACCACATGTCACTACTGAAAAAACCCAGACAGTGAGCCTGAAAATTAGAAATCTGAGCTTAGCAAAGATGTTCCTGAAACTGACCATCCATACAAGTCAGGAACTGAGCAACAATCCTCCGCTCCATGTCCTTCGATGCAACTTCTCTTTTTGGGGTGATTGCATCAATCTCATCAATGAAAAGGACACATGGTGCACTGGACTAGGAAGAAGAAATAGTAGTAATTACAAAATTACACCAGCAGAGTATATTACGAGAAAGAAATTTTTCCTGTTTTCTGGTTTGTAATTATTACCGTAAACCTGCTGCACAATTAACTGGTCCTGGAACAATTCTACTGTTCTTGCTGACTGGAAAGTCTCCAAACTGTGAAACTGTGCTGAGCTGAGGCTATGGAATAACTAAGGCATGAGATTCAAAATGTCTCTACACACTGTTTAAAATTTAAATATACCTCTATGTTTGCTTTATGTTTTCCATAAATATTCTGTTGTGACTGCCTGTTTGCTTAAATCCCTAAACAAAAATCACACAAGAAAGGTTTGCTTTGTTTTTTTTTGTTTGTTTTGTTAGTGACATTAATGCTGTGGAATTTCAAGAGCTAGTATTACTGACACACATAATGAAATAAAAGGAGCAGTAGGTGGTCATGAACTTCAAGACTCCTACAGAGCCTGATCGTGTTCAAAGAGTAAAAATGAGCAGTGAGAAACTCCTACAAGTGTTCTGAAATTCCAGGTACATCATAAAAAGGCAAAACTAATTTGGAATAATAACTAGTGTAGCTAATAGAAGGGTGTTTAACTGACATAAGATTATTAATATTCACAAAACCCCCTTGTAGTACAAAGGAATACTTAAGGAAAACACTGGAATCATCTTCCAAAGAGGTCTCATATAAAAATAATGGTGTTGCACACCCCAAGCACTGGGTGTTATCGGCACCAGCTGCGCCATCTACTGGTCATTCCCTTTCCCACTGTCTGACAAAGGGAAAAACCCTTAAGATTTCACAGCACATGCGTAACGTGGAATCATGTCCTTTTACCTACACAAACACTGGTACAAAAACTAAGCAGAAGAGCTACTGAAGTGAATGCAAGAGACTATAAGAAAGGCAAGAAATGTTATTTTTATACATATTTTATGCAATAGATGTAATTTCTGCAACAATAACTTTCAGAGTAACCTCCCCTCAATCACTCTACGTATAAAAGATATGTAATTTCTGAAAACTCTTTGCCATAACCTATTTAATTTTATTCTAAACAACATCTTAACAAGGCTCGCTAAAAGTGAAAATGCTGTATGAACCAGAAACATAATAAATTAACAGCTTTACAAAGAATCTTTTTGCCCTGTTTATCATTCTTTACAGGAACATACTCTAAATACCTACCTATAGTTGCAGGGGAAAGTAGAAAAATGGAATAAAGTTGGAAAACCGGAACATTCTCAGAGCTCAGGAACAGAAAACTGTCCTCATGAAGTAAAACATTACCCACATCCTAAAAAATTTGCTTAAATTAAAATTATCTCAACCTGTCTCATTTTCTTTGCTTCTTAGTAGGTCTGAAAGTCACACCAAAGCAAGACTTCAACTGTAACTTGTCTCCTGTTCTTATCAAATTTGTTCCAAATCTCCTACTTTAGACCTAGACCCCCAAAACCTTAAGTCTCTCACATTCACTCAGTGCTAGCCATACAAAGCTAGCAAAAAGCCCCTGTAACAACAAGCACAATCAACTGCTCTTTATTTTTTTAAATATATATATCAAGTGAAGCAGCTCCAAATATGTACATAATTTCTGCTGCTCTCTTTACAGTGTTATGATGAACTACCTTTTGTCAAGGCTTTAGAATAGTAAGCTTTGTGCCCTATGACATCATGATAGCACAATGGAATTCTGGTCACAGAAGGGGAGACAAGTCATGTGTGCAGCAGTATAAAGATTCACTCACGAATATTCACTCAGATTCAAACCACAACAACAAAGTATGAATCTTTACAAAGGAAAAGATAAACAATTCACAACGTTATTTCCAATGGGTGTCTCACCACAGCCTGCTCAAACAATTCTCTCAGTTTCTGTTCAGATTCCCCTGACACTCCAGACACAATCTCTGTTGCTGCCACTTTCAACATCGGGAGCTCGAGTTCCTGGAAAAGACAAGGAACATTGTCTGATATATCCAGAGGTTGGAAATGTTAGCTGTCCTTGAAGACAAGTATTTTCCAATAAGACATCTTTTACACCTACAAATTATGTAAGCAAAACTAAAATCTAAAGAGCTTTTAAAAAAGATAAGTAGCATCATCCAACTTAAAACAGTTCTGAGCTGTTTGGCTAACTGAACAGAAATAGATATAAAGAAACTTTCCCTAATTCAGTTACAGAATGACTGCACTGTCAAATAGCTTCTTACCTTGGTTCCCAACCCAGTCCTTCTCAATGCATATACTTCAGCTCGTGCCTGGGCTCCCTTCTTGAAAATACTGTCTATTTCTATGTGTAACAGGGCGTTGCTCAGCAGTGTGCAAGACACTCCCCACCAGGTTTGGTTCCCTTAATCCTGCTTTAGAAAGACCTGAGCAGGACTGTACAATAAGACACTTATAAAATGCACACTCAAGGTTTTCTGCTATTAAAAATAAACACAGACAATGGTGACTTTGACAGACTTCAGGCAGTTGGAGCCTCACTGCACAGTGAACTATGAACACCAATAGTGTCCTGTGCTCTGAAAATGTCAGTCTGAGACAGGCAAGGCAGCATCCAGTTTGGGAATTCAGAAATCAACTGTTTAATGGATGCCACCCAGTAAAATCAGTGTAATGCCTCATAAAGGATGGTAAAGCTGAATCTGGACTTAAAATGAAACACTATGGTAAATGTAACCAACAGTACCTTCCCTTTATACCCTTCTCAACACCTGTGCCTATATTGCTGTCCGGGGAATGCCTGAGAACAATTTCAAACGTAAAACCTCATCACTATGTCTCTTCTTTATATATGATATTCTGTCAAATACAGATCCAGATGGAATTCAAAGAAAGGAAGTGAAGATTAATATATTTCAGACTATCACGTGAAGGATAAAGATGTGGAACAATCTAGTCTACCATGAAGGAGAGTTATTTTCTTTCTCTCTAAATATAATTCAGGAAAAGAAAAAACTGTAAATTTAAAGCTATCTCACCCCAGCAATTGCCTGTGCAAGTAACGTTTTTCCACATCCTGGCGGTCCATGTAAAAGAAAACCACGAGGTGGGACCACACCTAAGTGGCTATAGACTTCGGGATGATGAATGTGAATGAGCATCTTGCATATTTCCTGTTAAGAACAAGAGAGATCTTCATTTAAATTACAGAAATTAGTATTAGAGATGACTACTATTATAGACAGGGCAAAACTATGCAAGTTCTGTTTATTAATCTGATTTCAGTGAGTGCTTACAGAAAGATTACTCCAAGGAAAATAAACAACCTTGCTGCTGTTGGTATAAGCAGCTCTTCTTAGTGCCACATAGATGAATTCTGCAAGCTTCCTTCTCTGTCATTTTTCATGTCATATTTTATTCAGTGGACCCTGTAGCCCACATGTAAAATTTTAACTAACCTTTAAAGTTTCATCATTGCCTCCTACATCCTCAAATGTCACCGAAGGGCGGTAAAGCTCTGGTCCCTTACTTCTCACTGTTAAGGAGGAAAAGTCACACAAATTTAGACATGGTATAACAGTAGCTGCTAACACCAAACAGAAAGGTACTCAGCCTAAACAATTAGCTAAGCACATGGAGTAGTATTATTTTTTAGCAGTAGACACAGGACTGACATTTTTTTTTAGTACAACATTACGGCTAAATTTCTTTTGAAAAGTGCTTGAGGTCACTTCTGTGCACCTGAAAAAACACTTCTCTGGTAACAGATTCCATGGTCAAATACCATCTTTGTTTGGAGTAACACACCAAAAATAACTTCTCACCTTTCTTAAGTAACATGGATTCAATTTCTCCATCCACATCTGGAAATTCTTCCTTTTTTCTTTTTGCTCTCTTGCCCTTTGTCTTCTTTCTTTCACTCTCCAAGACAGAAAATTCTGTTGATTTCTAGGCCACAAAACCAGAATTACATATAGAAAACCTTTCAAGTCAGTGAACTTCTGCAAATACTTAGAAAATGCACATCTATGATGCTTAACTGACACATATTATATAAATAAAGACAAGCAATGCAGGAATTAAATCCCTTCTTTTTGTAGAAAATCCTTTCCATATTTAGGATTTGCCCTTTTTTAAAATGGATTAATTACACCAGTCACCTTTTTATTAAGACAACATACTTACAACCAAATTCCCTCCCCACCCCAAACCACCAGTCAAAATCAGACATTATTTTTTGGCATACTGTAGAGCAATTCACTCTGGGGATGAATAAAACTGTATGAATGTATTTACTCCATTGGAAAAAAAAATTATTACTAGTAAGTCACAAGTGGTTAGAAGAAAATATTATTCACTGCTAACACAAGTTAACTGCGTGTAAGAAAAGGACTATCACAGGATAAAAGAAATAAAAAGAAGTCCAGTGATCAAAGATTGGGAGTTTTTGTTGGGCTTTTTTTCAGGAATATAGTAGTGCAAACATTTTACAGTTTGAAGATCTCCCTTTTATTTATTTTCTCTATATAACAGGATGGAGCACTACTAGGACAAAAGGATGATTTGTCAAATCTGCCTATTCTGTAAGCATTTTGTGTAATTAGGAAGGCAGATGTAAAGGTAGGTCTTCCTTTGCATAAAAAATGGGCTGCTGGAAAGCCTGTCAGCCAAGCAATATAAATGTTAATTTACATACATAAATGAAAAGCTTTCAACAGCTAAACAAAACTGTTGTTTTTTTTTAAATAAAAAATAATTGGGGGAAAGGAGGAGATCACAAACTGGATATGTCTAGATGGAGAGTAAAATCTATTTTTAACTCCTTTATGCAATTTCCTTTCAACTTCCCCAGCTTTGCCCATTCAAAAAACTTCCACTTTTCCCAGGATCACTAAGACTTAGCCACGTGCTATGGATACAGCAAGCCCCATGCCAGGTAGGCTGGTCACTGGCATTAAACTGCACCTCCCTAATACTAAGGACTGCATTTTCCTCAAAAAATGTGGAAGAAATTCATAATTTGGTAACTTTTTACCTTCCCTATAAATATGCTTGAAATGGGCCAGTGTCCTAGTTATGGTAGCCAGGACCAGTTTGTCACAGTGTGTGTGTAACCAAAACTGTGTATTCTACACCTTCTATGTAATTTCTCATGAACAGTTAAAAATGGATCATTTGCAGCAGCTGCCCTGGGCACACCTGACCCCTCAGACTAGAAGCTGGGTGTTTAAGAGCTCTGTGAGATAGGGAAGTGTTCCTGTATTTACACCAATGAGTCAGGTGTGATAACTCCCCTCTAACACCTTCACACCCAGCCTAAGGGGTCATGTCTGCTAATGGGCCATCAAGGATTCCCAAAATATCCCATGACTCACAGAGTTAAATCACCCACTGTGAAACTCCTAGCCCTGGGGGAGCTACCGGGCATTCCCATCTGAATCTAAGCATATATAATCTTGGAGTTTGGGGACTTCTGGTACCACTCGTTGGATTCAGAGGAGGACCAGAACCTCAACAGGACTGTGACTGCCACTCTCAACCAGACTGTGACCATCATCCTCAACAACAGGTTTTCTTTTCCTCTTACTTTGTACTGAGAAGGGGACTACATGGCACTCAGCACAAGGGCTAACACCATTCTGTTCATGCCCCAGGGTGCTGGGTTATAAACCTGTTTCTTGTGGGTTAAAACCAATTTTTCTTTGTATCATTGTATTTATTGTAATCTTTTTAGTAAATTGTAACTCTGATTTATAATCTCTTTTGAGTTGGGTTCATTTCTCCTGCAGGTTTACCTGTGAACCAGCACAGCCAGCAGGTTCAAAAATCACTTCTGACACAGGAGAATATCAGGCTAAGACATTCCTTCTTCAGAAACCAAGCTAAAATTAAGTACTCGACTGGGCCTAAGCCAACCTTTCTTTCCTGTTTAACATGTTCACTATCTGTAAACACAGCATGCATGTTTGTCACAAAAATAATATATTTTAAAAATCCAGAGAGAAAGACTGTCTTTTTGGTCTTAGTATCAACCTTTAGAAGCCTGTCAAATTACACAGAAATCATAGAATGGTTTGAGTTGGAATGGACATCAATTATATTCATACTTCTACTTTAATCATCTTGGGTTTGTAAAACACAATACCTCTGAAATCGCTTTCTTTTCATCTCCTTCTCCATCCTCAGAAAGGTCAATGAAAAAGTCTTTTCCACATGGAGTTTTATCAATGAACCAGCCACTGTCAGAGATGCGTGTTTCACCTCGTGCTCCTGGTGACACAGTACTTGTTGGAGGTGCTGCTCGCGCAGGAGGAGGAGTTTCCACTGGGTCAGCTTTTGGAGTGCTTGGAACAGAATCAGGATTTCCTTTCTTGTACAAGCTTAACAGGGAACTGTTCATGTGATTTGTAGACTGCAGATTCACATTTGAAGAGAAGATGTATGGGACAGATTACAGCTTGGATTATTTATAGTCAGAGGCCAATGAAAACTATTTCATAAACATACTTTAGCATTAGCCCTGCTGGAGAAAAGAGACATGCATCTTCCAACCCACTCCTCTGCAACTCAAATGACTGCATATAAAACTACATGTGCCATTTGAAAGGGGAGCAGCCTTTGCAATTTACCCTGAAATGACCCCTGCTAACTGACGGGCACCCCTTTTGGTAGCAGTTCAGTATATCAGTTTCTTCAATCACTTTATTCATTTGATAGCCAAGTCTTTCAGGCCCCCGGTGTGCTTTTCTCAAAAGTAATTCCCCACCAGAGGTTCTTCCTATTTCTTCAGAATTCAGTCTCCTTTCAACTCCATAGATTCTCAGTTGGAATTTCCAACTCTGCCTATACCTCCTCTCTATCTCTGCTTTTAAACTCTCCAAGTGCACTTTCTCAACACAGAATCATATATTACACAAATACAGTCGTAATAAAATAAAACTTACTAGATCTTCTGGATAATCATCATAATCAGAGTCATCTGTAGTACTTCCAGTAGTTCTTTGCAAGGAAAGAAGACAAAAACTCAATGTATCAGAGCAGAACTGCAAGCAAGACGTCCATAAAGTAAAACAAATGCAACTTCAACAGTGTGGCTCCCCACAACCATGATAGGGAGCCTAAGGCTGCACAAAAATTCCTGACTTGCATGCTCTAAATTCTCTACTATTAAGAGATAAAAAATGCATCCTTTCCAAGTCTGTGATGAGCTGGATCAACTTTTCCATTCGGCTGAAGACAATCCTAAAAAAAGTGATGTAGGACCACTGACTCAGTTCACCAGGAGATCACACAATCACCAGTGCTGGCACAAGGGAACTAGCAAATCACTGCTGAACTAGACTAGTCCTTCTGACAACACTGTCCTAAATTCCCCCTAGATCCTTAATATATATCACAGGTTAGAGAAATCATAACAGTCCATAATAATACAAGACAGAAAGCTTTAAAGAAATGGTAACACTGACGGTATTATTAGTCTACTGGTAAAAATTCTTCTTACTCATTTTTCTCTTGTCTTGCTCTTTTAGCCACATGTTCAGCTTCTAAAACTGCTAAATCTTCACGCTGCTTTTCATTACTGATTATTCCAAACACTGAAAGAAAAAGTTCGAGCATGTTAAAAAAACAGCCAAGGCATAATCAAAGAATTTGGCATCTTGGACATAATACTAACAGAGCTACCTTTTGCAACTTGTATTCTAAAGGCATTTCTTTTTCTTCGTCCATAGTCTGCGCTGAAAACAAAACAAAAGAAAACAAACAGGTTATACCAACTGATTTTTCCCTCAACATGTTCTCATTCTCAGTGAAGAAATACATGGTAAGTTGATATCCAAGCTTCCACACAAGTTCTTATTAAAAACCAACTGTGTGAAAACATGATTGTTTTTTCTTAAGCCTGGAATAGCTCAATCACTGGGATGAAACCAAACCACTAAACTATGCTGATCTCTAAGAGGATGTTTAGTAAAAATGATCAAGGTCCTCTTTAATTGTAGATAGAGAGAAGCTGCAATATACGAATGAGCACACTGGATTCTATTTCACAAGACTAACAATATTTTAATGCAAACATGAACATATGGACACAGGACTATGGTCTAGAAAGGGCAGCCCACTAAGGAATAACTGTGTTAATTAATGAAGAAATTCTGGCTCAATGAGTATCCTTAAAAAACCCAAAATAAACAAAAGTCATCAACCTTTTACCTTCACTTAATGAAGGTGTGTTTTACTTGCTTGCTTTTATACAACAGCCAACAGGGGCAAAACAAAACCCCAAGACCCATAAGCATCCTAAGCAAGGGGTTTTGGCTCATCTTCTCTAACATAGCACAAATAAATAGAACACAAAACCATAAATGAATACACTTCTCCATCTTCATTAATCCCCACACCACCCAATGATCTGCTGAAGCACAACCCTGTTCCCCACCCAGAAAAGTTTAACAGCCTAAAAATAATTAGGCAAGACTGACTGTCCTACTGAGCAACTGAAAGAGATCTGTCTTACTAGATCCTGTATCTTTCCTATGCCTGCACTGAAGAGTTATTTACTTCTTGTATTTTAAGCTCACTGGGGTAAAGAACAACTCACTGCAAAGCATTTTGAGCTGTTTAATTAAAACAAAAAATCAACCCATAAAAATACCAAACTGCAAGTAGATCTTGTAATCCCAGTGCATTAATAAGATATGAGTTACTAGATATATCAGCAGAGGGAAACTCTGGAGGGGAAATGATCTTACTGTTTCACTCAATCTCAACAACTGGCAATGAAGTTAACACAACAAAAATTAAATTTCTAATCAAAAATACACGAATGTAAAATTACAAAGTAATGTATTGAGTATTTTAAATGCAGAATGTAAGAATACAAATCCTGCCTCACCTGTAGGTTTTCTGCAAATCAGATGCTAGAATTCCAATGTCAACATACTGCCCACATTTACTGCTTGCAAGATACTGAAATAAAGAATTTTAAGCAGGGAATAAAATCTTTGTCAATCATTTCACCAGAAGAGCTAAACCAAATACGCCTATTTCAAACTCTACTGTTCTTAGAAGTCAAAATGAAAATCAGAAACGCAAAATCAACCAGATCGAGGCACTGGGTGCCACACCCAGTCTTTCCTCAAACACCCCAGGGGCGGTGACTGCACCGCCTCCCTGGGCAGCCCATCCCAATGTCTGATCACCCCTGCTGGGAAGGGATTCCTCCTGGTGTCCAAATATGTGTGTATATATATATATATATATACACACACCTCCATGTCTATACATATATATGCACATACACCTGTGTAAGTACACATGTATATACACGTACATACACACGGTATACCCGCACGCCTATATATATATATATATACACAGCTATATACGCGCTGAGCGATGCTCTTTGCCCTGCTCATCGCACACCCGATCCAGCCGCCAGCACCATGGCCGGAACTACCCAGGAGGGCGGGAGAACGCGCAGAGACAAAGCGAAACACCAGAACAAAAAATAATAACAATAATTAAAAAAAAAAAACACCAAAAATAGACCTTTCTAAAGCCTTTTTAAAGGCCCGGAGAGGTAAGGCCGGGCTTTGGTCCTAAGGCCCTGAGCAGGCCGGATGCTCCAGACCCCTCAGGAGGGGGACACACACGAGCCGGGGCCGGTACCAGAAGGGGCCGGGGCTGGGGAAGGAGCAGGGGAAGGAGCAAGGGGAGGCCGGGCAGGCGGGCAGCCAACATACCTGCTTGACGCGCTGCTTGAGCCGCGGGTCGGTGCTGCGGCCGGGCCGGCTCCTCATGGCCGCGCGGGGCCGGACTCCATTTCCCAGCAGGCCGCGCGGCCGGGGCGGGCCCTACGGCGGCCGGGAGGGCCGCGGGCCGGGGGCGGCGGGCGCGGCGGCGGGATGGAGTCGGTGGTTTTCATCTTCTCGCTGATCGACTGCTGCGCCCTCATCTTCCTCTCCGTCTACTTCGTATCCTGCCCCTCCGGCGCGGCGGGCGGGCAGGGCTGCGGGAGGGGCTGCGGCGGGCCGGGGCCGCGGTTGGGGGGCCCGGCGTGCGGGAGCGGGGCGGGGGGCCCGGGAGGGCCGGGAGCGGCGAGGGGAGCCGCGGGATCCGGGGCCCGGGGCGTGCCGGGGGCTTGGAGCAGGGAAGCGTGGGGGCACCGGGAGCCGTGTGGGCACCGGGAGCACCCGGAGAGCCGGGAGCGGTGGGAGCGCCGGTCCGGCCCTGTGCCCGTGCCGCCGTGTGCCCCCGGATCGGGCCGGGGCCTCGGCAAGCAGGGCTCCCCCGCTCTTTGTTGGCAGGCCCTCGCTGCCTGGCGCTGTGGGAACGTCAAGGCACACATTCGAGCTCCTTTCCTTACGTTCCTCGGGAAAAGGGACTGGCTTTTACACCTCTTGCAGCCCTGGTGCTGGCTCAGAGCCTACCCACTTCTGACAGGAACAGAAGTGCTTGGGAAAAAAAATTCAGCCTAGAAGGATAGGTTATTTGTTGAAAGGTGGATAGTCTTCACCTACTTTTTAGAAATATAAAAAAAATACTGTTCATTTCCTTGCAGAAAAGGTCCACGTCTTTACAGGACATAGCGTGATGCATCCTAAGCTTTTTTTGAGAGGACTTTTCTGTCCAAAATGTTCATATGGCCTGCCCAGAGAGGTGGTGGATTCACTGTCCCTGGAGGTTTTTAAGATGAGACTGGATGTGGCACTTAGTGCCATGATCTAGTAATCACAGTGGTGTTGGATCAAGGGTTGGACTGGATGATCTCGGAGGTCTTTTCCAACCCAATTGATTCTATGATTCTATTTTTCAATTGCTGACAGTCCATTCAATGATGAGGTTACTCTCTTATTGCCTAGCAAAGTATTAATTAATCGTGTTGCTGTAAATGTGTAAAAAAAAAAAAAAAAAAAGTAGATTCCCTTCTTAAAACTATTTACTCTTGAAACTAAAAAGTCCATTAACTCTTTGTTACTTTTAAGTTCCGGCTTCAATGGTTGTGGTAATAACGCTGATACTAAAAATACTGAGTTTGCTTCCCTGGTCTGTTGTTAAGGGTTGAACTGAACTTTAGCATTTGTGCAACAGTTGCCCTTGGGAATATATCATAAAATCATTTGGCCAGATGATAAAATGTAGCCAAGCTTTCTACCTAAAATAGGAGTGAATTTTAACTAATTGAGATATGCCTTTGGCAGATCAAGGTAGAACAAGATGTCTACGCTGAGAGCAAGAGGGTTCTCCCCAACTTATTGGCTGAAAATAAAGCTTTGTGTATCCCAAGTTATCATACAATGTTTCCTTATCTTGGACTTCAGATAATCACACTATCAGATTTGGAATGTGACTACATCAATGCTAGATCGTGCTGCTCCAAGCTCAATAAAGTAAATTGTTCTTCTTTGTATTTAATGTGGTTTAAGAAAACCACATCCTTCATCTCAGCATCGCAAATAACTGGGATGTAATGTATATCTGAAGAGCCTTGACTGGCAGTATTTTGCATGCATCCTTTATTTCAGACTGCTTCTGTTTTGGATGCCCATCTTTCAAGAAATTCAGTCACAAAAGGGTGTTTTTGTGACCCCTGGTGCTACAGGATGGGCTGCTGCAGTTTCTGGGACTGAGACATAGTGCTTCACAGAACTCTTGAGTTCTGTGCTTTGGTTCCTGTAGGAGGGCTACACCAAGGGTGTCTACTCATAACTGAACTCTGAGGTCTTTACAGCAGCTTTCTGTGATGCTTCTGTGTAATTTCTAACCTCTCTTGAACAGGAGAGTTTTACTGTGATAAGGATGATAAGGAAAAGTACAGTTATAAACAAATCTGCTTAAAAATTAAATCAACGTGGCCTTCCCATGTGTGTGTGTTCCCTTTGATTTAAAGGTGTTTTTTTTTTTCTCTTAGTGTAAGAAAGAATGTTACAGGATACTAGCAAGCCAAAAATGTGTAATTGCCAGGGGCTGACCCAATTTAATTGTTATTTTTCATATTGATCAACTTTTTTGTCTGTTCCAAGCCTGAGGCTGTTTGTACATCCTGTGTCTGTGCAGACTTTAGTTATCTGTGCTCCAAAATCCACTGTTCTCTGCAGTGATTTTAAATGAGCAATGTATACTTTTTTTTACTTGCTTTTTTAAGTGCTTGTGTAATATAGTTGTGTTCAAACAGTTGCTGTGCTGCCCTCTAGAAGTGTTTGTAATACTTGGATAAAACACCTCTCGTATAATATCTTAGGGTCTGATTTCTGGCTTACTTGCCTGGAGTCTGCCTGCAGGTATAAATTTCTCCACACTGTGATGGAATCACATGCCTCTGCCATGAATGTTTCTCTCTGAGTTTTACATTATTATCATTTGATGATAATTTCATATAGATCTCTTTTTCAGAAAGGAATTTACCTTTGTGCATATAACTCTTTTCTTTTCCCTTTTTACAGTGGGTGGTCCCTGAGGTGATTGGCCATGCTGTTGTAACAGTATTAATGCTTATTTCATTGCACTGGTTCATCTTTCTCCTTAATTTGCCAGTAGCAACATGGAATATATATAGGTAAGTGCACAGAGGTTGGTGTGCTTTTTAGTTTTTTTTTTCCCCACTGTTACTAGTTTAGCTTTAAGTGTAGTATAAAGATAAATAATATGTCATGATGAGATACTTCAGTTGTGTCCTTGAGCTGCTACCAGTCTTCATTGATCAAACTTAATGTAAAACCTCTTCTTGCAATTAAAATTACAAGAAACCAAATAGTGTAAAGGATATGAAGCTTTTGGCTTTTGCTTGTATTCTCTCTAATGCCCAGGAATCTTGATTCGTGGGTCATTCCCAAGTCCATAGGAAATAATAGCATATTGATAGGGATTATGAAGTAGAACTGCAAACAGATTTGTTAATGTTTTTCATGCTGTGCCTACATACCTGATAGTGATATCAGCATAAAAGTGCTTAGGTCAGTGTGGCTGATGGTTGTAAAACCACTGGCCTCTGGTGTCCCCTGCACCCTCCTTCCTTTACTGACTTGCCTCTCACCCTCATCTGCACTGGTTTTCTTCCCCATCATGTTTCTTCCTACTTGGAAAGGTTTGCAGACTTTTCATCCTAGGGCAGCTGTCAGGGTTACTGGTCTTTGTGCCCTGGGCTGCCACCCCTTTGAAATGGTTTAGTTATCGTAGGGGTTTCCATGTGGCAGCACTGGGACTGTCAGTTCCAAAAATGTTTTTTGTCTTGTATCATTTGCTGTTGTCAGTTTGTCACAAATTATCTCTAATCACTATACTACAGTAATACAAAAGTTTAAGGTACAGGTAGGAACAGTTGGCTGTAATTCTTGTTTGTCTGAACCTATTAGTGTTAATTATTTGCAGGGATGGGTTGAGTTGCTGATAAAATTAAACAAGAAGTTTCATAGCTCTCATCAAAACAAAGTTGATTATCTCCATACTGCTAATCTGGTTGTTCTTGGGCAAAACAGCCATGCATTCATCACCCTTGTTTTCTATGGAACTGCCAGAAAAGCCTTCAAGTGTTTCTAAACTAGAGTAACATGAGACAGTATCTAACTTTATGCTTAATAAACAAATGTTGCCTAAATGCACACACATAGGGCATGTTTTTGCTTCTTTTTGTTTGGCCACCCATATGTACAGCTGTTCACCTAGAGACCAGTATTCAGTTTAGTACCTGCTGGCAAGTTTGGAGTTTGATGTTTCATTTAGGCAAGGCTATTTCTGCAGAGACACTGGAAAGAACGGATTTTCTTTGAAGCTTTTATTGAAGATTTCTTGTACTAGTTACCTTATCACTGCTTCATTTTGTGTACTTATGTTAATATTTAAAGTAGCCACTTGCTTTCCTGTCTAAGCTGTGTCAGAGTGAATTTTGAAAGATAAATTATTTCTATTTCCACATTTCAGGCAGTAAGCTTTGATGGCTGTTTTGTATTGAGAGATCTCATATTTGTCATACATGGCATAAATATTCTGAATATCCAAAAATCCAGGATTGTTTTCTCAATTTTGTTTGAGCAGTGTAGGCAATAAATGAATCAGGCAATATGATACTTTGCCTGTCCTCCACAAGAAGTCAAAATGTTAAGCCTGTATCACTAATCCTGCCTGCCTTCTGTGGATCAAGGAGTTTCACTCACATTAGTAGCCTGGATTATCCCATCTATATTGAGGGAGTTAGAGATCTGCAAAAGCTAGTGTGGTGTTTAGCATTATCAGTTCATTAGGAACTGTAGTCATAGGACAAGGAGTAATGGGTTCAAACTAAAAGAGGGAAAATTTAAGTTAGATATATGGAAGAAAGATTGCCCAGAGAAGCTGTGATGCCTCATCCCTGGAAGAGTTCAAGGCCAGGTTGGATGGAGCTTTAAGCAACCTGGTCTAGTGTCCTGGGCAGCAGGGTTGGAACTCAATGATCCCTTCCAACCCAAACCATTTTATGATTATAAAGGAAATCTGAAGATTTTGAATAGAGCATACATTAGACCCAGTGTTCAATGGACAAAAGGAATGGTAGTCAGAAAATAGTGGACTGTGAAGTAGTTGGAATACACTGAAGAGAAGGTGTAAATTACTAAAAGCGGCTTAAGTGGCAACAGATGAAGTGTGAACCCTTTATCATGAGCTGCAAACATCTGGCACCAGCTAAATGTTTTTATATCTTCTTGGTAGCTGTAGTATTTCTGCACACAAATCCAGGGGGTTTCAGTTTATTGTCTGTTTCAAAGTGAGTACAGAAATAATAATTGTTGAGATTGAAGAAGTCTATGCTTTGTAGTAAAAGTGATAAAGACAGGACAGTATCTTCCTGTCATTCACTTTTCTTCAAAATCTGCCTAATCTCAATGAGTAAATGGCAGTTACAGGCAGCTACTGGCTTAATTTACTAACTGTATCAAGGATTTCCTTGGCAGGAGAGAGGTTTTGTGCAAAAGGGGCATCAGAAATAAATCCTGGGAAGAATGAACTGGTCAAAAGCAGCATCAAGGGAGACTTTCAAACATGTTTATTTTAACATCCTGCTGGTCCTTCTTGTTCAGCATACTCAGATGATCATTTAATTTGGTTTATTTTTTGATGAATTTTTTGGTGTCTCAAGTGAGACAGTTTTGTTTTATATTCTCCTTGGTTTAGAACACTTAGGGAAGTTTTCAACTTTTTTCTTTCTTCTTTATTGTATAGATCTTTAGAGAATAGGTCCAAATAATGTGATTCTTGCCATGTCTTTAAGTAGATAATACTCATCTTAAAACTGAAAAAGTAAAAAAAAAAAAAAAAGTAAAAAAATTTTAAATCTTAAAAATTCTGACCAAAACTTCTACATCCCTTTAAAAATTGTGTAATCTAGAGGAAAGTGTTATGTTGCTGTAGCAGCAGCTTTCACTGAATGGAAATACTGAAGGCAGTAATATGTATATCCATTAAAGCTGACAGTTTTCTTGTTTGCTGTTGAAGTTTTTTTGCTGTTTAGAGTATGACAACTGCCTTGACTGGGTTTGTCAGCATCTGGCATTATTGTATCCATGACTAATTTCCTTAGATATATAACATAAACTGTCCTAATTTGTGGTCCTCTAGGAAAAAGTACCTCACAGGTTCTGCAATTAAGCTGTAAAATTTAAGTGTTACCATTCTTCTTAGAAAGCAAAATTAATACATGCTGCCTTTATGCCACTCATATGCTAGACATATAAAACTATGAACTCTGTTTTTAGGATAAATTGGTACAGGACACTTTTGTTCTTCCTTTTATTCTACTTATATGCGTTACATTCCCAGTAAATGGACAATAATTTGTTATAATACTAAAAACAGAATAATCCTTTAAAACTTCAGATTTAGAAGAGAATTTCAAACTGGAATTAGTTCACATGAACTCTTTTTCATGGAACATCACTGTCTTTGATATTAGTCAAATACACTGCAGTGCTTTTTTTAATGCCTTGGTAAAAGACACATACTGTGGTCTTAACTTCTTTTTTCCAGTCTTGTACTGCCACTAGAAAACATCCTTCTCCCCCTAGAAAATGCCTTTCTCCCCCTCCTGTTATTGAAATGAATGTTGTAAGAGGTGTGAAAATGCCTTTTGGAGTACAAGTGGTGCCATTTGAGTATATAAAGAAAATCAAAAACTTTTCTGTGCTGAGACTTTTTTTTGCTCCAGCTTTAAGACAAGGAGCTAAATGCCCATATAGGAAGAATATTAACCCAAGAAGGTAAAACCTGTATGACATCTCAATGAAATAATAATACTGCTCTAGCCTGAGCTCAGCTGGAATGAGAACTTCATGTGCTTACATTTGCTCCCTTGAGAAATGCTTGTGACAAAAGAACGTGAATTTTCATAGGATGTGAACATTTGGTTTGCTGGTTTTATGCTTCCTTTGCTTATGTTTCACTTGGTTTCACTCAACCTTTGTTCTTATGTGGGGTTGGACAGCACATCTTCAGTTCTGCCCAGCCTGTCATCGTGTCAGCCTCGGTGTCAGTGCTGAGATATCACAGGATGGCTGTGACAAAGACAGGAATAATACACAGATCCTTTTTCTTGTCTTACATCATCTCGTTTTGACAACCACAGTTTGTGATTATTTATGTGAGAGGATTTTTTTTGCTAAATAAATCACTAATTCTTAGCTAATTGAAGTCTTTTCCAGTCCCTTTCATCTAGTGCATCTTTCCACTGTGGGTTCATGTTTTGTCCATGACACCAAGTAACTGTGAACAGCAATTAAAATGAACTGAAATTGGCTATTACCTGAAGTCTCTCCCATTTATACCTAGGAAGCTGGGCTGATGCTTTAGTACTTTTTGCTCTCTGATTCTTTGTGGGTTGCAGTGGCAGAGATACATGCAATATCCTGAAACTGAATTAAAAAAGAACTCCCTTACCTTGAATTGTAAAACAGCTCTTCAGATGAAAATCTCTTCTGGGAAAGCTCTTCCCTTCTCCTTCCCCTCACACTCCCTAACGTTTCAATGACTGTATTTTTGGGTTTTGTTGTGTGGTAGTTTTTTTTCTTTATTCTTAAACTTTCAGGTACATTATGGTGCCAAGTGGAAACATGGGAGTATTTGATCCCACAGAGATCCATAACCGAGGACAACTGAAATCACACATGAAAGAAGCCATGATTAAACTGGGCTTTCATCTGCTCTGTTTCTTCATGTACCTTTACAGGTTAGTTTCAAAAATTGCTCCCAAGGAACAAAGGAATTGTCTGCCAGCTATTTTTATCTCCTCTCTTCTGCTAGTGTAATTGCTGGTATTCATGTCTTTTTGCATTCTGCTAAGCCTCAGTAATATATTTTGACAGCTATCTGTGGGCTCATTATATACCTTTATTCTTTCTGATCGACATTGTTTGAAAACTCAGACTGCTACTTAATCTCTAAACCACTACAGGTACAATATAAAGTTATATGCTTTCCGCACCTACAGTAAGTGGCCTATTTAGAATGGAAACAATCTTGAGGACCAAGTTCATTTTACAAGTTCTGTTTTAAAGTTAATCTGGCTAAGTTACAAATGGATGAGTTCTGTGATGGGGCCACTTACTACAAGATGGAAGAGCTGCTGTTATTCTGCAGCAGTGTTACTTCTGCAGCCCTTGTCCTCACAAGCAAAGCACACAGCAGTTGCCTTGACTTTCTATTTCAGGTTCAAGTGCAGCTCTCTCATGACAGCACTAGCTGTTCCTGCTTGCACATGCTTCAGTAATCCACTGGTATCATGTTTTCTGTTTTGTCACAGTATGATTCTGGCTTTGATAAATGATTGAGAAGTTGAACCGTTAGCTGCCAAATTGGGTCATCACTCCAGTGACTGGTTGTGGAGCCTCAGACACCTTCTGAACACACCTAGATCAGTGTCGTCATGCAGTATATTTTTCCTCTTTGAACAAGAAATATTTTTCTGTATTTTTAACATAAAATATTTTCAAAAGACATTGGATTTGTGTAGCAGTTGTTTTTGTTCCTTTACAACCCAAACTGCTGGAGTTGCTGTTTCTGTAAGATGCAATCCTTGCTTACAGAAGTGATCTTGTAGGAGTTAAGTGGTGAGAAGGGAAACTCATTTCAGCAGCATGGGCTGGTAATGATGGTAGTTCCAGAACAAATTTAAGTGCAGCTGTGATACCTACTTCTTACTGAAAGGTGTCAGGATGTGCCTCTGGCTGTCAAGCTGTCCTACCTGAGCCTAGTTTGAAGCAGTGCTTGGAAAACAGATTTCAAAGTGGAACAGTAGCACAGCTTGCATCTTTGTGTCAAGTGTTTTTTCCAGGTAAAAATCAATGGAATATTCTTTTCTCCCTTTCCACCCCTCCCTCAACCTATGTGAAGTCTTGTGTTTGGATGGATTAAGATCCCTTTGTTGGAAGTGACACTTGTGTGTAAGAGTGAAAAACATATAAATAAGAAGCATGATTAATACTTGCTTTTTCCCTTCAACTCCTATTTTGTTATTGAAGTACATCACAGACTTTCACATAAACATCGTCTTGCATCAGGGTTGGAGTTGGTTACAGAGCAAAAGACTATCTACAGTTGCCACTCCATGAACCTGCTGTTTCCATATCCAAGAGTATGTCTAGCTCAGGGAAATGGTCTGGTAAACCATAACTCCACTTATCCCAATTCTGATGTGACTCTGCTTCAATGATACCAGCAAACTAAGTTCTTTTTGTGCAGCTCTTGCATCAGTGATAAGTGTATAACCCTGAGTTTGTACCCTCACTGTCCAATAACTGTCTTTAAATATGTGCTTGAAAAGAAGTCTCTTGAAACAAACACATCGATTAAAACACTTTAAAAATACACTTCTGTAATCAAGTCCTAAAATTTATGAGCTGTTTCTTCTAAAGTACTTGGGTTTTTAGTACAGCTGTAGTTAACAGATTGTTTTTGTGGCCAGCAATGAAAAGACAACTCTGACACTTGATTTCTGTAGACACCTTGTGTTCAGTGTTTGTTCTAGGAAAAGTTGGGTTTTAAATTTATGATGGATGGAGTCCCAAGTTCAGCTGTTGTAAAGATGAAAAACTGCTGAAAATCATGTTCATTAAAAAATAACTAAGGAAACAGCTACCCCAGCTGTATGCCACTGACTACTTGACACCACAAAAGTCAAGCTACAGAAAGTACTGCCCTATAAAGGCAAAACTCAGACAGGATGTAAGTCTTGGAAAAAGCAAGTAAAAGTTAGAGTAGTAGGTCAGTAACTTCTGTAGCAGTTTACGTGGCAGGCAGTTAATTATGTTTTTTTCATGTATTAATAAAATACTACACATATTTTGAGTGTTATCTGTTAGAAGAAGGGGCAGTGTGAATACACTGCTTAAGTCAGGCCCTTGCTGTAGTGCTGACAGTAGATGTATTTCATTAATGTTTCACTGAAAAACATGAGCATTAATCTGTAAGTCCATCACTTAAACTAGCAGCTTTATATCTTAAAGACATGATTTTGAGGTAAGAACTTTATTATTCATGAAAATGTTTGTATGATACCTTGTCTGATGATTTCTAACTGCTAGCACCTTGGACTTGCAGGGATGATGTTTAGAGTAGACCCATTTCTTAATGGAGTTGCTAGAATTTCTCACTCACTATGAAAAACTTCTGTTCTCTACCAAGGAAAGTGTTTCTTCAGAGATGGGAACAGGCTAGAGAAGGATAAGGGAAAACAACATATCTGAGGGAAAAAAAATGGGGATAGCATGTGTGTGCCTTGACCTAGAGGGATGTTATTGTGGATTCCTCCCCACTTCCTTCCTTAAGAGTGAATTATTAACCATGATAGACCAACAGAAAAATACAGATATGTTTAAGTGGTGGTTGCCAAATATTAAACAATCTATACTTCTATATGAATGCAAACTTCCCCCTCAATTTTTTAAATGTAAATAAATGTTCATTTATATCTAATAACTAATAGTTGTAAAAACCTCAGTAGCAGGTTTCAGAGACTAGAGTTCTGCTGAGTAATTACACTGGTAACTGCAAAGCCTTTCTTATTGTACAGAGTCCTTTCCTGCCTCAGCAGAGATCTTCACAGAACCGTGTCAGCAACTGGAAAAATGTAATTGCTAAAACTGTGGTTCATTAGCTGGAAATACAAATCCTACAGTCATTTCTCTCAAGGGAGGTCCACAGAGCACAAAAATATTATGGTAGTAAAAACCAAAACAAAATCCCTATTTTTCTCCATCTCCAGCAGGGGAGAATGGGGCAATTTAAACCCAAGCTTATTGTACAGAATTCAAGACAATTAGAAACTTTAGACTGATTTTAAATAAAAATTCATCTATCACTGTAAACGTGCGCAAGAACAAACACAGATCCCTTCCTATTCACTCACCAGACTTTGTATTTCCCTTTGGAACTGACATATCCAACTATAACTTCATGAGGGAACAATTAGGTTATCCTTCAAATTATTAGCTATGATGTAGAGAAAGCTGTTAATTCATGAAAACAAATCTGAAGTTGGCCTGCAGGGGTTCTAACTTTTAACTGGGTTTATTGAGCTCTTTTCCTCACCCACAGTCCAGAGCCTGGTCAGCTTGTGAAGATGACAGTCTTTCATCAGTTTTCAGAAAGATTAGACAGCTGTTAGAGTTCTGCATTTTGGGGGTGGTTAGTTTAAATATGTACAATTGCATGTTTCCTCCTAATTAATTATTTCAGTTACAGACGGTTGGGTTTTGAGCCTGTTTTGTTGAAGAATATACTTGCCTCCTCATCCTAGTACGACTTTTTTTCTAAAGCAGTTCTGTTTTATGGAACACAGTTAATCAGTGGTAGGAGCAGTAACCCTAAGCACAGTTCTACATGCAGGTTAACAATCAACCTGAAACCCTGATAAGCCCATAAAAGTGTACCTTTCATCTGTTCAGGATTGTCGAAGATTTATTCTAATTATTTTTTTCTCTCACAAGAAGCTCTCTAGAATTTTGTACAAATGGTAGGAGACCATTTTTGCCTCCAGGTATGTGGTCTGATGGCCACTGGAGGTAGCAGTAGGAAAATGTGTGCTATATGTATGAACCACCATGCAGTTATCAGTACATGAACCCCCTTACTTTGGCAGAAACATTAGAGCCATACAAACGTCAGTGGCTACTCTTCAGAGCATTATAGGTCTCCTAAAGTGAGGACATAACTGGGACTGCCATCTTTCTGATGAGTTGACAGCCTAACCATGTGCAAGACATGCAGAGAGGCACATCAGGCAGCACAGCAAGCGTAAGCCAAGGTGTGAGAGAAGTACCCTGCCTCAGGCAGAGTTTGGATTTAAGCTAAATGCACATCTACTCTCAGGTTTCTTATGTAATTTCTTTTAAATAAGCTGAAGTATTAACAAAACCCCAAACCACAGCAGTTAATTTTTAATTTTACAAATACTGAAATGTCACAGGTTTATAGAATTCATAAACCTATTTCTTTTGCACTCTTCTGACCAAGTAAAGGCAGACAGGAGAGATGAAACAGTTTTTCTGCTGGGTTTGCTAGATACCACATCTGCTGCACAGATCATTTATGGCAGTGGGTCTGCAATCCAACAACCCTCCTGCAAACACCAGTACCCAAGGGAAGCGGCAAAAAGGACATGGAGAGGAGTAAGGCATGCCCCTTCTGTTGGCAGCTGCATTTAAGCCATAATTATCTATACATTTCCTAAACTGTAAGGGAGAGAATAAATTAATACAAAGGTACTACTAGAGGGAGTAAAGACCTTTTCTAATCAATACATAACCACAAAGAATTAAAAAATGGAATGCACTTCAGCAAAAGGTTCTAGTTTGGAAAAGCTACAGGGAGTGAAAGTTGAGGCACCACTTTTTATTTAACAGAAGTAAGCTTGAGCTGAATGGAAGTCCAGGACAAAGATGAGATTCTGTTTTAAAGCACAGGGAGGAGGGACAAGAACACGGGGTTAGTTGGAGGGAACAAAGGGAGGAGATGCAGGTACTTTGGAGCACCTTAATACGAAGAATTGAAAACCCCCACAAAACTCAACGAAAAGCAACCCGTGTCCAGTATTTAAGCAAGCTCCAGCATTAAGGAATCATGGATTTCACAGAGCCTCAAAGGAATGGGTGTTCAACAAGTGAGATAAGCACAGTCTGGGACATGGGCAAGTTGACTGCTAAATGTCCAGTGAAAACACAAGTGTGAGGTAGGTTAGAGCCAGACACCAAACGCTGGAAATCCTGCACACAACACTGAGTGACTCATCTGCTCAACTGCCACAAGTTGAGTTAATTTTCCTAGTGAGGAAGTGAAATACTAATGTGGAAGAAATCTGTAATGAATGGTCATGAAATTAACATCCAAGTCAGTCATATAAGTGAAGTTAGGGAAACTAAGAACTATTCATTCCAGTTATTTATTGTTTATTGAATTGAAAGAAAGGGAATACAAACATTTCTGTTAAGTGCTGTGCACCAACATGGAAAAAGTGTTGTTTGGTTTTTTTTAAAAATCCTAATAAAAACAAATCAGAAGTTAATGTAGTTCCAATTGAACAATTTTTAAAGATATGTTTAAAATACTAGACATTTATAAAATAAAAAAGTTAAAACGGTGTTCTGTAAATAATTAGTAAAACAAGTGAAAATAAATACGAGACCCAAAGTTCTTATGTTTTTAATGTAATATAGCAAAGAAATTTTAACTACTTAATAATATCCGAGGAGAGTAACAAAAATCCAGAAAGTTTAAGAACGCAATCCTTTGAAACATTTAATATCAGTCCATAGCAAATAGTCATTACATACCAAAAGCTCTAAGTGTTAACTAGTTCCACCACAACTCCATATAAATCTTGACAATTTAGAAATCTTGAGATCAACAATAAAGTTCTTTTCTTGATCTCTACAGCTTGGTTTGTAAGTACATACATGCTTTGAGGATCCATTTTGTCCCATATGTTTTCAAGGAGCCAATAACTTTTTCCATCTGTGCCTAAAAATGTTAAGTTTCAAATCTAGCACATATACCCTAAGAATGAAAAATGTTTAAGAAAAAAGATGGGGCACAATGAATTTCAAATTTATAAAAATATACTGGTATTAACCAAAACCTTCTGGTCAAAGGACACTTCACATACACACGACTTAAAGTATGCAATAAAACATGACAAGTACCTAGAACATTTGGTTCTCTGTCTGTTCATGGAACACACGCACACACACACTCATACCAGATGGGAGGAACACTCTCACAGATGTTTTACTGAATCCAGATTATCTGGATGAATTGACAGAAAACTTGTCTACAGTTCACTTCAACAACTAGAGGCAGCTACTGCAGCAGTAGTTCAACACTGCACACTTCAATTAAGTCCACCCTGTTTAAAAAAAGTGTCATAGTTAATGATTTTTCTTTCTGAACATTGTTAAAAGTAGCAGTTTTCAAAATTAAGATGGCAGCTGAAAATGGACTCAAGCCAATGTGGAAAAGACAGGAGGAGGTCATGAGGAGGATTAGCCATTTATGGGATGGGTGTTCCTCTTAATAGTCGTCTCAAAAAAAAATTAGATACAAGTGTATTTTGTAGCTAAAAATATGGACAAACTATTGAAAGTGCATTTTGCCTCCTCCCCCTTGAGTTACAGTAGTTTGTCTGTTGCTCAGTAAATCCTGCTTTTTATGTCCATTCTTCTCTCTCTACCTCCCTCCCCATTTGTGTCTACAACATATCCCCTCAAGCTACAGCTAATTGTACGAGTCCTGGTTTCCTGCTAAGGAAGCCTTTAAAAAAACTGATTTTGGGTGGGAGTATCACTTAGCAGTGTGGAAGTACACAACTAGACACAAACTCCCAACAGCATATGGAGTTTTATTAAACATTACCTGTTTGAAGCCAAGTTGAGAAGTAATTGGCAAGATCTGGGTAGATTTCTAGCTTGCATCTTTGCTCCAATCATAAAGAGAAGTTAACTTTAAAGTTGGAGAACTTTAGAAAAGACAGAGGGAATTTAAAAACAAAGGTGTCATTTCCCCCATTACCCTCCCCTCCAAAACAAAAACAGAGCTACCATTTTCCCTTTTGTACTCCATTGTGCCTTGAAAATTACTTACCTGAACAGCTATGGAACATTCAAATAATAAAATGCTTCAGCACTTTTTTTTTTTCCAAGATCTGCCTTGATAATAACCTGGGGCTACTGTGAATATTTTAAGCCAACAGGTGACCACAGAAAGTTACAAAATGAGTACACACTTACAGTATTTTCCTCTCTAAAACCATCGGTCTGTTGACTAGAAATACAGTAATTTATTTGGGGTGTGTACTTGTTCCAGCCTTAGACTCCAACCTATGAACATTTTTAAGCACATGGAAATCAACACATTGCAAATGAGCAAACTTATTTGGGTTTTTGCCCCCATCCCACCCCAGTCTCATTTTACAGTCTGTGCACAAAAAGTATTGGTACTTTTCAATTCACATATTGTGAATATGTGATCTTAGAAATAGTTTAGGTTCCTCTTTCATCTCCAGGTTGGAGTGGTAGTCATTGCTGCTACACCTAATGTCAGTTTACTGTGGGACCAAGTAGTGTGGCAAAATGCAGATGAGTCTCACCTTCCTCTCTGCTCATCACCCGAGAGGCACAGACAGCGATGCAACACGCTGTTACTGAGACACTCTGGAAGCCATGCCATCTGCTTGGAGCTTCCCTTTACATGGCATGGCTGCACCACGACACTAAAGGAGAGATACCAGAATGTGTGCCTCTCCCTAACTCTGCTTCTTAATACCTGAAGTGTCCTTTATGGGTACAGACCAAGTCCAGAAGAGGCAGGCAGTATTTGGGCAGAATTACTAGCTTTAAGTTTCTAATTGCATTGCAGTGGAAAGCAGGCACCAGCCCATACATACCCCCACAGCTCATGCCAGGTAAGGAGTCTCACCCTCATTAGTTATGGCCACCACATTAAAAGTGCCTGTTGAAGTGCATGCGAGACTTTACATCTCCACTTGAGATTTGATCCAGCCTTCAAGACCTAGCTAGAGTTCCCACTTTATTCCCATGAGTATGAGGTAAGCAAGTAGTGCCAGACCATTGCATGAGACATTATTAAGAGACATCAAAACCATTGTTCTCCTTACTCTCCCTAAATGTTTGGTTTGAAAAAGTAAGTTCTAGAGTAAGACAATACTAGAATAACTTCCAAAGAGTCACATACTGGCATTGCTTATGAATTATACCATGTTTTGAAAATGTAAAACACTGTTTACAATCTGGGTAATTAATTTTCCTTTAAAACCCAAAGGTTTAGCTTACTCAAATTTGATCTTAGGAATTTGTCTGTTTTCCTGCAACACCAATACCACAGGAACAAGCCTGACTAATCTTATGCTGTCTAAACTAGGAAGACAAACAAAGACCTTCCTCCAGAACTAAGTAACAGAAGAAGGAAATGATTCGTAGTCTCAAGTTTACATATACATTCCCAGTACTGTGGAAAAGTAATTGCTATCATAGCATTCACCTTAATTTTAAGGCCCATGTACTAGACTGAATATAGGAATGTTAAGTTCCTACCTGGTTTTGGAGGTACTAAGAGACTAATGTCAGATTCGGGGCTGGTCTCAACCATAGTACCAGAATCTTAACTCACATTTAAGTTTGCACACAAGGCAAGAAAAAACACCTGCCACCTGATGGCTGCAATCTAAAAAGAAAAAAAAATAACCTGCTAATCTTCACTGTGTTTTTCTGGGAAATAGCACATTCCCATTCATCAAAGTGGCTACACTTCTCTTCCCAGGAATTCTGGCAAACCTTCCCCCACCCTTCTTCCACACGTGACTAATAAGGACACTAGATTATTATCTCATTAAAGGATGAAGTCCACACTTCTATTCACATGACTGCACAGCATGCCCTTCCCTGCTCCTTCTTTACTTTGCAGCAGTACCAACACTACCTTTCCACCTGAAGTGGCAAAAGGGAATCCAGTGCTATCCCATAATGGTGTGTAGTGCAGAAGCACAGAGATGCCAGGGCATCTGTTTACATCAAAAAGAATACATACTTAAATTATAAATGTCTTTGTTCTTTCCTTAACATGGGATATTAGTGGAACTACTCCTAGATGTGTCAAAATGTTCACAGCACCAGGTTGCAACAAGGTCTGGGAGAGGCCTTTAAATCCGCAAACTTTAAAGTATATTCTCAAGATGGAAATCTATACAGCTTTATCAAATAAAGAAAAATTTCCATTGTAATACAAGTGTTTAATTATGATTTGTATGTTAATTAATTATACAAAATGATGACTTTGTGAAGAAAGGACTCTTTCAACACATTCTTCCCTTGAAGTGTAGTCTACCTTTTACAACAGCATTGTTGCATATATTTATGTAATTAAAAAAACCCAAAAAGACCTTTTCTTGTTTAAACTTAGTCTGGTGGCGCAGTCTGAATGCTTCTTTTTTCCTAAATAATACAGTTTATCTGTTAAGATGGACAGCAAGTTCCTCCATCTAAAACAAGCTTCACTGCCTACATAAAGCTCCTTCCAGCCACTGCTTTTGATTGGGTCTCAAGACACTCCAGAAAAGCATCAGTGATACCGTGTTTCGTGACACTTCTTGCATTGTTTTAATTCCAAATGTATACAAATGAAGTCATTTTAATCCTATAAATAATTTATTTTTAAAAAATTGTGCTGTTAACCCCTTTGCAGGGCAACGAGCTATGTGAAAAGTACAAAACTTTTTGTCAAATGTGATACTGAGAGTGCTTTTGACATAGTTCATTGGTTTATCATCTCAATTTATATATATACTGCGCAACGGGCAAGGCTAGAATCCATGAACCAAGCTGCAAAGATCTCAAGCTAAGTAAGGCGGAGAGAGACTTGAGAAACAAGAGAAGGAAATACTTTCCTATCCAATGTATACTCTTCAGACTAAAGCACTCTTTCTATCAAGCCTTCTAAACTGTTAAATAAAGTGTTCCAAACAAGCATTTAAACTTCATTACACAGAAGAGCAACAAGAACAGTAGCCTGCCAGACAAAAAGGCAGGAGGGAAAAATATATATACTGAGTTCAATGGTTAGCCTGAATGTAGCACAGTTCTTCACAACCGATGGGGGGGTAATTTCAACACGGTGTCCAACAAAGTTCTAAGGACGTGCTTCATCTCGACTGGTTACTATGAAGCAAGGTGGTAAATGTTTGGCCCCAACCGGGCTTCAGAAATGGTTCTTTTTCATGACGAGCATGTCTGTCCAGCTATCAATCATGTTTGTTTGCACCAAATCCCAAGCCATTTAAAATACGACTAATTAAGTTAAACTGAAGTCGTCTGCTCCAAATTCGCCATCAACTATCCATGCTACTGCATTCCTCTGAGCAAAAACAAAAACATAAAGAGAAAGAAATCACAGCTTGAAGATCTTAGCAAGCGTTAGTAGTTCTATTATAAGGTAATTACAGATACAGTGTACTTATATAAATTTTACTGAACATGCATTAGTTAATGGATATTATAGTGTAGCTGAATTCCATGCTAAAAATTACTTCTTTTACAGTACATTATTCATGTCAATCTAGAAATTAATTTAACAGGTGTAGGTACTCGAAAAGAAGTAACACATATTTGCATTTGAGTTCTAGGGGAGTCTTGTCATACATTTGAGTTCTAGGGGAGTCTTACAAAGCTGTCTTGTCATCCATTTAAGATTTTAAGTTGTAAGGTATTATTCTGTTCACCTACACCTCTTGTGAAAGCATTGCTGTGAGAAATCCATTTTCTGTTGTTTTGGTATTTATGACACTTAATAGTTCACTTCCTGGAGGAAGTTAGAAAGAGTGAGCAAGCAGCTAACTAGAGAAAGCCAAACAACAAAACCATGAGTAAAACCAGGTGGAGGACAGGCTCTGACTTTATGAGTGTATTCCATAAGGTGTTACAAACAGATTAGCCAAGCTGGTCCACCTAGCCCAAGACTAGAAGCAGACATGTCAAAAAGCACAGATGTAGGGAGACGAGGCAATTTTTCCTCCTACTATCCCCCCAGTTTTCAGCCATTTTTACGTAGGGGACATTCTGAACTAGAGGTGTTTCCTTCTCTAGTAGCACTTAATGGATTTCTTTGATTACTCTGCCTGGGTTCCCCTTGAACTTTTATCCACACCCAGTATTCATTCACTCCTGTGGCAATAGGATATATTGTATTTCATTAATGTCTACTGCAAACACACGCTCAACTTCAACCTTGTAGTAAGAAGTGAGAGGCATATAAACTGCAGAACAACTCCCCAGCGGTCATCTCATTAACAGTCCTGGGGGAGGCAAGAAGGGCTGGGAAAACATGCACATTTTGGCAGCAAAAGAAGGAGCATTTTCTCTGTGTCTCTCTCCTGGACACATATAATTGCTGATGGTTAGAAAAGGTTCAATTTTCTATAGATATTCCTGCAAAAAACTTCACACTCTCTCCAGACTTTGGAGATTCCTTCTGTAATACCATTATTCAACTTGCAGTGTGATTAGAATGCATTATTTAAATTTTAATAACACTGTATGTTATTAAACCTCAAGCATTGGAGGCAAGATTTTTAGAAAATATGCATAAGTAAGTTAATCCTGAGGTCTTAGTGACACCACAGGCTCTATAGGGCCATGTCAGAATAACTTTGGTAATACTAGTTGTTTCTTTTTTGTTCTACAGCATAAATAATTTAGACAAAACTTAAACAGTCATACACTAAGAAACCAACCAACCAAAACAACCCAACCAAAACCCCATTACTTCTTTTTAGTAAGCACACAGGTTTTTACCTTCAATATCCTGGTTGTCTACGAAAGGCGCTGGTCCCCATATTCTAACAGTGCCATCATCGGAGGCGCTGGCCATCATGGATGGGATCTGCGGGTTCCAGCTCACACAGTTAACTGTACGTGTGTGCCCTGTCAGCTCCGCAATCGGCAGCTCGCTACGCTTGTGCCAGATATATACTTTGTGATCTAAATAAAACACACAGTTAAAAGAGAATGAGAAATGCTCCTCTGCACAGACTGACTTCTTGTATCAACCAACACTTCCACACAAGCTCTCAGCAACTTGGCTCTCATGACTGTTGCAAAACCTGTGTCCAAAACCCATGTCTCAAGTGTGCAATAGCACAAATAAAAGAATTTTTATTCTAAAAGTGATCAAAAGAATATAGGTCAACTTCCCTTTTAACACCTGCAAGTCTACTACACTTTGTATTTGAAGAAAAACATTTGACTACAATGCAAATAAGAGAATACGTGGCTAAAGAGGGAAACCAAGCTACTTTTTCATTATAGGTATGGAGTTGCAATCTTATTCAAAAGGAAGACATGCATATTTTCCCACCCTCAAATAATTCTATTTACAGATTAGTAAAAGCATTATAAAGTCATGAGTACTAAGACCTCCTTATAACCACCTCCTGTTGATGACTACTAGATAAGATCACAGCTTCATAGTTTATGAAAAACATCTTAATACTAAAGACCTGCAACCCTCCAGTAAAGGTTCAAACAGCAAATGAGGGACGGCAAAACTTAATGGCTCAAATTGTGAGCTATTACTGTCTTTAACAATTCATTATTATGTGGTATTTAAAAATATCCATTTGTGCACATTAAAGTAGATGCAATAAACCCTTACAGATCTTATTTTGTGATGGGAAGCTTTTAATTACTTCAGCAACATGACAGCAATAGAATAGCAAACTGGTTAGACACTCTACTGCAAGTTTTAGAGAAGTGTTATTGCTTTATAACCAACCATAGTTAAAATAAATAGGGGGTGAGGAATGTGTGTCCCAGCTGTAGACTAGCAGCCTGTACCAAGTCTGTGGGTTTACCTCTCTCGTAATGTCTGTGGAATATTCCAAACAGAGCGACACAAACTGAACAAGTATGTACTACAGGTACTACACAAAACCCTAGTATTTAGGTCTAGCGCATCAAATCCAAGTATTTTAATCTATTTGAAATGCTTTAATGTAGATGTCACTCTAAAGGCTTAGCAAACAAACTTCCTCTATTCCTCCCCTCAACCCCTTATAAAACAAACTTGCTCTCTGACCTACCTGCTAGAAAAGCATCGTGGAACCATGGGGTAACAACTGCCTTCTGCTGAGCCAGCTCATTTGAGTGCATCACCTCTACACGTACTCGTAGTGACACACATGTTCTGGCTGTGCTTACATTCCACTTAAGATTGCAAGAGACTACACATCCACACTATTCACCAAACAACACAATCTACACACTGCTTACACAGACAAGTATAAGGACACACACACACACACAAGCCTCTGCTGTCTGGGAGAACCAAAGCCTAAACACAAACCAGTATTTTGGTGCTTGTCAGAATGCCTGTATTTTGGTTTGGTAAAAACAAGTTAGCTAGATTAAGGCACCAGTCAATCCCTCTCTTAGATACCTTCATTTTCTTCTTATTGATGCAACGGTGAGAAAAACCCCTACCTACCTGACAACATGCTTTAAGAGGTATTACAATGTAATGAATTACTTTTTAAAGAGACTATGACAATGTGATGTTATTTTGTTTGCTTATTTTTTAAAACAGACTTTCTCAGTAGCCACATTTGCAACAATTCAGTACAAAGAGGCAACAGCTTCAAACAGTTCAAGTCCAAGAGTGCCATCAGTTTCAACTACTGCTCAGTAGTTTTGAGACAATGAAGATAATAAAGAGTAAATACATGGAGGAAAAAAAGAAGTGGTGCACTACAGTATCTACACATGCAAATAGTTATGGCAAACTAAATCCTGAACTTTCAGGTACTTGGATCTCAAACCAGAAGCTTGTTCAACCATGAAAAGAATTTCTCACTAGATTGGAATACTGGAGGTGCTGCCTTTCAGTCATATTCCACTGGATATGGTCAGAGGGTGAAACCTGGCTTTACTTTAGACATATTTGATATTTTCCAAAAAAGAATAGTAGGAAGCAGGTTGGCCAGAAGACTTACTAAGAGCTTAGAGTTACACAGCACTCACAGCGATTGTTTACATATTCCAAGTGTAATTCTTAGCCCTAAATAAGCTTGAATTTTAAGTGACCTACATGGCAGGTGATGGCACTACATCAGTGACAGAACTGAACCAATTCAAGATATAAACCTTTAACAAATTTCTACTCTTGCCACAGACAGTTGAATAAAAACATACCACAAAGCCTTTGATCACCCAACCAGACTACGTCAATAACTGCTTAATTTGAGACTACTGTCTGCAATTAGGATGACTCTACTGAAATTAAAATAACCTCACCACACCTCTATCTCCAACAGGCAAATGAAGCTGTTATTCCCCAGGAGTGCTTTTTATTCAAACCATAACTCTTAATATCACACCACAAAAAGAAAAGTCCTCAAGAACACCTCACCCACTTTAATTAAAATTGCGCAGATGCTTTTGCTTTAGAGGAGCAACACAAAAGAGTCATTAATGCTTTCTACTAGTACCATCCTCCCAGAAGATTCTTTCTGCTAGCCCACAATTACTTCCTGAAGTATGCCACAATCTTAGCACACCTCAAGTTTATTTCATGAACCAGTTTGCTTGCTTTTATAATGCTGTTGTTAGCAACTGTTACCTATAAAATTACGGTATAGGAAAGATACAGTATGCCAGTTTTCTGCAGAAGGGAGAATGATGTTACCTTCACTACCACTCGCGATGAAATCTTCATTATGACCTCCAAAACATGAGTGAATTGTGTAAAATCCTTGTGTTACACCTTGATACTTTCTCACTAAAACTCTGTCTTGTAAGTCCCACAAGTGAACTCCCTAGAAATAATACAGAATTTCATCATAAACATTATTAATGGCATTCTTTTTAAACTATGAGGAAAAAAAATTAAACATCAAAGTACATATTTCATAGCCAACCTCAGTACTATTACTAGATAAAGAGAATATCAAATTACTAAACTTTCAGCCTTTGGTCCCCTCCATTCTGAAAGCTCTTATTCTTATACAAGGTTCCAAAAGCAGAACTAGATAAATAAAATCTAATTCTCATGCCCCTAGACATGACAACCTGCCACAATTCTTGCTGGTACCTAGCTTCCTGATGCAAAAGTCAGTTAATAGCATTTAGTAGTACATATTTCACAATATGAAATGCTTGAGTATAAATCAGTCAAAAAAAAAATCAGTCTCAAGACTGAAGATTCCACATTGTATCTATGAATATTGATGCCTTCATATTATACAATATATAACTGGTTAATATCAAAAATTTCAACTCACACCAAAATATTTAAGAACAGGTAGCATTTGCAAGATTTATTTGCATTTCCATTCAACATCACCAACTCACCTGAGTTGCTACATTTAACAAAGCTAAACGGCCATTTTTTGAAATAGTAAACGACATAATAGGGTGATCTTCTTGTACTCTGAAATGATAAGACACAAGTGTCAAGGTAACCAGATAATGATGCAACACCAAGGTAAAAGGCATGTCCCTGTTTCTGCAATATTATCAGGAAAAGACAGTTCTGAATTTGAAATTAGGTATGTCTCCATACATCAGTACAAGCCAGGTCTGCAACAGCTTGCTTATACTCATGACAAATCCCAAGACCAAAGAGATTTCAGACCCCAACCAACTCTTAAAGTCAAGGCAGGATCTACTAAAATATGCCAGGAATTGAGAGGACTGCAACTCTTGATGACAGAAATGTCAAAACATCCACTCTGGCTGGTACTTAGAAAGTCATTTCTAATACTTGATCTGATGCTGCTTGCTGGAACTTAATCATTAATTCTTATCCCATGCTATTCTTGTCTTCTTTCAACACTGAGAGCATTTTAATAACTTGTTTCCAATCCTGACCCCCAAACCTGTTCTCAATCTTCTGACACTAAGAAGCAGGAATTCAAAACCAAAGGAAGAGGTAGTTACATGTTCCTGTCTGTGAGATCCTCAAAGTTATAACCCCGAATTCGCTGGTGTGTGTCCGACGCTAGAACAGTTTTCCCATCGCTCAAGCACCAAAGGCATTGTACTCTCACCCCTTCCCAGGAGTCAAGGAGATTACCATCTAAATCCTGATAAGAAGAAAAAAATAAAAGTTGGAACCATTAGTCTCAGATTTCTGAGGAGTTGAGACATCTTTTTTACCTTCTGTTCAGACAATTGCCACAGAAAGCAATCTAACCCTTTAAAAGGAAGGATTTAATGAATCAGGACTTGGTATTCATAACTGAGGGCTTTTGTAGGAATCTGCCCTGGAGAGCTGAGAATTCCTTTTGTCACTTACTTTCTCGTGCATGACACGTGCCATCTACACCACGTCACTGAGCTGACCTTTGCAGTGAGTGAGGTTTGCATACTGCGCTATTATTCTGGGCACCAAGTCAAGTGACAAACAATCAAGAACAGCATAAGACTGTGGCCCACCATCCAAAATCAACACTAGTCAGGTAATGAGGGTTTCAAATTTGTTTTCACAAGCAAAGACAGCATGCAAAAACTAAGAAAGATGTAGACAAAATTCTGTGGAGTAAACAACATTTGTGGACAAAGGCACTACGTTTTATTACTGTATTTTCTGGAGCAGCTAAGGAAAAAATTCTCCCACTACAAATCCTGCTTTAGACAGACTAAAGATGCTCAAACCCTTCAAACTGCCACACAGAAATGCTTGTGAAATACTTGCATTAATGTATTGCTTCTTTCAATTACAAAGGATTGGAACCTTTAGTGCACACACACATGAAAAACCTGAAAAAACCATGAACCTCAGATCTGACCAAACTTGAATTTCTTGCTTTGTTTTCAATAGGACAGATGCAGAAAACTTACACACTGATAGAACTGTCCACGCTGACCTCCTGTTACAAAACGTTTCCCATCAGGATTCCAGGCCACACTTGTTAAACTGTCTTCATGAGACTGGCTCATCTTCGTCCTCAGCTCCCCAGTCTGTAAATTAAACAAAGGCAGCAAGGCCTTATACCAGAACCATTTCCCAAAAACACACTGATAATTCTACCTGACATGTGTAGTGTTTGGTAGTGCACATATTTCAACACCTTTATTAAAAAGCAATACAAACCTATGAATAGTGCAATAAGAAGGCAGAACCACTTTAGGATCTCCAGTGATTCTAGGCGTGATTTGGAACAATTTCTTTTGTCCCCCAAATCAAGAGAGATGGAATAGCTGGTGTGTCAGACAACTGAAAGATTATGAGTAAAGGGCAGAATGAAAAGAAATTACAAGAACAAATCAAGAGCAAGAGAAGCACTATCAAATGAAAAAAAAGCCCAACAAATAAAACAAGGAGAGAGAAGTAGACTTAAAAAAACCCCAAAACCATTTTACATTACATTTTAGTAAAAAGTTAGGATTATCGCAGTATTTAGAACATTTTCCTTCCTGAGCTGAAGATCTCCAGGCCAAAATTCAGCTTTCATCCCTAGTGTATAATGCTACCGTTTCACAAGACAGAACACCAATGAGTGGCTTACCATTGTTAGAACAGTAAGGGCTTCTCTCTATTCCTCTGTGCCAGCTCTAGTGCTTTGCACTGAGCCAATTTAGTCAATTAAACAGAAGAAAAGTGTTCCAAGGGTGAAAAAAGGGAACATTTTTGTTTTAGGAAACTAAATTAGTTCAGAGTCCAAGACAGCACAAGAAAGACTATACAGCTCACAACTGAGGCAAGAGAAGCTTTTATATCAACTCAAGTGCCCATAAAATTCAACAGCAGAAAGTGATTTTCAAATTCATGATGGAAATGGCAAAATGCCCTGGTGCCTGACTGAAAGATGAAGTTCTGAAATCATAAATTTAAGCCTCTGCGGATCTTCCACTAACATCACTGGGAGGGTCATGCAAAGTGAAATACCTTGTATCTTTTACTTGTGCTACTTGTTAAAATCATCAGTGAGCATTTGCTTCTCTTCCATGATATTTCTGCCCTCTGCTTCCATTGATTAATTTGCTGTCCCTCTCTTCAGAGCCTCTTTAAGGTCCTACACATTAATGCCATCCCTTTTTAGAAAAGATTCATAATCAGATGCACTAGAATTTCTGCACCACAATCCCAGGCACTTAAGACTTGAACTCTAATTTCGGTTCTGTACAAACTGAGTACAGAATTTGTAGGCTGCCATAATTATTTTTCCAGATTGAAAGGGGGGCAGGGAGATCAGCATCTCTTCGTTACATTCAACACCTTCATATAAGTTTGCAGCAGTTACTTTTTTCACACCTGAAGTATTTAGATATTGAAACAAAAGCAGCAGGATGACCACAAAGTTTTATTTTTCACTCTTAGTCACCACTTACTTGTACATTCCAGAGCCAAAGCTCAGAACAATCATCTGGGCCACAGGCAACAAGGTAGTTGTCATCTGGACTCCAAGCAATATAAGAGACCCCATATGCGTGACCTTCTAACGTCTTAAGTAGTTTTAGCTGGTGAGTATCCTGGAACAAGAGAGATACTATTGAGACAATGCAAATGAACTACCAGACTTGACATACCCAGTGTGTCCAAGTACAGCACAGCCAGTTTCCCTTAAGCAACTTGTCACCTGCGAGACATCAATAGGCTCCTACTGGAAAAGCAAATGCCTGTTTACAGAGTAGGGCCAGGAAATGAAAACTTCTAAGTTTCAACATGCAAAACAAGAACACTTGTAGGTACTTTTGTTCTAACCTTCTGTGATTCTGAGTGCAAAACTCACAAAATACTGCCGTGTATGAAGTTTTACATCACATTACACTTTCTGTAGTACACAAGATTTCTGTAGTGTCAAGTCATTCTACATCTATTGGAATATGAAAGCACTATTACCTATATTTTACAGAATTAAGTTAGTTTCTTAAAAGCCTGTTATGCATAAGCAGAGAACCAAAACCTTCACATACACTGACAAGGGAAAATCTTGAAGTGTCAATATTTTTAGAAACTTGAGCTTATCTTGTGTGTGCTGCTCAAGGAAGAAGTTCTACAGAAAGATATTTTTAAAAACTTCCTTGAGAGGTGTTCTTATTTCAGAAGTGCTGCCTAAACAAGCTGTTTTCCGACAGATTTAGTGAATGAAGCATACTTGGCACATGCAGTATCTTGTATCATCTTTATATTACAACTGTTTTACTGCTGCCTTGTCAGAGGAACTTGACTTTCAAGAAGCTTATAAAAATAAATAGTACAGCGAGATACTGTGAAACAACCACACACTGGCTTCCTAAAGAGAGAAACATGCTTCAGTACAGTATTAGCACTGACTCCTGACAGAAATATGCACATACAAAAAGTAGAACAGAGCTTGTTACCGTGCTGACAATTTTTGTAATGCCTGTTACAAAAAGGCAATCAAATTGTTCTCCTTCTCCCCTGGTTCTTCCCTGAATGGCAGATGTTCACATCTCCAAATTCTTTTAAAAAAGAGTGACTCATTTGCAAATCTAGCTTAATTTCTCTAAATTGATCCTTCTCTTTCATTTCAGTATTCATCAACAAAGCACCTCCTGATTCTAAAGAGAAAGAGTAGAGGAAGAGTAACCTAAAGGACTGTTCTCTGGGATCAGCTGTGAGGGATTTGGTGATTCACAGCCAGCCTGCACCTTTGAGGGTTCTGCTGACTAGAAAAAACAAATTCCTCAAAAGAAAGTGAGCTAAGAATAATCTTCAGAGTACACAGAAAGAGAGGCAAATGAATGGACCTCCTCAAGACCCCTTTTCCATTCTAATCATTATTCCTGGACTGCATTAGACACTGCTGTGTCTGTAGCTAAAGTGATCTGCAAGGAAACTGAGTCATATTTGACATCATCTCACATCCCGGAGCCTGCCTGCAACTGATGTAGCTCTTCTTAGAACAGGATTAAAGTAGCCTGTCACTTCAGCATATCTGAAATGCACGAGGAGCAAGACACATAAGACATTCCTCTTCTAATGACAGAACTCTGTGGCTGTTACTATCTTCCACACTGCTCCCATACTTCTCTCCAAATACAGCAAGACTACTTATACCATGTTTAGCTCTACAACAGCAGTTAGTGGGATTTCAGGCAAATGTCCCTAAATGCAGTCAATCTGCTTCCCACCCGTCACGTAAAGAAATGTCAGCACTTCTATTCCTTACATTATCCAAATTTTTCTTAGATATATATAAGAAACAACTATTCAGGCATCAACTTATGTCTGCAGTAGTTGAGCTTCTTGGCTGAAAAGCCAAAATCCTGTCAACAGTTTACGGGAAGTGCAAGAAATTTTTGTAAGGAACAAGTTAAAGGAGAACTCTAAGAAAGAAGATGCAAGCTAGGCAAGATGATACACCAAGTGTACTTATCCTTTGGGCTCTAAAAATTCTGTCACACTTTGTAACAGTCAAATAATGCATGAACACATAAACCAAGTCCACTCAAGACATTATTTAACACTACTGAGTCTGCATAAGAACTTTGAAATTACCAAATGAAAATGAAAACAGAGGCATGGGTTAAGGCAGTGTAGAGGTGTAGCTGGGTCTTAGAAAAGAAATAAAAAATTCATGGTATGAAATGAAGAAAACACATTGAAGCAGTGCCATTACACTTCAAGAAGGATGACGAAGAAAAGAAATGGAGAAATGAAGGATTCTCACACACATGAAATGTGTGTGGAAAAACAAATACTGTTCATTCAAAACAGTATTCTCCCATCACTTGCCCACAGTGTTGAATAGATGTTTCCACATAGTTTATGTATATAAATTAGAATAAATCTCAATACCGAAAGCCTTGAAAACCTGATTAAACTTACAGTTCAAAAGACATTTTCAACTGCTACAGGAAATATGAGAAGCATGCTCTGGCAAACATGAAAATGATTCATTTGAGTTATGTGGCCTAGTGTTATTTAGACATTCACCTACTTGAAAAGGTTTCAACTTATTTTTTAAAGTATTCAAAGAAAGAAGATAAACTGATAAAACTCTACAAAGCTGCTTTCCCAGTAGCTACTTTTAAGAGATTTTGTTTCTTTAGCAGCCCTTGGTCAAACAAGTTAGCCTAAAACACTCACAAAACATGTATTTGCTTTTATTAGCCACATATCAGCTAACAATTCACTGTAAAATCTGCTAATCAAGATGTCTGGTGTTAAAACCCATCAATATGAAAAGGAAGATGTGCATCTCCAATCAAGTGACAAGTTAACAACAAAAAACATTTGATTCTTATTTAGAATTATTGTTTGTTTAAAAAACTCAAAAAAAACAAACAAAAAACCAAACTTTATATTTCCAAAATAAATAACAGAAGTCAGCTTTGCTGCTCTGCAGCTCCTGGCCCAGCACACACTGGCCCCAGTAAGACACAAACCACAGTTCTTATGCCTGAAAAAGCCATGGTGCCTGCTGTTTGTTCAGAGACTACACAATGACTACACACATGGGAGAGGCTTTTAAGTCTTTCCATCATTTTAACAGCTGAAAGGACTCAAGCCTATATGACTTCCTAACCTGAAGTGATAGAAAATAATTAAGTTCAGCTCTCAAATCCAGTATGGATCTAAAAACCCTTTCATCTTCCATTTCACATACCAGTCTGCAGTTGTGTTGTTAAACAACTGTAAGAACCTTATTTCTGTTAGTGTTTCACAAGTATTAGCAACTTCAAAAGTTGTGTGCATATGTTCAAGTTTATTCAGTTTTCAATTGTTATGAAATATATGGACATACTTTCATAACCATTTCTACAAGTCAATTAAAACAGTGAGATTAAATTCATCAGTCAATCTTTTTATTTACATAGGAATAGATATGGGTAGAAAAGATATATGAAATATCCTACAGCTACAAGATTTAAGAGGAACAGTGCTACGTACTATCAAAACCTAAAACTGCAGTCTGTAAGAAAACAGATGGGTATACTTCCACGTGCCAGTGTGTTTAAATCTTTGTCTTAAGACAAGGCAAATCTACAACAGCAACTAGCATGAAGTGGTATATTGATAAAACTTTCAGTTTAGCATATACCATTTTATTACTCAGGAATAAAATAATAAATGGTGAACAGAGTATTTAAATCCAAGTGTGTTAGTAGCAACAAGGTAACAGAAAGGGGCCAGTCACTCTCAGCAAGAGTGATTTAGAAGAAAGATTCCTCACTGCCATGCTCCTTCCACTCTCACCCAACACTTCTCAAAGCCTTCAAGATGAGAATCTTCCCTGGAGGGCAACAGCAGGCTTTACCCTGTGGTACTACTGGTTAGGAATACGCAAAGTTCCTGTCCCAAAGCAGCCAACAGTTCAAACCTTACACTCAGGCATCAGGTTTGCAAGTGTTCTCCTTCACTAATTTACACTGAACAGCATTTTTGGGCCTTCTACATCCCAGGGAAATACTCTAGTCAAGAGGGCTATAGTATCTGTATCCTGTCCTTCAAGAAAAATCAAACCATGAGAAAGCTGAGAGGGAGGGGAAAGACAAGTCACACACATTTTAACACTTGGCAAACTTACTGGATCAACCTGCCATATAATAACAGTTGTGTCCTTAGATCCTGTTGCTAGCTTAGTGCCGTCGTTGGAGAATTTACAGAACCAAACTTCATTACAGTGCTCCGTTAGTATCTGCTGTGTATAACATGGGAACTGTTTCCTGGGAAAAGAAAGGCATGTATTCATGGATTAGTAAGAAAGCAGTAAGACATTTTTTTGAAAGTCAAGCTGGTTAAAAAAACAAAAAAAAACAAAAAAAAACAAAAAAAACAAAAAAAAAAAAAAAAAAAAAAAAAAAAAACACCAAACAAAAAAAAAAAACCCCAACCAACAAAAACCTTATTTAAATGTAAGGCCAGACAACTTAGAAAATTCCTCTATTAACAGCTGCTTCAAATAAGTACAGAACAAAGTGTCTTATCTGGTAATGAACTCACACCATCGAGAGATTGTAACCAATTGTAAGAATGTGGAACTATTCTTATTTCACTCACACAGTATGTTATGCTTTCGTATAGCTTGCAATAAAACTGACCTCATTAGGAGGGTAATAATAGACAGTTCTACTATGTATAGAAAATACTGGAGTCTAGATCTCTTTAAACCCTAGGTACATTTTATTTACACATGTGGTCTTTGTAGGTATCTAACTCACTTAGCTATAGATTGCCAACTATTTAGAAGTGACTCTTATGTACGAGTTTTCTTCTTCTTGAATGTGACCTTGCAATGAGTTAGATGTTTCTTTGCTTTCATTTTGTGCCATTTTTCACTTTCTTTGCAGAGTACTACATACAGCATCTAAGCCTAACTAACAAGATCCCATTGAGCTTGAACAGTTTTCCCTCACAAAAATCTACGTTATTTCATAAAATGTTGTGTTTATCAAAGTATTACAAGATAAACTACTGAAGAAGAGTCAAAACATTCCTACAGAGCTAGTATTTAATATTCTAGTTACACACTGAGAAAAAACCAACAGTCAAAATATTAAGTTAGGGAAGAACTGGAGAACTATATTTTATTTACATCTCGGCTATAAGCTCTCAAATAAGAATTTCAGAGGCAAGATAAAATCAGTGTAGGCTTTTACAGCAGATGTCTGTCTGCCTTTGTAAGTAATACTGTAGCAACTCTAAGTTTGATGTTCAGATGCACTAAATAACAGCCTCTTAACCACAGACATTTTTACTTGAACTGCAGGGATCCTGAAGTGGTTTGGTCTTGGGCTGAGTTAAGGCACCCCATACAACAGGGCAACACAACTCTGAAGGGACACAACGGTACTAATATGTCAGTTTCCTTGAATGCACAGTTGCAATTATCACTGGAGATAAACTGGCTTAAAAAAACCCCAGCAAAAACACACCACATCCCCCCCACAAACCCAAAGGAAGAAAAAAAATCAAACACAATCCTCCCCACTCCCAACAATTTAAATAGAAAACTTACTTCCTTCACATTTGTGTTTAAAAACACAGTTTGGAGGTAGCCAGGCTGACAGACACCTGAAAAATTACTTCTTACCTGAAGCTAGAAAAAGTTCTGCTTAATGTAAGGTCTATACCTTCTCATAATTTTCTTTTACTAGAAGAGGCTTCCTAGTCCATGATTAAAGACTAATCAAGCAGCACTGAACAACCCATACAGTCTCACTTCCTGTCTTATGGCAGAGGGGGATAAACAAAATGTACATATACATATCTGTAGTTGGCTTCCTTGGGTATGTCTACTTACTTGTTTATAGAGAAACACAAGTGTGTTCTGCTCCTGCTTTAAGCTGACCAGGAACTGTCTAGTTGCCACTGGAAGAACACTGAACCCAAGGTAAAAAGCCCCACCCATGAAAGAAGACTTTGTTTTCCTTGAAGTCTACAGGGAAGTAGGCAAGCCCTTACACAGACATGTGCACCTACAGGAAGAGTGTTTCATTATTATTTAGCCATATTATAATAAGTTAATGTTTTTACTCAGAGCAGCAACTTCCTCTAGAAGGTGAGTCTTTAACCATAACTTATACAAAGTACAAGGGGCACACTGTGTCCCAGGAAAGCCTTTTCAGCATATTTCATTTTTAAAAAAAACATTCTTGCATTTTAAAGCTTAAGAAAAGCAGTCAAGGCTTTGTAGACATGATAAGCAAGCAGTATAATGCTGGAATACACAGTTTTTATAGTAAGATGGCCTTTAGATTACTAAAAAGGTTAACAGTTGATACAGCTGCTGGAGACACATCCCAATACTGAATTATGCCACTCACAACTCAGTTGGATCAGAGTACTCTCACCAAAAGTTCTTTTAACTAGTGAAACATACAACTCAGCAAGTTTGACTTCACAGAGAGCACAGCTACATTAAATTCCTTACGCAGAAGGAAATAGAGGCAGTCTTGAAACAAGAAACCAGAACCAGTTGTCTAACAGTTTCTGGGTTTGGTAATTAGATACTATTATAGCTCAAAGGTTTTTATCTTTTTTGAAGTGTTTCAGTACAAAACACCTGAATTATGTTGTTCACATACTGAAATAAAGCATCTAATACAGTCATCTGTTGCTGTATTTACACAAGTTCAAAATTATAAGTAAAACACCAAACAGCTAACCTTTTATTCCCTGTACATACAATGAAAGGTTTATTCATCAACAAAAAAACAACCAGAAAAAACAACCCCAAACATCCAACTAGACTCAAGGCTTTCAAAACCAAAAATCACCACCCCCAAGAGTATCAGTTCTGTGTTATCAAAATCTCAGGCACAGGAAGATCCTTCACCCTTCACTCCCAGCAGTTTCTCACTTGCACCTCCCACTCTTACAAAGTAAGTTTTAGTTAAACATTTTACCTATTAGTGCAATTCAAGCATGCTTAATCAAAATATTGCATAAATCCAAACCAGATTAGTTCCAACTAAAAAAGGGAAAGTTGTCAGTGTTCTATCATTTAAGTAGCACAGGACTTAAATTGTCTAAGCTATTAGACTACTGTTACTTCTGTCAGCTTTATCAAAATTTGGCTTCCACTGTCTAACTCACCTCAATATGCCCAAGCATGGCAGCACGTACAGCACACCACACACTGAAATCAGACCCCTGCAACAGGTAGGTACAACAGGTTGAGTTGAGGACAGAATGGAAGCCTTTATTTTCAAGTGGATTATTTGGTACTTTTTTTTGTTGGGGTTTTTGTTGTTGTTGTGTTTTTTAAACTGCAGTAATTGTGAGTATCTATATATCAAATATGCAAGTTTAGGAAGTACTATTTTAGGTTAAAAAAAACCCAAATAAACAAAAACCCAAACTATGGCCAAACTTTTACATCAGCAAATAGATTCAGATGAGTGAAATTTAAGCCCAGATCTGCTCCATGTAGTATCTTTTATATTCAGCTGTACTTAGTCCGACTTCGGTAAACAATGCTCTTCACAGTTGACTTGAATGTTCTTCAGGGTTTGATTATCACATCAAACCCCCTACAGAACATCCAATACTATTTATGCACTTGTTTAAAGACTAAAATTAAATCCCCATTTGTTAGTCTGATTTTAAGACTCACTTCTGAAGTAGAAAAGCCACAATACCAGTATATGATCATTTCCAATAGCTATTAAAGTGGGCAACAGTCAAATATCTGCATACACACACACACACACACACATACACCTGCTGAAACAATGCAGTGTAGCAAAACTGCAAGCTGAAAAAGTTACTTGAACACATGAAGTGCCACAGATAATTTTAAAACCTTAAGATGGCTACAGTGAAGTGCTATGGAAGTCTGCATCTTCAAAAAGATTCCAAGAAACCCAAGAGTGTAAGTCAAAGCAGCAGAGTTCAGAAAGTTTCTATAAGCAAGTTTATCAGCTCTTAATTGCTTCCTCAGGTGGGCCAACCTTAACATGGAAACAATTCCCCTGTAAGGCCAAGTATTAGCCTGTTACATGAACAAACATATAAGGGCATCCTACACAGCCCTTAATTTCTAGGTGTTCTAGCTTTCATCCCCTTATTGCACCATGCACAGCAGTTTTCCATAAAAGCTACACTGAATTTTTAGGTCCTTAGCACTGTTTTGATGGATGAGGAAAAACTGCTCAGGTCAGCCATTTGTTAAAAACAAACTTCTCTTCCTGCTTCATGTCTACTACAGTATGGCATTTTGAAGGTTCAGAAGCAGCATCCATTTTGTTAAAAAAAAATATTTACCTAGATAGTCTCAAGAGCCAATACAAAGGTACACAAGACACACAATTCATCTACTTTACAAGTCTGAGAAAATAGTTCTTTACATTATTAATATTATATGTAAATCAGAAACACCTATTGCACATTTCTCCTCTATCTTAACCTTTGTATCTAAAAGCATCTGTGTCCACTATTGCAAGTTATAGCTGAAAGTTGAGTTCATAGAAGTATGCTTCAGTAGGGTTTCTGCACTCTAGTAACCTTGAAGACAGTGTGGATAAATAATATACTAGTGATTCTCCAGTGAAAAAACATAGCAATCATATGTTGATTCATAAAGAGACAGGCTGCCTAAAATTATAAGAAACAAGTGGCTAAGGATTAGCATAGCAGTATCTTCTACTTATACCCACCAGATGAAAATTTTAAAGCTTTAGTCTGACCCTACTACTCCAACTACCAAAGACACACCTTCTCTACTCCCCACCTCCATCAGTCATTTAATGAGAACTGTCTCTTCCCACTAAAAGCCTGTTAAACCAGCTCAGAAGAGTTTTCGTGTTCCTGCTAACAGTAGGTACAATCAGATTATTTTAAAAGGACAAAGAAAAGATACTGTTGCCCATCTCAAAAGTCACAAGGGTTTCTTACCTACTACAAACGTGATCTATTAGCAGCGAGACAGAATCTAGATTACTATCTAGTTTCGTATTATGATATAGGCACCGGTCCCGTTGTAGTTCCACAGCCTGACGAAGCAGGTTCTGTAAACGCCTTGGAGGAAGCATCACTGATGGGGGTAGGTACGCTTTAGAGGAGTTATGAAGAAAAAACAAACACATGAAGGAAAAAAAAAAAAAAAGACTTACCAAAAGCAAGTTACAAGTGAGAGCATACTTTGAGTGTTTTTGGAAGAGACTTTAGTAAACAAAGCACACAGCTTGTCAAATTTATGGCTATACACCTGGAATTAGAAGCATGAACTCCTGAAAAGCAGAGCTGTATGCAAGGTATTTGTAGTTATAGAGTATGTTGTCCTGGCCAACAAGAACCATTTACACAACCTAACTCAAAACTCCGTATTTAGCAAAATCCATAAAATCATAAAACATTATCAGCAGTGCTCATTTAAGGAATTCTCTATTAAAACTATGAAAATAAAGAATACTGTGGGGTTTACAACTCTGATACATAATATTACAAACAGCCACAAGAAAGAGATGAGAAATCGTAATTCATAGCAAAGTATGAGACCACTATCAACCAGTACCAGTATCATTAGTGGTTATAGACCACACTTAGATTCCACCTCTCATTATAACAGATATTTGTAGCTCACACACCACCCCCTTCCCAAACCACACATTTAATCACCAAGTTAAACCATTACTGCATGCAGCAGAGCTAAGAAATAAGAGTTCCTACTGCAAATAGTTTATCAGAGACAGCAAAAGGTTAGATACAGAAGATCAAAGGGTAAAGGCACCTACAGGCATCCCCATTAACCAAGAAATACCAAAAAAACAAACAACGGGCAAACACAGGTAAAGTCAATTCCCAGGATTGATATACTGGATTTACAGAGGTGAGAAGAAATTCTAAACACTAGAACATCTTACTCTGGAGTTTGTCCAAAAGTTTAGATCTGGAAGCTGTTCCTTTCCCTTCCCACTCTGCTTTTGCACGCAAGTCGTCTGCATGGCTGCACATCAGGTACCTGTTTAAGAAAGCGCACACACACCAACAGACCAAGTCTTTCTGGAATCATTCTTTTCCCTTTTGAGCGTGATATAGATCACAACATTCTTAATGAACTGGAGACAGGTGACTTAAGCTTGAAACCAGTATGAAAAAGGGCAGGAAACTATTTCACAGAGACATATATCTTCTTTGGAACACATGTCTACAAACTGGCCATAGAAAAAGAAAACAAAACAAGCAATTTTAGGGAACGTAGAAACATCTTATTTTCATCTAAGAACAAACCAGATTATATTCACCTACTTCACTCAATTATAAGGTAACTGGCTAATAATTCTCAAGATCAGATGACCATACATATGTATTCATTAATTTTAGTTCCAGTAGCATAAAGGTAAATAATCATCAGGTTGTTTTCAAGCATCTGAAAAAGAATACTGTCTACTGAGTAGTATTCTTTACTCCGCATTTTATCACATCTCACTACAGCTTGTTAATCAACAGGATAATAGCTTTAATACAGCTTGAGTCCTCACAACATCAGCTACCAGAGGCCACAGAATTCTGTAGACAACTTCACTGCAAGAGCTCTCAAAGTCCAAACACTTACCCACTGAGGACATGAATGCGTTCTGTATTATATTTCAGAGGCGTCAGTTCACAGCGTAGAACCTGAAGTGCCTCCAGGACCTTGCCATCCTCCAGGTATTCCAGGTACTTCTGCTGCAGCAGCAAAAACTTCATCCTCTGACATGACAGAAAGCAGCAGTCAGGGGAAAAAGGTTGACTGAAGTTTCAGAAAACGTTTGAGCCTAAACAGAACAGTAGAAACCATTCTACTATGCCCTTCAGAAATACAGCTCTATGTAATGTTTCATTACTCAATTTCTTTTGCTGGGTTTTCAACAACATTGCAGCATTTAAGTTATGCATGAATTTCCTCCCTGCCTGATGGGGCTCCAAGTATACTCCTATCTCATTCCTCAGATCCCCCCTGCAACTTGTCTCATTTTTACTCACTCTTTTTTTAGCCATCATTCCTCAAACCCTGAATCAGATAGGCTTTCCAAAGTAAGACTCTTTCAAGAAAGTGCTCAAAATCAGTTACTCGCATAGTTAAGACTGGGTGACAGCACAGAACCCAACAGGCCAACTCAACAAGTTCTCACACTGCTTACATAGGAACTGACATGGATTGTTTGCATAGCTGCATAACATACAGCAGTAACAAATTGACACTGCCTGAGGTTTTGTTTTGTAGTTCTACCTTAAATCATTTTCCTTGGGTGGTGTTTTCAGGATTACAGAAGAAATATAGTTTCCTATATTTACGAATCACCTCACCTCTCTGAATTAAGCACTATTATTTCACAGTGTTCCTTTCACCTTGCATAGTTTTTGTTGTTTTCTTTTTAAAAAAATAATCAAGCCTGCTATTCTAGCAACAAATATCTGTGGATTAAAAAAAAAAGGACAGTCAGGTATTAATTTACTATATTAAAAAAAATGAAGGCCTAGAAATCTCTAGTAGTAATTTAGGAGAAACAGTTTGGTTGTTTCTGGATGTTTTCTGCTAGCAGTTATCGACAGAAATGACATTTCTGGTCCACAAAACTCACCAGGTTAAAGAAGAAAATGTATGTGTTTAGACATATTGGTGAGAAACAGACTGAAGATTATACATTTGCTTTTCTAATGAATACACCACCAGTTCAATCCCCAGTTTCCTTTGCTTTCATCAGACCTCAGGCACCTCACTGTTTTCATGCTCTTATTTGGTCAATGTTTACTTAGTTTCAAATGCACTGCCAGCCTCCTTAAGCAAACGGATAATCATGAAGTTTAAGATGTTCCTGTCCTATTGAAGCTCACATGAAAGTTTAAGGCTTACCAGATGTAAAATCCAAAGCTAAAAAATAAAGCATTTTCACTTCCAAAGTTTTCCAGAAGAATGAAGTTTTCACATACATTGCCATTAACTTACCACACAGCTTTGTGAAGCATAAAACATGTCACGTAAAGACGATTTATGTTCAAACGTGTCTGTAGTGCTCTGCTGTCCTGAACGTGACAGGCAAACCTATATTACACTCCCTATCCAGCTCTTTAGTTTATTTGAATTTGGATTGCTAGACCATCACTGTACAGTTTTTCCAGGTGAGACAACATTTTTTGATGTTCTCTGACATGTGAAAAACCAAAAGAAAGACATCCCAATTATTTACAACCTCAGTGGCTGGCTCCATGCAGTAGGCCAGCAGACCTCACGCTGTTTGCTTATATACCAGCAGCAGGAGGGATAAGAGTTTCCTCTACCAGCTCTGCACATGCCTGGAGATGCTCAGGTAGCAGTCACAGAGTATATTTCACTCCTTTTGGTCACTTCACACTGATAATCACCACCAGATAAAAAAATAGCCTGACATTTCCAATCTGTAATAAAAACTATAATCCCTCCATCTCTTCCTTCTCCATTCACTGCATATAATATTTATTAAATTTATATCATATTTCCACTAAACATGATAACCTACCCTATCTCAATCTAATTACTCTTTCTCTGTCCCTGCTTTTAGGACTTAGCACATTAATTTCATTTCATTAGAGGAAAAAGTAAAATGAGCAGAAAATACCAAAACACAGGTTTTATAACACCACTCCCAACAACTCCATGGAAGCATTACTGGAATCCTACCATGCAAAATACTGTTGTCAAGTTATCCACAGAGGTATAATTTCAGTTTTGGGTTAGAAGGCAGAGTTAAAAAAAAAAAAGTCATCAGTGCCATGTGTGACTTAGGCATACCAGGAATATAAAGGCCTGCAGAACAACACAGTACTATACACTTCATGCAGGAATCTATTGTTCCCATAATAGAGAATTAAAGATTAGCAGTCTGAAATTGTAATTTATTTATAGCAAAAGGCAGGGAATAAAGTGTTGATAGGGAAATGAAATTGATTTGCTAAGCTATTTTGATAACTCCTCCAAAACTTGCCCTACAGCATACTCAAACAACAGCATAAATTTTGTTAAGGCAGAAGTCACACTCCACTGACACCACATTTCAAGTCCTTTTTTTGTATCAGGACACTCACTGCCTCCTACTTCTTATTTTTGTGCAACTAGTAACTTTACTGACAGATTTCACTCAACAACTGAATTTTATCTTCATTTTTCTCTCAACTACTTTATGCTCCACTAATAGTACTGCTAATGTCTTCTCAACACCACCTTCTCACAATATCCAAAACCATTTGGGATACGACATCTCTTCTAGAGCCCAAACAGTCTCTTCTAGAAGAAGAGAGAACTGTTTATAATATTGACAACTGTAAAAAGCACAAACTTCACTATTTAAGTAGAACAGACTGAGTATAAAACTCATCCGATGCAATGCATTCACAAGAACAGCTTATTCTTTCTCCATATTCTCTAGCTGCCTTACAAAGGAAGGAAATCGAGATTATCATAATTGAAATTGTCCCATTATCATCTCAGTGTTTGCAAAGGAAATTCAACATCATTACACTTCTTACTGTTGAACAATTACAGTTCAGACACCACTATTGCTTAGCTTATAGCAAAGCTTCTTCACCCTGAAGGACCTATGGAAGAATCCAATATAAAAGTTTCAGCACTGCAGTCTGGCTGGTTTTGCTCAGTTATTAGTACTTCATCCTGTCCTTCAACTCTATGGGGAGGATGAGGATAAAGTGCATTACGTTTCTACAAGATATTATTTAAGTGTAGGTTGAACTCTGATTACCCTGGGGCAAAACTAAGATAGACTTAACAGATTCACGGGGGGAGGGGAGGGAGGTTTGTATAAATGTACATACTATTAGCATCTTGTTTTCCTCAAACTATAGCCTTTGATTACTAATACGAATGCTTAATACTGCACTCCTTAATTTTCCTAATTGTTAGTAGGAAAGCCCCTTCCAGAATCTTAAATTCTAGGAAGTCTGGCATACACCATAATTCACCAGCACAAGGTAACCAAAGGTGAAAACCTCAGCAAACACAATGAAAATAACAGGACAAGGACACTACCACAGTCAAAAAAGGGACCATTTTGGTCACTGGTTACAGCAGCAAATTATCAGAAGCGTAATGAGCAAAATGCATAATAACCTAAGTTTAGGATTAGATTTTGGTGTTATTTTTGACCTGCATATTTTAACAAGCTCCACCACAGTTTTATTACTGTGCTAAGAGTTCAAAATAAGTAAGTAAATATTGCTGAAGCAACTGTTCTTTGAAGTTAAATAGGTAACTAAAAGGCATGCTGAAATTATCAGGTGATGTTTCAAAACAAACTCAACACAGTAGCTATCTACTTACAGCCTACAGAACTAAGACCTCAATTTTCATTATTTTGTAGCCTATTACTTTAATAGTCTTCTAAAACACTGATGAAAGCACATAAAACCAATCCAAAACTTAAATATAGGATTTGATAAGTAAAGGGCAGAAAATATTCTGGTCTACAGAATAGAGCAAGGAATTTAATGAGGCTTCAACCATACCAAGTCCTGACGCATGGAGAGTAATTAATTCCAAAAGGGAACTGCCCTTAACACTTGTAGCAAGGGGGACACCATACAGGCTAGTGGAGCACTTTGCTCAAACAATATATAAATCACATTTTTTATTGTACTGCCTGCTGCAGGCTGTATACCTCCAGAACAAGTAAAGAGGACAATTTGAAAGTATATTCTAGATGACTATAAAGTAATAATCTTCAGGTTTCTTCCTAGGTTCAATTAGTTACCCAAGACAGATGTCATATTATGCTTGAGTAGGCCTAAAGTAACCAAAACCTCAGGCTGGCTTGAAGTTGACATTTTCTGAGTGTTACTCAAGGAAAAACATCATGCTTGATTCAACTATGAAGTTATCATACAGATTGTCTCATGACATCTGTATCTTATATACTGGAAAAGTAAACATGACTAATCACATACTATATAGCACTCAGTTGTGTTGACAGAAATAGAAAATTGTCCTGTGTGCTACCACACTCCCCCTGTATCAACATACCGTATCAAAAATTCAAAAAACCGAGATCAGCCACTTCATTTTTAGTGTTTTCACCTGTAGATCTTGGAGCACTTTGCAGAAATAAGAAAATTAAACATGAGTAGTATTTTAAAAATATGTACATATCCCCTTCACTGACTAGACATTTCAAAAGCAGCTACGTAACTTGGTTATTTTGTCCAGGTCACATTAACTATCAGGGAAAAAACAGCCAACCAAACCACAAACCAAAAATAAACCACAAAACACACACCCTACTTTGTTAAATACTCTGTGTCATCTAAACTTTTAGGCACCCATTCTTCTTGTATGCACACATTTTTGAAACATCTAGTCATACAGTGTGAGTCACAAGTCAGGAGTCAGAAAATTAGATTTTGGTGTTCCTATGTTTTTGTTAAGAGTTACCTGCAGCATCTTGTTTGGATGTACTCTGATCAAGACATTTATCACCTTCTTTAGCTCTGACATTACTGCAGTTGAGATTACCCACAGAGCATAAAGCATCCCTCCTTACCTGTAAGGATCTTTCACTAGTCTTCCAGCTGCTGACTATAGTAATACCCACCCCTAACCTCAATCATGTACAAAAAAAGCTGGACAGGGAGAGAGGTAGAGAGTGTGCACACAATGGAAGGCACACAAGCTCAACTTAGCCTTGCAAATCATGTTTTCTTACTAACACACACATGTAAGACATTTAAAACTGTTACCTGTTTTAAATTATATGAAGCTTATATGAAGGAGAACAACTTTAAAAGAAAACAGTTAATATTTGGTTCAGGTAAAGTTCTATCTAAACCAAGTAGTTTTATTGCATCAAGTTTTATGGAAGCAGTTAGACGCCAATAAAGAAGAGCACAAGTTCAGAGCCCTTCAAAACAACAGAGGGGAAAACACCCCCTTTCTCCTCAAATTGAGTTCTCCAAGAAGTGCAATGCTGATATTCAGTTAAACCTCTTGACTCACAGGCATGCAAAACACTAGTACTACAGATAAACTTCATAGCTTCAGATGTCAGAAACATGAGAAAATCTGTTTCAAATGACCACTCATATTCATATACAGCAGTTTCATACTTTCAGTCTGCACCAACTATTGAAAGCTGCATGCAATATTCTAAACTACAAGTCTGAGAAGAGAGAAAGTGAACTAGTGGTCCAATTAAGAGGTGCTAAGCTTTGACCGAACTAATAGAAAAGAATGTAAACTTCTGTCAAGTACCCTCTGATGTTTTGTTAAACATCTGTTTTTCCTACTTCACTTCCTGTTCTCTCTTTCTCTCCCTCCCCCACCAGACAGGAAATTGTCCTGACAACAAATGAATCAGCTAGAAGTGGAACTAAGCAGCCATCAGCTGATTCCTCATTGTTTACAGACACTTCAAAAAGCCTTGCTACTGTTTTCTTCCTAAGTGACCATAGCTTTTCTAACTTCATTTAATTAAAATAAACGTTTAAACACAACAGAACAAGCTATTTGAACAACCAAGTAATGATTTTCATCTTGAGATACAAAAATCAAAACAGGAAACACTTTACTCAAAGCAACTGAAATCATAACAACACATACTGTAATTGTCAAGTCACAGGATCCACCAACCTTCTATTTCTAGGTTTATCTTTTTTTTTTTTAAAAAAAAAAAAAAAGCCAGCCAAAGAGAAAAAGCTCTAAATAAAATCCCAAACAGCAATACAAATGCATTTGCTCTTTAAAAGCCATCTGGAAAAGCAACAGTATTGTTCATGGTCTATAGCAGCCTCTATATTCTTGTAATGTGCTATTACAAAGCCAACTCCACACCAGTATTACTGCATTTTGTTTATAAACTTCTCTTCCCTCAAGAAAACCTAACTCTTGTAAACACAGAGATTGTGAGAAGTATTTCAAGGTTGAAATTAGTATTCAACATAGGCAGTTTCTACAGAAACTGACCTATTTTAGGACTGTGACAGGATTTATATTTTATCAGTTAAGTATGTTTAACAGAGTTTAAACATTCAGTACACCAAATCTTAGCCTCAATACTTTTGGGCTGCCTATCTCACATTTTAAAACAGAATAAAAAAAGTTCAGATTAGTATGACGTTTGAGATAGCATGCAAGCAGCTTAAAGTAAACAAAAAAAGAAAACAAGAACTATGGACAACCAACTCCATAGCAAAAGATTACACCACTACAATTAGTCCAACTACACAGCTCTGAAAGAGTTCAAGTGTGCCTCTTACCACAATTGCATGCGGAGAATGCACTAAGGCCTTAAGTTCATTCAGGTCGTTCTCAGCCTGCAGAAATTGGTATAAAAAAAAAGTATATAAGGAAGGTGGATTTTGAATTCTCTCACAGATACTATAAATTTAAACAGTGGTTAATACAGTCCTATAAGCCCTACGTTACCTTATCCCATTCTCCTTCCATGACATGATTGCGGAATTTGGTAGCAGAAGGATGTTCTAAACGACATCCTGACTCTTGCATGAGGAGATCAACAGTCTGGCTGCAGGAGAGATACAGTGTAAAAAACCCGACCAGTTTTACCCTCACAAATACACCGCCTGCTATGACAACAGTTTACCATATTTTAAAGTAAATTTAAGAAAACAAGAATACTGTGACCAGATTTAGATGCTCGTTCAAAAAGATGACCTCAGCTGCCTGAGACATGTAAACAGCTACCTCTATCTAAAGCAAGTTGTCAATGAGCTTGAAAGCTTTGCTGAAGTACCATAAAGTCTGTGACTTACCAGCCACCACAAACAGCCAGCCCTGCACAGAAGATAAACTTCATGAAGGAAGATACAGACTAGAGAGCTGTTAGCTACTGGCTGCTATCCCCTGCCCCCTACCTCCCCCCCGTAAAAGAACACAGAGAGCTACGACATCTGTCACAGGCCTAATTTCTTTCTTTTTCATCACATCTTAAAAGACTCAATCCTTAAAAAAAAAATAAACTCACGAACCTGTAGCCCTCCCCCTTTTATACTAAAAATAGCTTATTTACTGTGGTGTCGACTATGAATAGTCACGAGTTGTCTGCTGCTGTAAACTTGCCTCTTGTGTCAGAGGCAATTTATTTTATGTGATAAGTTCTCTATAGCTGACCCATTCCACAGTGTTTTGAAGACTTCTTTTGTGGTAGCTACATAAACACTTTACAGGACTTTTCTAGCATGTCTCCAAAATTATGACATGCTGGCTTTAGCTTTGCTCACAAAGTGAGTGTTGTGATTAAATACTTAAAGACTTCCCCTACTCTACTGGGAAAGTATTTTCCCTATTCTGATTTTAAGAAAGGGCCAACATACTCGTTTCTTGTTTACAAGTAAGACTATTACCAAAAACACGTGCCCAGCACAAATCTACAGAGGCCTTCACCGTTTACAGGGCCAAAGGTTTCCAGGGTGAGACCAAAGAGCCTCTTCAAGAGGCAGTTTACTTTGTGCTCGCTTCCTGCGAGCTGACAAGCCAAATCTTGGAGCTCATCTGCGAAAAGCCGCCCCCCCACGCCCAGCTGCGGGCTCCATTATGTTTACCAGATAACTTCTCCCCCACTAACACATTTGTATTGATCTACCCTTATCGGTGTGCAACTCGACTTCCATATTGCCATTCCTGGCAGGGCAAGCTCCCGTCCTGTCCCCTCCGCGACACACCGGCACAGGCTTGGGAAACACCTCTCCGGCTCCATTTTCCCCCCGGCTCGGGCCTGCCCCTCGGCTCTGCCTCGCACCCGGGCACTGCCCTGCCCTCCTGGGGACCACCAGGCTGCGGCAGGGCAGCTCTGGCCACCAAGCCCCGCTCCGGAGGAGCCCCTTCTCCCTCCCCGGGCCCCGCACCCTCCCGGCGGGCAGAGGGCAGTGCGGGGGCCGCGTGTGCGGGGCTCCCCCGGCCCGGGGGGGCCCTTCGGTCGGAACGAGCCTCCTGCCCCCCACGCCCCGGCCGCGCTGCCCCTCGCCCACCGCGGCCACTTACTTGAGCCCCAGCCCGTGCAGGTGCTGCCCGATCAGCCGGATCACGTCCTCGTCGGACTGCGAGAGCCGCTTCTTCTTCTTGAGGGCGCTGCCGCCGCCGCCGCCGCCCCCCAGCTCCGCGGCGGCCGGGCCGGGCCCCCCGGCGGCGGGCACCCCGTTGTTGACGCCGAGCCCGCCGGGGCTGCCGCCGCCGGGGCCGCCGCTGTTGGCCGCGGGCAGCAGCCCATTGGCGTGGGCCAGCTGGTCGCCGGCGGCCGTGCCCGCCGAGGCCTCGCCGTTCTGGGCGCCCAGGCAGCCCAGCTCCGGGCCCTGCGGCGGCGGCTGCTGCTGCTGCTGGCCCCCTCCCGCCCCGTTGGCCTGCATGGCGCTGCCGGCGATGCCGCCGCTGCTGCTGCCGCTGCTGCTGCTGCTGCTGCTGCCTCTGAGCGGGGCGGCGGCGGGGGCGAGCCCGGCGGGCAGCGAGGGGGACTGGGACGAGGTGAGGCCTGCTCTGCCCGCGGACGCCCCGGGCTCTCCTGCTCCCTCCACCGCCGCCGCCGGGGAGGCCCGGGCTTTCTTCCGCGGGGGCGGGGAGGCTCCGCCGGTGTCCGAGTCGGAGGAGGAGGAAGCGGAGGCCAGAGTTTCCTCGCCGAGAGCGGCCGTGGTGGGAAGCCGGGGGGGCGAGGAGGGGGAGGCGGCGGGGGCGAGGGGAGGCGGAGCGGGGCCCTGCGCCCGCCGGGGGTCCCGGAGGCAGCGCCGCCGCCCGCTCGGGGCTCCCTCTGGCGATGGCGGCCGCCGCTGCCCTGAGCCCCCGCCCGGCAGCGCCAGGAGCCCGGCCCGCTCCGCTCGCTGCCCGCCGGGTTTGTCTCCTCTCAGCCCAGCTGCACCTAATGGAGTCCGGGCCGGGACGTCACAGGAAATTCCTGCACTGCCCCCTACACACACTTCCGCCGCCCGGGGCCGCGGTGGGCACGGCCCCACGGCTGCCGGGGGGCGGCGGCGGGGCGGCCCCGGGGGGCGCGGGCAGGGCCCGCCCGCACCGCCCCGGACACTGCCCCGGGCACCGTCCCGGACACTGCCCGCCCAGCCGGGGTCCCCGCTGCCCGAGGGGGCCGCGGTGTCGGTGTCAGTGCCGGGGGGACCCGGCGGGGCCGGGAGAGCGGCGGGGCCGGCCGGGCAGGGGGAGCGGGGGGCGCCCGGCAGGGCCGGCCGGGCCCGGCACTCCCCGGGCAGCGGAGCGGGTGGTTCCCGGCGTCGGGGAAGTGCCTGGTGCGGGTTGGGCAAGGAGCGGTGGGCACAAGTGGGGAGAGGGGAAGTTTGGGTTAGGTATTGCGGAGAGGTTCGCTCCTGTGAGGGTGGTGAGAGGCTGGAACAGGCTGCCCAGGGAGGCTGTGGGGGCCCCAACCCTGGCAGCGCTCAAAGCCAGGTTGGGTAAGGCCTTGAGCAACCTGGTGTAGTGGGAGGTGCCCCAGCCCACGGGAGTGGGGCTGGGACTGGATGGTCTTTGAGGTCCCTGCAAACCTTAACATTCTGTGATTCTGTGTTTGTGGTTTTTTAAAAAAGGGGAAATGCTCAATGAGGTCACATCCTGGCATTGCCCAGGTTGGTCACCAGAGCGTTTCAGACCTGCTGCTGGTCTTGTCTTTCATAGTCACGGCATGCATGGGCACAAGAAAAGGGGGAAAATGGCAGTTCTGCTGTGGATCTTTCAGAAATGTTGAGAGTTGGGGCACATTAGTCAGGAGAAGCTGTGGGAAGACACTGGGAATTTTGGGAGTCCCAGTCTCTGACCTGAGGTGTCTCTCTGCTGTCCCTCCTGTGCTATGGAAAAAAAACTCAAATCTTCAGCCAAGTCTCTGGTCAAAAGTCATGAGAAAAGTGAAATCTTGGCCTTTAAAAATAGCATCTTGATATAATACATTGTATGTTATTTGGTTTTGACTATAATTTTCATCTTTGGTATGCTCAAGCTTTTCTCCAAAACCCAAAGGAAAGTAACAAAACTTTCTTAATGAAAGCTGAGATTAACATCTAATCATCTTCCTGCTGAGAAGCTGAGGTTTTAGGAGCACCAACTTAGGTTAAACTAGGAAGTCTGGACCATAGTGCTTTCTTTCTAGTGGAATTTTGAAGAAATCTGACTGAGGGAAACTATGGGCCCAAGACCAGTAGAAAGTCTGTGAAGAGACAAAATCCATGAAAGAAATGAAACTAAAGAAAGAGATGAGATATGTGAAGGCCTGGCCAGTTGAAGTAGATACCTTGGCCCTCTACAGAGGCGTTAGAAGGTATTTGGCCAATAACAGCCAAAGCACTCTTACACCAGAAGGAGAGGTTGGAAAGAGCTTTGTTGTTGACCTTTGCCTTGGTGTGGCTACAGGGTTAAATTCAACACTGGTGTCCCAGAGAGGGGAATGTTGATTTTGTGTTCCTTAGCTCACCCACCATTGCTGGAGAAGACAATGCTTGTGTTTTAGCCACTTCACCACTGCTGTATCTCCTCTCATTTCCACTGCTCCATCTTTTCAGCATTCCCGAGTTCTTCCTCAGTCCTCCCCAGATGTCTTCACTGAATCTGTAATTCAAAGATTTGGGTAAAGATGACAGGAACAGTACAGAGAACAGCATATATCCTGTGAAGGCACCTGAAAGTGACCTCTAAAGATCAAGACTAGGTTTTCTGGAAGGTAAAGTTGATCATCATTCTTTCTTGCCCTGTGCCTCAGTGTCTGGAGTGGAAGGGGGAGGCAAAAACCCCTTCCTGCTCTACCTGTTGGAGCCAGTGTCCCTCCAGCTGCTGGCCCTGCCACAGTGCTCTCACACCTTCTGGAGAGCCAGGCTGCCCTAGTCAGTCACTGCCTTTCTTACCTGCATCTGGCCTGCTGCTCCCATACACTGGAGTATGTCTGTGATGAAAGAAATGCAGAATCCCTTTCCTTTAGCAATGTCGTATGGACAAGTGGCTCTCTGTACTCACCTGTGGTAGAAAAGGGTCTCACAGAATTGCAGCTTCCCTCTCTCATTTCAATTAAATACTCTCAGGGAGTAAGAGTAATGTTTGGGGCTTTAAAGAACATAAAAGACAACCTTTAGGAGGTACATACAGCTGTATTAGTTGTATTGAATGTTCTCCACCTCCACCCCTCACACACACATATTCTTCCTTGTGGGAGGAGGTATGCCAACAAAAATACAAAGAGCTGGAGGAAGAAACTCAGTATTGTTGGGATGGTACAGACCCTGGCTCCTGTGCCAGAGCGCAGCTGGGATGAGACATCTAAAAGTGTCTTTGGGATCCCAGGTGACATAAAGGTGTAGAAGGGGAATGATTCAGAATCCCATGTGAGAGCGTGCCTCAGCCAGATCCTAGTCCATGTGTGTAAGGAGTTTCTACTCCTGTCCTCCTTTGTCACCTATGGCTTTCCTAGTCATAGGGAAGAACTTTTTCTTCTAAGCTTTTCCTAGTTACCAGGAGGGGATCTTGAGAGACAGGTTTGTGGCTAGCAGACCCTTCTCCCTATGCTGCAGTAAGGAAACAAGGAATCAGGAAAGGGGTAATGGTACCAGCTTTGTCAGTCTTTCATGAACTAAGCCCTGATTTGGATCCTGATCCTATTCCACATCTGTATGAGAGAGGGCAGATTTAATAATCCAAATAAGCATGCAGCTTTTTGAGCAATTAGACAAATCAACTGGTAAATACACTTGTAACAGATGACTCTATTATAATAACAGGAGTATGCATTCATCATATTCAGGCATCTTCAGCGTTTCCCAAAAGTAGAGAATAAATGCAACAATTCAGCTATAAAAGGTGAAATAAACAGAAGACGAATTTTAAAGACAAATTTTGGCAAACTTAAAAACAGTTGCTGTAATATCAACCCCGTTACTAAAGTAGAGGCATAATGCATAACTGTTCAGAATGTGTACAATTCTGACTGTATTGTAATTCAAACAACTTCCTGTTGTAGAGACCCACAAATCTTGCAGAAACACTTCTTAGTTATTGTGACAGTTTAGAAAACTGAAGAGACCCATCACTCTTTATCAAAAACAACCAATGAAGTGACCAATGTGGAATATGTTGAACAAGTGCTATCTCTAAGTGTAAGAAAAGTGTCTTGGGACATTCTAGACTAAATATAAGTGCTTGAACAGCAAGAAACACTCTCATTTTCTAGGTCAGGAAAGTTAAAAAAGAAAAAAAACCCTTCAATTTATCATTTATGGCCTGACTAGAACTAATAAAACTTTGGGTAATTTCTCTCTCTCTCTTTTTCTTTTCCTTTTTGCCTTAGAGGAGGATGGGTCAGAAAGTCCAGATCTGAATAATAGGAAGGAACTCTCATTAAGGGCTTAGATTATTAGATAATAACAGTGTGAGGCTGCTTCAGCAGAGCTGAAATGTTACAAAATACTACAGAAAATTCTGGAGAGATGGTTTAGCAGTCAAAGTTGCATTATGAAGGTAATTAATAATTTGATTCCCTCCTATTGGGTGTGTATGTATGTATATTCCTGCACCAAATTGAGGTTACTGGATACAAACCAACTAACAACAAAGAACAAAAGAAAAAAGAATTTAGAACAATGGCATTTTCTGCAGTACCAGCTCGATAAATGCTTGAACAGGCACCTGGATATGTTTGCAACTTCCAAATGATGAGATATGGGTGAAGGACAACCAACAACCCTTAAACAGCATTTCTAGAAAGCATTCAACACATAGTAAGCAAATTACAGTGTCCCAAGATTCCATCACTTCATGCAGAGGATGGTTCCTAAATAAATAGAGGAGTGGAATATGGAAAGCCAAAACTTGACTGGAGTTGCAACTGAAAGACAACATGAAGGGCAACAAAAAGAGCTCCCACAGGTGAATTGTCAGCAAAAGAAAGACAAGGGAAAATGCAGGCCTGCTGCAGAATTGAATCATGGAACTGCCCTTAAAGGTCAAGGAGAAGGCTTAGATACTCAAGGACTCCTTCACCTTGGGCTTTACAGGAAAAAAAACCCCATCCATATCTCCCAAGCTTCTGTGGCTGGTAGCAGGGTTTGGTGTGGGAGGGAGACTACCCACAGAAAACTGGGTGCCCACTGAAGTAGATGGCTTGCATTTGAGTGTTGAAGGAGCTGGCCAGTGTTAGTATGTGCTCATTCCCTATGACATTTGAAAGGCTGTGGCGTTTAGAAGACTGCAGATGACTGAAGAAAAGAAAAATGTTACACCTTTAAGTTCAGTTGTGTCTGACTCTATGTCATTGACTTTGTCACTGACAAGGGGAAAGCAGAGTATGCAATTTAACTTCTCTTTGTTCAGGCTTTTGTTAGGCTTCCTCAATAACCTTTTAACTGGGGAGGTGTGGATGGAATGGGCAGACTATATGTGTGAAAAACTGGCTGTGCCACCAGGCTTGAAGGGTAGTGTCTCGTTGGTTTGAAGTCTGACTGGTGTCCAGTTAGGAGGGATCAGGGGTGAATACTGGAGCAAATCCTGTTGGATATATTCACCACTCAGCATGTGGGAGAGAATGCACCCTCAGCAAGTTTTCAGCTCATCTCCATGCCAAGCTGAGGGGATCAATTGATACTCTGGAGACCACAGCTGTCATTCAGAGTAGCCTTGGCAAACTGCAGGAGTGGGCCAGTGAGAGCCTTGTGATGGTCAGCAGAGCCAAGTGCAAAATCCTGATCTGTGGGACAGACTATCCTGGTAGAACGCTACAGGCTGAGAACCAACTGGCTTGGGACTAGCCCAGCAGAAAAGGACCCGGCCATCCTGTTGGACAAAAGAAATTCCTTGTGGAAGTTTAACACCTACAGGGCTGCACTATGGGTATACCCAGCAGGTATGTGGTCTCTATGCAGCACTGTTGAGGCCACGTTGGATACCCACTGACCAACCTGGGGTCCTCCTGCCACAGCCAGGTCAGTGGAGGCTGCTCATGTATGAGGAAGTGGGTTTGGCTACACCAGGATCTAATTACAGTGTTCCCCTTTACAGAGGGAATTATAGGGAAGGCAGCACAAAGCTGCTCTCTGAGATGAGCACCAACAGGACAACAGACAAAAGGGAGAAGCTGCACCCAGAGATATTCCAATTGTGTGTAAGAAAACAAAAGTTCAAAAGTGAGAGTGGTCAAGTAGTGAAACACTTTCCCAGAGTGGCTGTGGACTTTCCATCCATGGAGGTACAACTAGACTGGACAAGGCTTTGAGCAACCTAGTTTGTCTTTGAAGATAGCCCTGTTTGGAGCAGGAGGTTAAATCAGTGACCTGTAACTTTAGTATTGCTGCAATTATAAATACAATTCCTAGAAGAATCCTTGTGGTTTGGGGAGAAGAGTACTGTTATGTCTCAGGAGTTACTGATACTGTGTCCCAAAGCTTCAGTAGGGTCATCGTGTTGCCTTGTAGATGAGCTCACGTGGCAAGGGTAAGAGCAGTAGTGCTATTGTTGCAACCTAATTAAATATTAGGTAATCACACTGTGTCTTCTGTCCACCAGACTCATGTACATACACTGATGTTGACCTTTGCACTCTCCTGGGCAATTACAGCATGGTCACAAAGATAAGTGTCAGAAAGTGCTGAGAAATCCCATGTGGTACAGAACGTCCTGTTTAATACAGGGTGTGTCAGATTTTTACTTGGCCAATGCAATTTCTCATAGAAGAAGCATATATGGCATGGTTTTCCTGTATTTCTGTTGCCATGGGTGTCTTTCTGGATGTGCAGGATGCTATGTACTGGAAAAACTCAGACTTCCCTATATGGGCAGATAAAACATGCATGTGTGAAAGGTGCAATGTCAGACTCATACACACTGTGCAACTTCTCTGAGCATGTACAGCAAGACAATATTGCATATGCTGTGAATCTGACATGTCAGACATGCTTTGCATGCATGATTTATCTGTCTGGGACTATCCTAGATATCCTAGATATCATGTCTGAGCACACTGTGATATAGCAGTCATTTTCAGATCTATTAGGAAGTTACGTGTAGACAGGATTTGGAAAGAGAGTAGGCCACCATGTCAATGCTTCAATGGACTTGCAGCAAACAGAATAACAGTGTGCTTGCACTTCTTTTTTTTCTCCACATCTTGATAAGCATAAATGTTCACTCTTTATGAAATCCCCGTCTGACTATTGTGTGCAGCAGGAGGTGGCAGGTGTTCCACAAAAAAGCCTATGACTGATTTTGTTCCATGAAGCTTTCTATGCTCGTTGTTTAGAGTGTCTCATGTGGTCTGTTTTTCTTAATATTAGTGTGTCAATTTCTTGTCTGGATCTCAGATGGGTTGTTGGTGTTTTTGTGTGAGATTAGATTTATCCTTCTATTGTTGCAGTTATTTTACTTTTTCTACTTGAGAGCCACTCCCCTGCCTTTTACTTCTTGCTGGCTCTCAAGGCAATTGTTATTTCAGACTTGTTAATTGTGTCTGCCAACTCCCACATAGCTCTTAGAATCTAGCCCTGAGTGGGGTAACACAACACCTTATATTGCCTATGCTTTGAATTAGGATCTGTCTCTCCCAGAATGACATGTACATTAGTCCTTTCTCGATAGGACTTCTGTTTTCTCTGGAGGGTTATACTGCAATGAGCTCTCACACCTGGAACTAAACGTTCAAGACCAGGCATGTACACTGTGGTATCACATCCACACTTGAATGGGCAGAGAGGGGAAATTATTACGTAATCACCAGATTACATCTTAACATTAAGTTTGTGAATAGCTCCCTGGAGCCCTGGGATTACTTAGTAATTTTTTTTCTCCTTCTTAATCAGGAATATATGGTTTTCCAAATCTGTGTTTAAAAAGGCAAGTGAACCAGACCCTCCTTATTTGCTTTGGGTGAGATTAATGGTTAGTGTCACAAGAATGTCATTGCACTACTATTTAAGTGCCCTTTATTTGAAGAGAAATCACTAGTTTTTGTTGCAACTGTACCTTTGCTTAAAATACCTGTTTATGTATTACCATCTTTATTATTTATTATGTATTATTATTATTATTATTATTTATTATGTATTACCATCTTTGTTGGTGCATAGTATTAACATCAGAAATAAAGAGCCACAAAATTAGAGAAGATTCTTTTGTGTGGTTCTGTACATTTATATAGTAAAAAGTCTTCACCACTTCTTCTAATTTGTAACTGTTTGCAGGTACATCAGCTCTGGCCCTTGCACTCAGGCTGAAGACCTCACAAAATTTCAAATAGCTACTGTAATAAGGAACCTAAGACACCACCAATAATCCTGCCCAAAAATAGTTTTTCTGCATGCTGTAAAAAGAGTTTTATTCTTGAACTGGACTGGCCTGAGATGTGGGAATGGGAAACAGAGTCATGACACAACACTACTGCACTGTATTGAAGGCTGATCACTCAAGCTTTCAGAAGGACACTCATGCAAGACACAAGTTCCTTCTGAGACTAACAGTAGGCAGTAAGATGTTAAACCCATGTGATGTGATGACCTTTAAACATTACGATTCCCAGAAGAGTTTCTTCAGATCCTTTGCCAAAGGCTCCTGGTACCTTAGAGTTTGTTTCTCTTGTTTATTTTTTGTTTGGTTGGTTTTGTTTTTGACTAATATATTTGGGCCTTTGATACTAAACCAACCTGGTTTCTCAAACTGAAAGTGTAACATTCACCCAATTTTCTATAATACTTGGGGTTTTTTTGGGTTTTTTGTTGTTGTTTTTTGGGGTTTCGTTTGTTGTTTGGTTTTTTTTTCCCTAAGAGTCTACAATCTGCAGAATATAGGCAGAGATAGGTTTTACTGAGACATATTTGAAGCAACTAATACACCTTATTTGAATCTTTGCCTCACAAATAATGTAATAATTTCAAATACATGCAGATTAAACCTTTATGCTTCTGTGGTTTCTCTCTTAAAGAAGAGTGCCAAGAGAGTTTCTGAAGCATGATGTGGTGGGTAGGCTTTACTGACATTCATTTGGCTGCATTACTCATCACCAGTTTGACTAATGGGAAGGACACCCTAGATACTGTCATTCCTATTTTTATCTGTTGGGACAAGATGATACAATAGACACAATTACATCTGCAAAATTTTCAAGGTAGTTCCTTGTTTTCTTTAAATACTAACACCTTCTTTGTAAGCAACACCTCTTTAATAGCCCTTTTTCAGAATGCCACACCTGAGAGAGGAGCGTGTCCTCCTGGATACTGTCAGAGCTGGGAGGCATGGTGGGAAGTAGTTCCAGCTGGAAGGAGGAAAGGGGAGTTTTGTAAAATTAGGATCAAAGGCTTGGTCTTTTAAATATTTCAGTGCACATGTAGACATACTTCTGTGGGTAGTACTATTTACTGCATTTTCACAGTTGGAACCTAGTTTTATGATTTATAACAAATCTGTCACCTCAAAGTAACTAGTTATATTGTACACTGTGGCCACTTCAAAACCTCACAATGCATCCTGAAATGAGCTTGAGCTTTCTGTCCTAAAAAACAAAGACTCCTGTCCCTGAAGCTAAAAGGATCCCCATGTGTTGTTAGGAGCCCCCTGCCAAAGATGTGCAGTGCCAAAGACACAGCTGAACAGAACTAATTTCATTTTGCCAGGAGCATTGACACAAATGCAAAGTAGGTAGCTTGATAAATCTGCTTTGCTGTTGTAACAACGATATTAGCAGGAAAATCTTGACAGAACTTTGTTTTTAAAAAACATAGTTCATTATGTTAATCTAGCCTGACTTTATACATCTCTAAGTTAAGCATTTGGCCCAAGGTGTTTTTCTAGGTTTCTTCTAGAGAGGTGAGAGTATCCACAAAGGTGGCACAAAGTCCCAGATACTTATCGTAGGATGGGATGCATCATTTTCTGGTGTCTTGCAGGGTTATTAGGGATGCTTAGCCCACCTACATAAGAGTAAATCACTAACTCGTTGGTGAGTAGAGTTAAAAGAGGTAAATTCTGCCCTAAATTCTACCACTGTAATTGCAGATTTGAAAATGCAAACTGACACATTGGGTGAAAGATGCCAGTGTGCTCTTACAACCACAGTGAGTTATGTCAGTGGAACACCTACTCCCATGTTATGGGGAGGCCAGCCCTGGGCTCATGAATTGCTTGCAGCTCAGAAACCAGGTTGGAGTTACACTTTCACATCCCTTCTTGGTCATCTGTCATCATCTGCTTCAAGGTCATGATAGTTCCTAATACTAGCTGTGGAAGGAAACTAGCCAGGAAGGGATTCTGAGGCCAAAATTGACAGACCACCTGAAGAAAGAGTAGGTCTCTAAGGATATTGCCAGGAAGGATTCTAGGATGACCTTCAGGATTGATTCTAGGATGATCTCTGAGGGTCTAGACCTACTACCTCTTATCTTGAACCTGCTCCCAGGGTTCTCCATCCTCTTGATTCCTCAGGGTATGTGTCTCTTAACTCTTGGGCTTAGCTGGAGTGTAATATATGCAGTTCATTAAATAGTAAAGGGTAGTCACTTCTGCTCAATTAGTTTTGTTGCTTTAAAAATATGCACACTATTAAAATTATTATAGAAATGTTATGATACATGCACAGGAACAAAAAGCAAGATGAAAGCTTAATAACCTTTACTGATTAAATGCAGTAAGCATTCTGAGTATACAAAACTGCCAGCAGTGTTTCATTATTCTCACAATCTTTTTTTCTTGATAAGAACAAGACAAAGTTCAGGTATCAGGTATCCCATCTTGGAAATAAAGCCTTTTCAACAGAACTCTAAAATATGCCCTTTGGTTCACTAAATGCACTCATTTTTCATACTAATTTTTATATTTTATAAGGTCACTTACCCCATAACAGATAGTTGCATGCCTTCTTCAGCCATGTTTTGATAACATTATTTCAACACTGAGGAGAGACTTAGGAGCATCTCCTTCATTATTGTAAAGGGTTGACCATGCAGATACCTTAAAATGTCTGGTATCAGCACATCCTGACTTCACTGAAATCTTAGGGGATATTTGATGCTAAAACATCCTTAATCTGTCTTCTACACAGAACTATTATATTACTATACATATTTTATAATTTATTAAATATTTGTATTTTTTATCAATATTGTTTAAAAAATATTAATAATGTTAATAAAACAAATGACAAATATTATGTGAAAAATAAGACTGTGCTAATTTACATATGTTCTGAAGTTTTTCATAGGTATAACAATTTAAAATATGCCTTTCAACACGTTTAATGGTTTTTATCATTTTACCTATATAACATGTATACCTATAAACATTGCTTTAATGGTAAATAATTCAATGTATGTAACAAACCCTATGGATATTTGGTCTGAATTTTTTCAAGTACAAAAAAATCTGAATACAGTAAATTGAGGTACATTCAGATTGTCAACAACTGCTTCCATGACTTTGTTTTGAAACAAGTCTTTTTGAATAATATTGCATAGTTATTGCACTATCAGGCATTTTTGAAACATAATTAAAATACAGATTTTTTTTATTTATTTTTTTTATAAAGCCTTCTAGAATGCTCAACCTGCTGAAATTTACATTGGGCCTTTGTAATCCTTAGGGAACAGCACTAGCCATGTTTCAGAAGGAAGCATTTTCAGGGGCAAGGCAATATGAAGCCTCAGAGATGGGGAATTTTTGCTGCTTGGATAAACATAATCAAAAATAGATGTAGAAATCACATCTTCAGTGGTATTCAACCTGTGCTGATTTATGCTTTGCTTTTTTTGATCAGTGGACATATATCAGTCTTCTCATTTCTAAAGATGTTTTCATTAAGTGTTTTCAAGTTCAACTGTCATGTTTATTTCATGTTACATTGGATTTCTCTTTGAACAGATCAAGCTGCAAATTTTTCTTTCAGTTTTTTTTTAAAGGTTTTCATAGGGAGGAAAGAGAATCATATTGTTCTGAGTGACACTGGCATGCAAATAAATAACACTGAAACTTGGAAGAGTGTTAATTAAAAATTATTATAACCTGACTGACCTGACTTGGCATCATGGTATCTTGCCAAACTGGCTCTTTATTCTTACGCGTGTCTGATTCGTGTTTGTGGCGGGAAGCTAATGAGTTCATGGAATTGTTTGGCTTAATCCTGCTTTCTTTGCACTGCAGAAGTTCTCTGTGGGGAAGAATAAGGAATATCAGAATGAGGTTCACTGGGTATGACTCATGGTGATTAACCCAAATGATATTTGGTATAGATTTCTATTTTAATAAGTTCAGGCAGATGACATATTGGGCCTGTTGTTTGTTTACTTAAATGAGATTTATGTTGGTTTAAGGCTGGCTTACACCTGTGTAAATCAACTGGCTTCAGTGTAGTTTTTCTGTAATTCTTGCTGGTTTAGGGTCACAGTAGGGTCCATTGAAGCAAATTAGAATGTATTTAATGATGTAATTAATCAACAGTAACATAACACTTGACTTACAACTTCTGATCACATTGCCATCCTTTTTGCTCTCCAGAAGAGCAATTTGGGCGTCTGTGAACAAGAAGGACCGGAATCTGCCTTAGAGAGGTCCCTCAGTTAAAAGAGAAGCAGATCTTATCTTTACATTCATATGTGCTACACAGACATCAAAAGGCTGTTACTTAAAGTCTTTGAAGAGAGATGGGTCTAAGGCCTGTTCTTCATTCCAGTCCCCCCAGGGACACCGGACTGGGGGCTGGGGCTATAGAAGACACAGGTCTCCCACCTCAGCCCGCCTTCCCTGCTGGTTGCTGTGCTCATTAGCTGGGGTGGAGCGCCCTGATGACACACCTATACAGCATCTTGTTTTGGAGTCAGTTGGTAGGAGTGTTGCGCTGAGCTGTGCGGCCATATCCTACATTTAACTATAGGTTTACATGAGTAATAACTCCGGTAGTTAAACCAAAGTTATTCACAATATGTAGCACAGGTGATGCAATTGCCAAACACACGCTGTGGGCCCCCGCTCCGTGGCCAGTAATTGTCGGTGTGGTTTGACATGTGGGGTTGTGAGCAGCATGGGAGCATTCTCAGTATGATGTATCATGCTGTCCTTTTTTGCATCTCCTGTTTTTCATAATTTTTTGTAACATTTCAGGAAGAATTCCTGGAGGTTAGTTTTTCTGCTTCCTTAGGAAGGTATGTGGTAGTAGCTGCAATCCAACATGATACTGCATTGCATTATTTACAGTACATAAACATGATATCTTTAACATGCATGTACCAGTAATCCCAATAGACCCAGGCAAAGTAGCTACTTAGTTTGAGCATAAAATGAATGTCTGTTCATGCCCCCATAAGCTTACAGTTTAGAAAGAGGAAACAAAATGGAAAGGTAACATAAACAGATCAGTTTGAATAGGGGGGATTCCACTGTATGTTTTTTTCTTAACATTAGCATCAGGCTTTCAAACTATTGGAAGTTATTGAGAAATGATGGGAAGGGGAAGACAAATAGTGGCACAGTAGTGGGAAGAGAAATGGCAGAAAGAACAAATTTGACTCAGGGAAGCTTTTAGTAACTGACTTCATAGAAATAATACAATAGCAAGCGGAGAAAAAAATCCATGGTCAGATCACATGAGGAGTCAGTCCAAAATTTCCAAATAGGTTGCTGATGTTTGTTGGCAGCTTTTAACTTCAGCTGGAAGAAAAGAGCCTCTTTTCTCCACAAACCAGAATTAATCTGTAACGCTTTTCTCCTCCAACTCAAGTGACTTGTGTTAAGGGAGCAGCTTTCAGACAAGGACCTTGGACCAAGTCCTGTTTGGGTACAGTGGAAGATTTCCAGCTGCATTTTAAAGCACCATTCACCTCTTGTGTCTGAACTGTTAATTTGCAGTGGGGTCACTCCCAACTTACACTACTGCTAGGACATTAATGGTCTAAATAACTGCACCTGCTATGTTAATGAAAGTGTGCATAAAAGCTCAAGTAATTTAGAAAATTGGGTATTATGTTGGGCTGGGGAGAAGGAGAAAAAGGTATAAGGGGCAAGAACTTGGTCAAAAGAAATACAGATTTCAGATCACTTGCTGTATTATTGCCACCGTGTTATCCGTGCTGCTAATACTTTCAGTATTTTATTGACTGTATTCAGCCTTGCAGTTGAATGTGTTGTAGAGTGGGAGGGGTTTTTGAGTCAGTAAAGAAGGAATTGGAATAATGCTTATTTAAAAAAAAAACCCTTCCCTTTATTTTGCCAGCATTTTTTTGAGACCATGAGGTTTGTTTAAGACCAAATGCTAGCAAAAAATAGGCCACTAGACATCCTTGAATCATAAAATGACAGGAAAACAGGACTGGAAGTGACTTTGAACAGTCCATTCCTTGCTCTAGTCTGCAAATATGTATACCAATGTGATTCCTGATAATTGTTTGTCTAGCCTGTTTCTGAAATCCTTCACAGCCTCCTCAAGCAATCTATTCAAGTCTTTATTATGCCTACTATAAAAAATAGCCATTTCTAATATCTAATCTAAAACTCCCACCTGCAGTTTACACCCATTACTTCTTATCATGCCATGCTGGGCATGAAGAACAGCTTAATTCTCTTCCTCTCTGCACCCTGCTTTTATGTATTAGAGAATGCTTCATTCTCCTGTGTGTGCTTTTTTGTGTACATCTGGAATTAGATGAAAATAGGTTAAAGGAAAAAATGAGAAAAAAATTACATTTCTGGCTGAGACAGTCATTTTAGCTGACCAGGCAGCAAGTGGCTGAAATGGAGGAGTTGGAAAATGCTGGGCAGGGCAGAGTGATTTGCTTAAGGCAATCTGAGGCCCTAAACACAGTGCATGAAAGAGTGGCTGGTGCCTGCCATGTGTTACACATCTCTTATGACAGTGCCTGTTTGGCATTTCTGTCTCACCTGCCCATGTCTCAGCCTGTATCTCTCACCCGTCACCTGAACTGTGGCCAGAAACTGTAGGTGCTTCTGTTGAGCCTGATTTTCAGGGATTAAGTTAGTTCTCTGTTTCCATTTTCAGTTCTCTCCATTTCAGAAGTCAGAGATGGATAAGAAAAAGTATGGAATGAGAAATGTGGCAGCTGGTAATTGACCCAGGGTCCTTAATTCAGCCCTCAAATGTCAAACTGCCAGATAGAGGAAATACCCAAGAAATACCTTCCTTCTTTCTTCTTCACATCTTACAAGTCCTGGCAAAGGTCCTCAAAACTCTGTTGTCCAGAATTATCCCAACCATGAATCCCTGACTGCTCTTAGCATCTGCTCCAGACCACTACCCCTTAGCATGTGTACTGCAGAGGCTTCCCAAGCATCCTGCAGACATTCCAAGGCACTTAGGACCACCAACCTGCTTGTCATAACACCCTTCGACTATCCACTCTGTCCTATCCCAAATGCCCACAGCCATGCCAGCCTTTGCTCGTGGTATTTATTCAAAGTGTTTGGAGTCTAACATGGAGCTTTATGGTATATAATTTAGATTACATATATGGTAGTCTGTATAGTTGCAGGTAATTTACTCGGTGATGCCAATGCTTTGCATGCATGGAGCAGCTCTCCAGTATTCCTGATGTAAGCCATGCACAGGAGTGGGTGAAACAAGCCAACCTCCTCATCTCATGGGGTTGTTTGTGGGGTGAACACTGGTTTGTCCCTTTGGAGCTGACATCTGAACAAAAACACGAAGCAGTTCACATGATTTAAAAATGTTGTCTGCAAACCTGAGCAGTCACTGATTATACTGTGGTCACATTTTATTTTCTGTGATGAAGACCGTAAACTTACTTTTAAAATAAAACCTGTGAAAACTCATGTTCTTCTGCTAGTTGTGTGATTCTGAGAGCTGGGACCTGAAGCATAAGGCTATAGTGCTGTTTATACTGCCAAGATGTTTAGACTTTCTCTGAGTGAATGGGTTTTTTACGAAGTGGAGAGGAAATAATTATTTCTCATGTCACTTAATTTTTGAAAGAGAAAGCCTATGGAAATTGTTCCTCAAGTCCACAGAGTCTAGAATTGCCTCAGTCCCCTCTAGCAGTGAACATACTTCACAAATGTGCAGTATGACAGAATCTTACCTGTAGGCTAAATTTGAAAGACAAATCTCTATTTTGCTAGTGTCTAGTGTCTAAAAGAACAGTTTGTATTAACTCTGACTGAATTTTATTTTTATTGAGGAAACCACTTCCTCATCTTGGAATGGGAGTGACTATTAATATTATGGGTATAGGAATTGGTATTATCTCTGATTATACGCATCTGTTTTGAACCTGGAAAAGTCCCACAAGTGTTTTCTGTTGGTAACTGTGACACCCAGTGGTTACTTAAAGAACTATATAAATGTAGTACAGATGACAGCAGTGAACCTAAAGGCTACACAAAATACTGACGTTTACACAATAAGTGTGGGCTTTTAAGAGTAGTACGCTTTTCCTCAGTAATGCGTATAGATTGTAAAAATAAGCTGGTTTAGGATTTTTAAGGCTTTCATCTGTTTAGTTTATGTTTTGTCATATTTACACCCTCCCCCCATATATATCTGTCTATCTATCTCTTTGTATTTAGTTGTACAAAGCATTTTAATATGTCATGAGACTGAGGTTACAATTCTGGTGAAACACTGACAAAGAGTAGCTTTATCGCTATGAAGTATGAAATGGCTTTTAATTCTTGTTGGCAAGAAGCTGGCTCAGAAGAAGTCTGGGAGATAAAGGAACCTTGTTTCCTCTCCTTTGTTTTCCACTGGCTCATTGTGTGGCTTAGAACAAATTGCTTGTGTGCATGGCTGATAAGTACTTCAGTCAGTATGTTCATAAAGGTGCAAGGTGTAATTAGTATTAATCTAGGTGGCATTCACCTCCAACCGTTTATGCCATAGTCAAGAATGATTAAATTATATGCTGTGTATAATGCATCATATTTATATTCCAAAGCATAATATTACTTTATGAGCTGTGTTTTATTACAGAGCACTGAATACATATACCTGGTAAATGAGAAATTAAATTGTATTGTTTAGGGATCACTGATCATAAAATATTTACTCTTGGTGGCATGTTTTAAATAAAGATATACCATCAAAATTCAGAATATCTTATTGCAGAGAACCAAGCAGCATGTGCCCATTATATATGTATTACTCTATCTATTGTTTGGGACTGTCTCAGGGAACCACTCAGGTAAGAAGAGTTACACAGCAGAAGGAGTAATGTCAGAAAGCATCGACTTATAAACCTGGAGATTAGACAGAGCTGCAAAGTCAGTTCCTGCCTGAGGTGCTCTTTTTGGCTGCATTAGCTGCAGCCATAGTGTGTGCCTCAGGACTGCTCTTCAGCTCCCCGAGTGCGTGCACCCTGTCTACATCCAGAATTGGCATGATATCTGTATTCCCACCATTTCTTCTTCTCTACTCTACCCAGTTTTCATACAGAGAAACTGGCCAGAAAGGGAGCAATGAGGCATTCTGGCAAGTCCATTTGTATCAGAGTGAGGAGAAAGCCAGGCCAGACAGACTGACACACACACACACAGACACACACAACTGAAAGGCTGTGTTACAGCATCACTTTGTAAGAACATCAATATTATTTTTTTCACACAATATTTTTCATTTTTATGATCAGCAATGTTTCATATTCAATAAGATCACATGAAATATTTGTCACTAAATCCCTAAATGCTGAATTAAAGATAAAAGTACCTTAAAAAAACTGCACATGTTGGAGCTAAATTTCTTTATCATGAAAAATATAGAGTTTTTATATGTCATTATTTGCAATTCTGTAACACAAGTCCTGTTTCACACCCTGGTGCCCCTTTATTTACAAGGACACAAAAAGATAGAAACAAATAGAAGAGTGTGCTGAAAGAAAATTAAATAATGCTTGATAAAATGCACTGTTCACTGTGTTGCTAACAGATTGTCACCTGGTGCTGTTAACTGCAATATGAAGAGTGTTTTTGTCTTCCAGCTTCTGATAAGAACAAGCGTATGTGATCCAATGTTGTTCTAACATAAGAATATATACTGGTGCTTACTGATACACTAACATATGTGTACACTTGGCACAATTCTAGTCTAGTGTCCAGAAGGAGATCATGAACGGATCTTTTGCTCTTTAAACTAACCCTGAAATATGGATATTTGCTACAGGAATTTCGTTTTGCTTAGTGTCTCTCCACTGTTTATTCTGTGTTCAAACTACTTGGACTCTGGCCTTGGGTCATTGATGCCTGCTCTTGTTTTGTTTTGGTTTTTTATATTACATGTAGATAATTTCAATCCTTCCACTAGTTTGTTTGTTTGGTTTGGTTTTTAGCCTTAAGAAGTTTGATTTTATTCCTCAAAGACGGGACAAATCATGTTAGAAATCAGCTTGTCTTCTGCTTTTTTAATAGCATATTTTGCTAGCCAGCATAAACAAAGCTTTGGGCAATTTGCCATCCTATTCTAGACAGGATGTCTAAGAAGTGGAGTAAGTGTAAGGTCTTTTGTTTACACTGTGGACTGAGTTTGGAGTTTTTTGCTTCTCAGTTCAGTATTCTTTATTCCGAGAGTGTTGGCTTATCCTCTGAGAAGAAAGCTACAATTCACAGTGTGCAAATCTGCATTTTTAGGTAAAAGAGTATCTAGATACGTGCTAGATTAAATAAATGTTTTCCAATACTTGAATCACAGGAAAAAGAGTATGCTGAGAGAAAAAGGAAGTCTGACATATATGTTGATATTTATCTCAGTTTATGTGTTGGGAAGAGCATACTTAAAAGACATGAGTAGTGATGTATTTTATCCCTTACCACACACTGGGGCCTGGCATGCCCTGGAAGAAAATCTCCAAGTTATTGTTATTAATTGCTATGATGTAGCACTCCAGTGGCTCATAAAGTGTCTCTGGTGTCTCACTGAAACCAAATGTTTCAGATACAGACATAAATATCATAAAATACACTTTTCCCAATAAAGCTACACCCTTACTGATTAGCCAGTGCCCTGAGGTGTAGTGATAATAAGACCTTCTGGCTTAAACCTCCATGCTCATCTCTCTGCACAACACCCTTCTGTGACAAATCAGCTCTTCCAGCACTCAAGTTCATTTCAGTAGTTTAAACTTGGCTCCTCAGTCTCAAGAGCATCCATGTCTGGCTCTTTGCAAGTGGTAGCAGCTAGATATCCACATTAATTTATTATTTTCAGTGAGAAAAACAAGAAAAAGGGAAATAAGAGAGATTGGGGGGGGAAAAGAGCAAGAAGGTGGCTGCAGGAGCCTGGTAGCAGAGTGAGCCACAGTGCTCTGTCAGGAGATCAAAACAAGTGGATCCACCCTCATAATCTTCTTCTTGCACAACCCCAAACATGGCTCTGTGTGGCTGACTTTCACCCTGAAGAGGTGAATAGAGGACAGACCACTGACTTACACAACATTTAGAGGAGATAGAAGTGAATTTTCAGACAGCCCCTGCAGCCAGTTCACTGAGTAAAATAACAAGTATGAAGGATGTAGTAAGCAATTTGGTTTTGTATCAGGGAGCAACTAATTTAATAGTTACCAGGCCAAACTCCTGCCTTCTGGTGTTTTGAGTGCTGAGGTATAAAAATAAAATGTGTGAAATACAAAATAGGATTTCTAGGTAGCGGGCAAGATTTTATAAAGGAGGTTTATTTAAATACTGTTACAGCAGATGTAATACAGATCATACCATCTCACTAAGTCACAGGAGTTCAAGAGTTGAAAATGGCCATTTAGAACGTGGATGTATAAATAAGTGTCAGAGAAACTGAATAAATTCTTTTCTCTTGAAGTTGAAAAACCTTCTCAGACACTACAAGCGACAGAAATTTCATCTTGTTCACCAGAAAGCCTTTCCAGAAGTGTCAGTGACTCATAGATTCAATGTCAGTCCTAAAAGCCTTCCAACATGAGGAGAATATGAAATGATGAAGCATCCTCTGCTGCACATCTGCTTGCAGTGCAGCACAGCGCTGTTTTAGCACCCGTTTTCAGGAATACAGACACTGAACACCCCTGTTGCAGCAAGACAGGACTGTCCCTTCTCTGTGGAATTTTTGGGTTGTTTCATTTTTGTCTTCAAGCACAGATAGCCAAGGGAAGAAGTAACTGACTGATTACTTGTTGTGACTACTAAACAAAGCCCCCATTAAAGAAATGTCTTTGAGCATAACCAGACAAAGTTATCGGTTGTTAGCCTAGTGTTGATTTGCAGTAGAAAATCACTTAAACAGATATTCTTCCTTGAAAAGTCCTGTCTGCTGTTTTGCAGAGGCTCAGATGGGGCACTGTAGCTTTGCTTCATCGTTGCTGGTATTGTGTAGTATTCCAGGAGGAGTACAAGGAAGGGGTGAGAGACCAACAGAGAAATTAAAAGCAGTTAGATATATAAATCTTGTCCATTGATTATAACAGAATTTCAACCCAGCTGTGCATGTGCTCTGTTAGTTTGGACAAGCCATTGCACCAGTTGGCACCTCACACCCTTATTTGATTTAGGACCGAAGTTTCATGATTAGCTTAAGCCAGTCTGAGACTGTACTGCTGCCAAAGGGACATTCCTCCCCCTTCTTACATCAGACCAGGCACCCATGTGACCATACAACAAACTGATCCAACTGAAAACCAGCCCTGGGGAAAAAAAAAAAAAGGCAGATATTAGTTTTTAATTGAGTCTGGAAGTTAAGCAAGCTCACTGTGCTGCCAGAAGGTTGCTGGGGCTAATGAAGTGGATGGACTGGGAACAAGCAGCTAGAGGAATGGAGAGCTTAGAGAACTGCCCTCTGTGGCAGTGAGATTCAGCAGGTGGGTCTTATTTTAAGTGGGAACCTTTCCTTTATCACACGGTGTGGCCCAGGAAGGTTTGCTCAGTAGAGAGAGGCAGGTTGTGCTGCCACCCTGACAGCTGTGCTGTGTGAATTGGAGTAGTGGTGCTTGGGATTAGCTCTGGGCTTGTCCCATGCAGGAGCCTGCAGTATCAGGTGTGCTCCTGGAGCATGTCTTCAGTTTAGTTGAAAACAAAAACTTATGTAGATGTACCCTGTGCGTGTCTGGGGGTACCACTGATACTAATGCTTTTTGAGACCTCTAGATGCTATCATCATATGCAAGTAGAGTTTGTTTAAACTCTCTATTTGGGGTTGAGAGACAGGAATGTAGCAGACCCAGTGCTGAGGGAATAAAAAGAGACCACAGAGAGTTCATGTGCTTTTATCCGCAGAAGAGGCTGAGTCTTTTCTGTGGTCCTGCCTTCAAGCAATGGAGGAGTGCCTAGGATGAAGCTCAGGTCTCTGGGGTTCCCATTGGCAATGGTGCACTCAATGCTTTTCCCCTTTGTGACCATTACCAACATAAAGCTCTGCTTTTCTCAGGTTCTGGATGCTTCACCAAAGCAGCCTGTGGATGCACATTCTAGTTCAAATGTGCTTTTTGTGCAGCATCCTTAGTTTGCCCTTTAGGGGTGTTTTGTGCTGTTCAGTGTATTTAAGCACTTACTCATATTTTGCGTGGGTCACTCTGGTACTAAAAGACAGCAGGGGGCACCAAATCTGCGTTATTCTCTTAAAATGACACCATCCAGGTCCATGCTCATAAAATTGAAGTTATCATGCATACTTTCAGTTTAACATCTGAAATTTTGTTCTGGCACTGATGTTTTCTAAGATACCTGCTTGCTTCTCAGGAGGTACAATGGTGAAAGTAGAGGTTGAATTTCCACAAATGCACACATCTGGGCCAGTATCAGACTTTTGTCCTGCCAGTTGTCATCCCACTTCCTTCCCTACTTAGTGTTGTAGGCTCCAGGACTTATGCCCAGGAAGATGTTTTCTCTAATACTTAATTCAGAAAACCATTTGAATTTAAAGAACTGAAGGCTTTGCTATTCAGTTACAAAGCATCCCAATATCGGTGTCATGAAAAGAAATTGTGCTGAAATCACAAGTGTTGGACATACCAGTGAAATGAACTTCTAAATGGCCATGCAAAATGTTTTCAAACCTAGAATAAATGATGTGGCTTAACTCTGCCTCTGTTCTTTTGCAGAAGCTGGAATTCAGATGTCTTTGAAATTTTTATGAAAAAATCCTCTGCAAAATAAAAGTGAAACACAATATATATTAACTCATGGGACTTTGAGTATTGGTGTAAATGTAATCTGCCAGGATGGATCTGATTCAAAAGCCTTCTTCATGTGAGTGATTCACACTCATGAAACATCTGTGGGTACCCTCAGAAAAGTAAAGCCTATTATTTGCGTATATAATAAGTATGTATTATTTATATTTTGGAAGTGCTTCAGGATCGAATCCTCATTTGATAACATACAAAGACAAGTAACACTGCAGTTTGAGACTGCACTTTGAGAAATCTATTAATTGGGAGCTACTCTTAGGGTATTTCTATTACAGTCAAGGACCAGGAAGATGAAAGAACGTGTTCAAACCCTGCTGAGATGGTCACCACATCATTTTTTTCCTGGCCTGCATCCCTAATCCTGGATTTCTAATCTTCTAAATTTAAAATCTTTCTTTGAAAAATCAGACCATTGAGAAAGATGACGAGGCAGAATATATAGTCATGTAGCTAAGAAGAGAACGTAGGTCTGAGACATGACTCCTTATTCTGTGGTTTTTGGTAAGTCATTTTAGTGTCAGAGTCATAAAATAATTTAGTTATTTGAATAGTAAGTTCAGCTGGTTAGGTGCACACCTAGGCAAGTAGTGCTTCCAGGCTTATTTATCTACTTTAAATGCAATTACTCATTGGATAAAATAGGTAAACAACATACTTGCTAGCCCTTCCAGAACAGCATGTTCTTACAGGCAATTGCTATTGTTTCAGACAGAAGGAAAAGAACATCTTGTTGTCAGGTGACCAATACTCTGATGAGAGTAGCTGCACATTAATGTGCATGTTAACAGCTTGGTAACTGTCTAACAGCACCTGTCATGCCCTGTGCTGAACTGATGGCATATGCTCAGCTGATCTGGGCATGTACAGTCTGTCCAATGTATTTGGATTCAGTGGTGTTGGCAGATCCAAAATGTTAAAAGCAGGAGGTAGAAATCAAGTGTGCGTTCCTCTGAGGAGATATCTGGTCAATGGATTACTCTTCATGATTGGTTTACTGAGCATTTGCTCTTGAGATTCGCAAATCTTGTGGTTTTGACTGTGCAGTTTCACAGATTCACTGACCTTACAGCATTATTGTGAAGAGGAGTACATTAAATATTGGGAAAAGTCCTGATGCTGCCATAATGGGGATTGCATAAATATCATTTAGTGTAAATAGATTGTACATCACCATTGATTTCTTTAGAGAAAGTTTACACCCTTGAACTTTTGGCTTCATTTGTCCTACTGACAATAGCAGGTTAAAATAATGATCTCAAACCCATATTTTACAGTCATCTGTCAGAAACTGTGTAGGACTCTAAATAACAGATCTGGATGGTTTCTTATCATCTGTGTTTCTTCTGTTTCCATAGCTCTTAACCCTTGTCAGTTTGAACAACCCTGGAAATGTTCAGGGTCAGGCTGGATAGGGCTTTGATGTCCCTGACCATGGCAAAGGGGTTGAACTAGATGATCTTTAAAGGAACCTTCCAATTTAAACATTTTTATTATACTGTGACTTACAGTGTGTTAGGTAAGGTAATGAGTCTCTGATTTGTAATTTATAACCAAAATCTAGCTACACATCCAGTCTTAGACCTTGGATCCAGAGTGCATGACATTTTCAAAGTTAGGTTATGGAAGCATGCTTTGGTTGGCATTTTTCTATGACTGTTAATGTCATGTTGGGAACATGCAGGTTTAGCAGCATATTCTCACTTTCATGTCTTTACCAATAGAAAAGTCTTTATAATTCCTAATTTAAATCACTTCTTATAGTTTAAGACCATTACATTTTACCCTATTTGTAGAGGGCAAAGAATAATTTATTCTATTTCCACACTCACTATCCCATTACATATCTGAAGACTGTATTCATGTGTGTCATCAGAACTTTCTTAAGGTGGAATGAGATCAGCTCTTTCTGCCTTATCTTCAAGGCTGATATCTCTAATATCTCCTGAATTATCTCAAACATGTGAAGACAGTTTTCACAAGTGTAATGTTCCAAAATGTCACTACTTCACATCTTCAGTGCTACACTCTGGCTTATATATCCCAGTAAAATATTTTTTGCTTTCATTCCAGATTGATACTATTCCATTTGTTCCATTTGTGATAAAACATGCTGTTATTTTCCTGAGTACTGCTGCATTGTGTTGGGAAAATGCAGCTGGTTTTGCTATTCATGATTCACTGTCAAAATGAAGGATTTTGCACATGGAATTGTGTAGGATTCTACCTTAACTCTAGCACCAGTCAAAACTCCCATTAGTATTTTGGTTAACACCATAGAGAGGATTATTAAATAGCATTCAGCCATCACCTGCAGAGGATCCTTAACTGCCTGTGAAAGGGTAGGATGTAAATTAAGAATCATCATGACAAGTTAAGAAATCAGTGTGAAAAGTATATCCAACTCAACAAAGAAGAGCAAAGGCCACTTCATTTATGTAGGAATAATTAAATACACAATATTAAGAGTGGGAACAATCAGACAACACTGTGAAACAGATCACAGAGTTAGGATATATGACTTTAATTCCTTGTTCCTTTTCCCAAGACCCATTACTTTGTTATAGAAAGAATTTTGTTTAATTTCATACAATTTTACCTTGATTCATCACTGTTCTTGCTATTTTTTTCTTGCTGGCTTCTGGTTACTTGTATAATTTAAATTAACAGAAAAATAATGGAATAAATAATGAAACATGCAAAAATGTTGATCATTCCAAGGCTACTCCCTTTTCTTCAGATGGTTTTAATCTTTACCAGTCTTCCAGGATTTCTCAAATATGTAGTCAGTCTGAGATTACAGCAACTTTTAAAATATAAAGCAAATCGGAAATACATGCCAGTCTCTTCAAATAAACTGGCTTTCTTGTAGGGACATTTCATGCATATCTCAGACTGTCTCACAATGTTCTGTAGTATTTAAGAAACATTTTTATTGCTGTCAAAGATAGCAAAATACTAGTTATTATTGTGAAAAAGCCCATTTTCACAATACATATAGATACCATAAAACTTGCATATTGAAGAAGAATCTTATTTAAGAAGTTGTGTAGACAGAAGGGTGAATATCTGCTGTTAGCACCTATGAACTTGACAGCTATTCAGGTATGAAGTTGTATGGTGATCTACTTTCACAATATAACACAGCAGTAAATTCAGATGCCTTAGATTGGACGCCCAAAATTGCAGGGGTTGGATTTGACATGTGATGTTCAGAGACAGAAGACACAAATGAAGTAAATAAAAGAGACTGTGCATAAAGTGAGTTTATATGACTATGGTCTGGGCAGCCTTGGACCAAAACGCCGTCAGACAATTGCTCTTACTTTATCTGGAGACTCCCCCCAGTCTGGTTTCACACCTTGCCTAGGAATTCAACCAGGCTGAATATATCTTTGCCTTGCAGCACCGTTAAATTCATGTTCCTTTGACTGGAGTTTCTAAACTCAAAGTTATCTTTCTAAAGAAAACCCTGGCTGCATAGTGGGAAAAATGGAAGATTTCATGCCGTTTTTTAGTTAAAAGCATATTTTTATTGACTTAAAATAGAGTCCTAAACCTGGTAACACAGAATATTGATAAATACAATCAAAGATATGCAAACAGTGTACTGTTTGGGTTAAATTCAGGCCTGGCAGCCCTCCAGGATGAAATAATCCACATAGGATAATTTTGGAATGGGTAAAGTTATAGACACTCCCCAGTGCAGCTTCTGGGTTTTAGTGTGGAGGTACCATTTGTTGGAGCAGAAGGGTAATTAAGTTTTTGTTCCTCTTCGCTTGCACCAAGATGATTAGCAGGGGAATCTCAAGCTTCTGAGTTTTGCAAGGCAGACACTTTTCCAGTAAGAATTGAATTTGCTTATTTCAGACAGTCTGGTAAACAACCACCAGAGGACAACTCTCAGCTGCTGCGTCAGGCTCACTGCAGTGTGGCCATCCCTTGCCATGTTCGGCTCTCTCAGTTACTCAGGTGAGTAGTTAGTTGGTAGGCAGATCAAACTGTTTACTCAGCTACTTAAATTCATTTGCAGTAATTCTACCCCCTTGCTTGGGATGCACTAATCCCTCCCCTTCAAGGTGAAAATGAACTCAGAAATGCTATTTGTGGACGTAGGCCATGTTAATTAATTGCCTAGTGACTTTTGTTACTTTTGTGATACAATTTTTTTCTCTTTCTGGGCATCTATTACCCTGCCAGTCTGCTACAAGCCACCTCTCCTACTTACAGGCATTTTAACAGAAGGAAGTTCATAGGAATCCACACTGTGTGAATTTACATGTAACTAATTGACACTATTCCTCCTGGAGACACTTTGGTGTTAAAGGCAAAATAGCTTACAGTACTTTCCAAGCAAAATTACTTGCTCCTAGCAAGACAAGGTGGCCTTAGTGGGAACTAGGGCATCTAAGCTGCAGTGCCTGGAAATTTACACCCTAATTATCATGAAATAGCTTCTCCATCTGGGGCAGAACAAATACGTGAAGAATGCTCAGAAGGTTGCCCAGTACATTAGCTTTTCCTGCAGTATGATCTCCACTGCATGCATGTGTGCTGTCTGGTCATAGTGAGATCATTGCAGTGGAAAACCCTTTTGCAGTTTAAATTGGCAAAAGTGTTTTCTGATTTTCAGTTACTTGAATGTTCAAAGTACTCTTCAGAAGGTAGCATGCATATATATATATATATATATATGTAAGTTACAAGAGTAACTGATAGATAATTAACATGAATTGGAAATGCCAGTACTGCTAAAATATCATCTTTCCTTCCATTTCCAGCCTTAGTCCCCAGCTTGGCTAGCTTCAGCTGTGCTTATGTTAATTGTTTAAATGGATGCTGAATTACTGTCACTAAAATGAACACTTCAGAAGTCAAAATAACCCCTCACCTGAACACTTGCTGGAAAATATTTGTATTTTAGAACACTATGTCCACAAAGAAAACCTACCTGGAGTTAGTTTGATTTTGAGAGTTGCCTTACTTGCAGTCCAAAGAAAAATCATACATAATCTGTTAGAAAACAAAGACTTCATTTCTATTATGTGTTTTTTTCACAGCAGTTTATAGGTCAACAATTTATGTAACCCATTCAGCAAGAAATGCGTCTATAGCATCTACCTCTCTGAATCAATTATCTGCCTGATGTCAAGGAAATTACATTAATGTAAGGCTGTTGCAGGTTCAAGGTGAAGAGAGCTCAGTGTCTCTATAGAAGAACTAAATGCTTTGAAAAGAGTAAGATTGTGTGTGTGTGTGTGTGTGTGTGTGTGTGTATGTGTATGCAGTACTTTGTGAGTCACGATAGTTTCTAAAAGGCTGTTTAACTTTCTGAAGTTGATGTGAGTCATTGTTCTCCTCTCAGGTAATGATGAGTTAAGATCACATTTGGCTCTTCCATTTCTCTAGTAATCTCTGAGACTAGTATTTCATTGATCTTCCAGTGAACAGCTGCGTCAGAGTTCTCAGTGACAAGTAAAGGCTTCATGAAATAACACAAGATAGCTCCATTTGGAGAGCATAGATGACTAGAGCTGGCACCTGTTAATGCTCAGCCACTTTTGTCACACAGAAGTGACAATTGGTTTAAGAAAAGAAGACATCCCTTGTACTAAGTGCTTAATGTAGGTAGAAAATATGCAGGACTTAGAAAAAGCCAACTCTGAATGGCACAGAATAAAAATAATTGCAACAGGGAAAGACTTTTTATTTATGACATCACAAACACTGTTTCTCCTAACTATTCCTAGAGTTAAACTGAGTATTTCAGATGGTGTCCTGAGTTTACTAAAGATAAAGACCCAAACTTATCTGACCCTTATGGTTTAAGCAAGTTTAGTTAGATATTTCAAGGTAACAAAGAAAAAGACTCGGAGAATCAGAGAATCACAGAATGGGCCAGGTTGGAAGGGACCACAGTGGGTCATCTGGTCCAACCTCCCTGCTCAAGCAGGGTCATCCCAGAGCAGGTCACTCAGGATTGTGTCCAGATGGCTTTTCAATATCTCAAGGGAAAGAGACTGTACAACCTCTCTGGGCAACCTCTTTCAGTGTGTGGTCACTCACACAGCAAGGAAGTTCTTCCTCACGTGCAGGTGGAACCGCCTGTGTTCCAGCTTCTGCCTGTTGCCTCTTGTCCTCTTGCTTGGCATCAATGAAGAAAGCAGAACACAGATTAAGATACTTGCATACAAAATGCACCAGAACCTCCAACCAGGATTTCAAATCTTCTTTGCAAGAGATGGGTAAATTCCAGAGAATCACCTTGTCTTGCTGGTTCTGCTTCAGACTGGAATATTTGCTATGATGTTAAAGCCAGGATAGCTAATGTATTAAAGGTTTATATTTAGAATAGGAATGATCTTTCAGCACAGCGTTCTCATGAGACTGCTTGCTAAACATGTTCCCACTCTTCCATTGCTACCTCCAGCCTTTTCTTCTGGTATTTTTCCAATTTACAATATGAATTCCTCAGTACTTGTCAAATGCTAAAATAGTTTTTATAAGAGACTTTAGCTAAAGTGACTAGAAATTGTAAGTGATGCAGAGTGAGATAATCATTAGTTTTTCTCCTACAGTTAAAAATGTTCCTATTTATAGGGCTTTTATTTTCTTTGGTTTAATATGAGGATTATATTTCAAAGTTAAAAATGCTTAAGGAATCAGTTTGGACAGTCTTTACTTAAATTCAGTGTTTGATAAACAGTTCTGTTATTGGTGTGCTAAAAATACAAGTCTTGTTTTCTGTGCAACTGATATATTTTTTTCTCTTTAAGCAGAGGTAAGTCAAAGCTGATACTAATTTATCAAGTTTGAGTACGAGGAGGCCATGTTATAAGGGTCCTGAGCTGACAGCAACCAGGCCATTCATAGGGTTGCTGCAGCACATGCTGCTGTATGTCTGCATGGCCTCTCCTTCCTTTCCCATCAGAGGTGTGCCCACCTCTCATAAAACTGCATCAAAAACAACGTTACTGCATAAGTACAGCCAGAAATTATGTTTATGTATTCATTAGTCAACACTGCTACTTGTGCAGACCATATTGTAACTATTCATTTATGCGTGCAAGTTAAAAATGACTAAGACCATTAATTCCGTTAGAACACATATGTCAGTTTGGTGAAATACGGATTCTTTTCTAAACTATAGCAAAGACACCAGGGCTAGATTTACTGCACCAGATTGTTGTTTTCAGGACAGCAGGGATGAGCATTCAGTATCAGGCTCAGTACAAAGAGACAAAGAGGAAGAGCATTTAGTTTAGTATGGGAAAACTTAATCATCCTCTGAGAAGGAGAACTGTTGAAGGGCATCATGTGTTTGTCTTTGTTCTGGCATCTCTGTTCAGGCTGATGGAACCATGAGGTGTGATCTGATACAGCCTACAATGGGTAAGGAGCACCAGCAGGGCTTGTAGATTTGCAGGGTATTGCAAGCTCTAGGGTACGAAAAAAATGAAACATTTTTAAAATCAGAGGAATTTGGCCCAGAATGTTATTTTGGTGTTTAGACAAATGCATATTTTATGCAAATTGTCTTATTAGCATGACTAGCTCTGCAGGATCTTCAGCAACTGATGAAGGATTTCTTATAGATTACTTATTCAGAAAATTTGTTATTCCTTTTTCATTCCTTTGATGGAATTCAGTTATTCAGAACTGATAAAGTTGTAACCCACTCTCTCCCCAGCACAGACACAAATTAAATTCCTTCTTGGCAGGATTAAGCACTGTTAGCAAGCATTGCTTGTGTATAGTTTCCATATATTGATTTGAAGCATATTAGGTAATGTCAGAGGCAATTAAGACTGTTTCAGATATTCAGTGTTAAGGCCTTACTTTCTATTCCCTGCATGGGCTCTCGTTTTTATGTTGGGCTTCCTCTCCAGGTTGAAGGTCTTGAACAGCTCACAAAAATGTTCTTAGAAAAAGGAAAGCAGATGTGTTATTTCATTGTGGCTAAAAATCTTATTACTAGTTTATGGAAGGCTCCTGCCTTTCATGTATTTATTGGAAGGGCTTCACATCTGAAAGGAGGTAACTTTTGAAGGATGTATATGACTTCTGCCATTGCCGTGAATAATTAGGGGGGTTTGGCTGATTCTAATCCTTCTGAAAATTTCACACATAATTATTAGACAACTGTTGAAATTAAGCAAATCCTTTCCTTATTTCATTTCACTGTAAAGCAGGACCTTTCCTGCAATTGCTTTTTCAACTCGCTTTTTGCTACTCTGTCCTGACACTAAGAGCAGAGATCCTGTCTTTCTGGAGTGCATTGTGTTCTGTCAGACATTTCTGCACTGGTGAGGAAGCAGTCTTGATGAACTCCCAGGAGATAAAAGCTGAAATTGGAGGAGTTAAGGAGGTGGGAGTCAGTAGATGGACCAGGCTGAGACTAAGAGCTAGCAAGAAGATAAAGGAAAGACAAGCTAATGAGAAAGAACTGTGCAATAGAGGGGCAGAGGAGGCTGGAGAAATAGAGCAGAAAAGCATAGCTTAGGAATTAAGAATAGTAATATCTGTGCTCATGAAATTGGTCCACTAACCCTGTAGATAATGCAAAAACTCACAGATACCCTGATGACAAACACTGTTGTGTTTGCTATCAAATTATCAGGGACATGAAGAGGCAAAATGTGTGTCATAACTGTGGTACTGGTTATCAAAGCATCAAACAGAACAGTTACTGAGATCACTCAGTTCAGGTGAGTGGTCTGAGCTGCAAATCAAAGCCCCAGTTTTGCCAGTGGCCAGGATGGATGTGAGATACTGTATAATTCTGATATTGGCTGGTAAGTGAATAGTAGAAGCAAAGCATTTTAGTGCCATGTTCTGAAGAGTCTTATTTTGTTATTTAGGAACATTTCTGTATTGCATATTTATTTATGTTTTTGTAAGTGGATTTCAATTAAACATGGAGATTGTAGCCAAACAGGAACCTTAAAACTTCAAGAGGGATGAATGTAAAGTTGTGTAATAAGGAAGGAATAAACCCTGGAAATTATGCAGGCTGGGACCTGACAATTCTGCTGAAGATGACCTGAGACAAGCAGTGGAATAGGTTGCTCTGAGAGACTGGGCCATCTCTGTCCTTGAAGGTTTTCAAGACTTGGCCAGATTAAGCCCTGAGCAACTTGTCTGACCTTGATTTGGCACTGCTTTGAGCAGGAGGTCAGACTAGAGACCTCCTGAGGTCCCTTTTGACATAAACTTTCCTATGATCCTGTGATAATGTAGTTAAAATTTATTCATCCAGATCCTACAAAAGAAGGTGGGAACAGCTGGCAGTAAAATGAGATTATTGTCAGTGGGTTTGTGAACTATCACATTCCTGGTACCTGAAAATAAGACTTCATTAACAAAATGTCACTTGTCTTTATTATTGCAAAAGTAACCTTTTGAAAATGAACTGGCCATACAGTGATAGAGTCATTTCATCTGGAATCTGCAGATAATCTGAAATAATAATGCATAAGAGTATGAAATGCTTCTATTAATCTCTGTGGGATATTAGCAGTAAAGCCCAATGATGGCAATTTGTATATAAGCATTGTTAATAATTTAGTATTACTTAAGGTTCACAAAAGAGAGAGTCAGATGTATTATTAAAAACGCTCTGTGAATGACAGTTCTCTCTGATAATTAATGTAATGGCTTTTACTTTAGTAGGCACTCAGTGATATGTTACACTTTATACCTTGTAACAATAATATATGAATCCTAAAAGATGAACCACCTTGGCTGTGAGTGTATCATCACCTTGTTGGTGGATTTATGGTGATTTTAGCCTCTCACTTCAGGGACTACTGGCCCTATAAAGATTCGTCCTTTAGGTTTATGCAGTTGAGGTAATTATTTGGGAGTTGAAAGGACTCATTAGCAGTCCCTTCTCATCTTTTGATGCTGTTCTATAAATTAGCCACTGGAAATTTCTTTCAGTACCTTCAAATTCTTTCATTATCTAGCACAAAAGGTCATTTCACATAAAATCAAGTGCTCCAAGGCCTGCTAATGTAAGGACATTCTGAACTCATGAATCTATTAAATCTGCTTTCACGATCTGTTTTCACGACTGGATGTTGCTTGGTTTTGAGGGCCGTCTGTTGCTCACCAGATGTACTCTTTTGCTGTTATTTATCTAGTGACTGAATTGTTCTGGTCCCTTTACAAAGGTCCTCACAAGGCAAAAAGCCATTCTTAAGTAAAGAAATCCCAAATCGTGTTTGTGCTTTGACCTATGATCATAGTTGCATAGTGATAGCCTTGAAAATCAGCATCTCAGTACTGCTTGTACAAAAGCACCACCACCATCTATCCTCTTGTGATGATTCTGTGTGAAATTGGGACTGTACTACAATCGCATTTTCCAAAAAATATGCATGGTAAAGACAAATTCTTTCTGTTCACAAGCACCAAATCCAAACAGTGACAGCTGTAGCAAGGAAAGCAAGGCCCCTCACCCTCTTTTGTAAAACACCTTTCTGCACAGGTTTTACAAACACACTGTCATGATCTGTTTGTGGGTACTGTGGAATACAGCCCACAAAACCACTTCATGTAAAACTTATGCTATGAAGTGTCATTAAGCTTGAAGTACCTTGTGTGACCCATCAACAAACACATTTAAAAGGAATAGCCTCTGGTTAAAGATGAGAGAATACAAACCACTTTTTTAATCAATCTGAACATAATTTACTTTCCATTTCTTACTGACTTTCTACTTGGTCTGCAATTCCACCTCATGGTTCAGCTTTCTAATTTTTGCTGTTGCATTCCCAGGTGACAGGTATATGCCATGGAATAAGAGCAATAGTCCCTTCTGAAAATGGCTTGGGAATACCATGGAGGAAGCAGGAGCATTTGGAAGATTTTGAAGACAGAAGAGTGAAAGATGAGGTGCTACATCTGAGACTGTAGCTGTTAAAATGAGCTGCTGAACACCAGAGAGCAAGGATTACTGCATTGCCTAACAGACTCCTGCAGAACCTCTGAGCCTTTTATTTCCAGTAATAAAAAAGAAATCCATGTGCGACCCAACATGTGGATGTGATTTTGTTTATCTGGGGAAAAGAAGTGTTAAAATAACAATTTTGGAAAGCAACGGTTTTTTCCTAAAGGAAAAAAATATATTTTATATATAAAATCTGTATCCTATACTCTGTATTTGTCTGGTTTGCTTATTCCAGATCCCTTCAGCGGACAATGCTGTGTCCTCAGTTCCCACACCCTCCATCCTGGTCTCTGTGATATACATTATTTCAAAGAAGCACAGCTGGGTGCTGGGCTGTAATTTCTCATGCATCTAGGATCATATCCATTAGTTTATGTGAAGGTTAGGACCAAGACCATGGAAGGAGATGGGGAACTAATAGACAGACTGGTGCACCTGCTGTGTTCACAGGGACCTAAAACAGGGAGAAAATGGTCAGGCACATCCGTATTATTTTCGCCTCTTGCTTCATGATTCGCAGTAGTCTCATTCATAAATGACAAAGAAACAGCTCTCTGCTGTGAGGTCCTCATACCACAGGGAGCTGTAATGAGTTTGTAATGAGATGGAGATAAGGAAGACTTTTTAGTGATTACTCAGACAAATCTGAGTACAAATCAGAGAGGTACTGAGTGAAGGGTGTATCTTTCCGTCACTCTCCATCACTTACACATCTGAGGATACTTAAGGTATTCTCATGGTATTATGTATGAAGAACTCAGCAAGACAAAAGTGTCCTAAATGCATCTTTATAGATTTTTTTCCCTTCACTGTGTGTCAGAAACTTTTGTAATTTGACAGCTACTAGCAATGATTAATGGCTAGCATTATGGCTAGGGGCAACTTATGTTTCAATATCAGTACCAGGAAAGACTGTGTGATCTTGGAAGTCTTTGGCTGTGGAACTGTGTCACAAAATGAGAAACAAGTATTTTGCCTGTGTGCTCAATTAAGACCTCCAAATACCTAACTGGAATATAAGTGAAGATGAGAGACAGTGAAAAACAGGAGAATATTTACCTTGGAGTGCGGTACTAAACTGAGATTTAGTGGTTGTTTCCATTTCTGTCTTTTATGATAGCTAGAGTATATTCATATTTTCCATAGATATGAATATATATATGTGCAGATGCATACCTATAAGTGCTCCAGAAAGAAATGTTTTATTTTCATTTCCTAAGAAGCATCCGTTTTTCTGTGTTGAATCTTAGCATAGGCAATATATATCCAGATATTAAAGTAACTATGGCAAAATAAACACACAAATATTTCCAAACATGACTCCTGTACTTCATTTACTACTCTTTTCAAAATGTGTGGCTATGAATAAACCATTTACTTCCACAAACATATGGTCTGCAGGATTTCAGATACAAAAAAATTAAAAGGTCAGAGAATTGCAATGGGTTTACTGCATCCCTGTATGACACAAAGCTCATGACTACTTGCCATGTTCTGTCCTTATTTATTAAAGCATCAGATCACACATACAGTCTGGAGCAGCTCAATTATGAAAGGTTAGTTCCATCAGTTTATTCCTTATTGGTTTATTAATTACTGGCCTTGACTCTTGATTCAAATTAGCACTCTTTCCTCAGGATAAAAGTGCATATTATGTTAAAAATAATACACTATGCTTCCAAACAAAAATATATTGTAAATATTTAAGAAGAAAGCTTCCACTGGACTTGGCTTTGATGGAATTGCAATTTCCTGTATGATGAAGTCTGACTTTCACAGGTAACCACCGGCAAATTTCTAAATAGTTTTGTTACTGAACAGCCTTGAATACATAAAAGGATAGCAAAAAATTCTGTGAGATGAAATTCTTTTTCAGTTTTGTAAGGATGTTTCAAACATACAGCTTTAATCTATGCTTTTCTAAATATTTTTAAATGGGACTTCTGATGGTTCTGTAGTGGTTTTTTCCTGAAAAACTTTTGCTTGCAAACCTGCTGTATTGTGTCAGCTGATGTGCTCCAAAAAAGTGGAAGAACTTTTGATGGTAAATCTAAAACAGATCTCTTGTAGAAATGGCTACGTTGTGTCTGCAGACACTATAGATGGTGTTAAAGACAAGGTATGAAGGCAGGAGCTCATCCTTCCTTCCTTGTTTTAAATGTGTACTTCAGCATTTTGGATATTGCATATACCTGAAAGCCAGCAAGAGCACTCTTGCAGTTCGTGGCCTTTAAGAAAGGCTTGTCTTTCCTTACTCCAGCAGCCAATGACTTTTTCACCTAGTGGGAAAGGTGGACTGACTCCACTTTGCTGAGCTGCTCTGCTGTGGTTCATGAGCTCTCGGGCTGGGTCATGTCCCCTCTCCATCCAAGGCTGGACGCACCAGCACTGGCCTCCCCACGGACCTGCTGCAAGTTTCATGGGATTTACCTGACCCTGAAAGGGGAAAAAAAATTAAAAAAACCACCAAAGCACTTCAAGTTTATGCATATAATTATCTTCTCAGGATCTTCTCTGGCCTGAACTGATCCCAGCCTACGCTCCTTCCTCTCTCACGCTGTCGTGACAGGATTTCAGTCAGAAACACGCGGCGCTCACTGCAGACGCTGCCCGAGTGTCAGCAGGAGTCCCCCTCCATCCCCGCACCGCCGAGCCTCTCCATCCCCGCATCGCCAAACCCCTCCATCCCCGCACCGCCGAGCCCCTCCATCCCCGCACCGCCGAGCCCCTCCATCCCCGCCGCAGCCCCCGCCGAGGGGACCCGCCCCTCGGGGCCGCCCACCGCGGCTCCTGGGCGGGCAGGGAGCGGGGCGGAGGGGCCGGGCGGGGTGTCCCGGCCCCGTGTTGTGTGCGGGCACTGCGCCGCGCCCGCATTTTGGGGGTCGCCGCTCTCCCGGTGGCACAGCGGCACCTCCCGCGCCGGGAAGAGGGGCGCGGAGGGTTCTCCTCGCCATGGCCTTCACCTTCGCCGCCTTCTGCTACATGCTGTCGCTGGTCCTCTGCGCCGCCCTCATCTTCTTCGCCATCTGGCATGTGAGTACCCCAGCCCCGCATCCCGCTCCCTCCCGCTGGAGCAGGCTCCAGCCGCTGGTGTGGAGGGTCATGCCGTGCGGGGAGCGGGGCGGCAGGACGGGCTGGGGATGGCGCTGGCCATGGGGATGGGGATGGGGCTGGGGCGAGCAGCCCCTCGCCCGGGGAGCCGGGGCGATGCCGTCCGGCGGCGGGAGCGGGCGCATCCCGCACATCCCGCGCATCCCGCACATCCCGCGCTTCCCCCGCCTGTCCCCGGCAGCGGCGGTGCCAGGACGGACAGAGCCCGCCGCGAAACCTCTGCGTGGGTGACGGTATTGATTACATTTTTATGAGCGCAAGGAGCGGTGGCCAGGCGCCCGTGGCAGCGTGTTCCCCGCTCCCGGGGAGCGCTCGCAGGCTGAGCCATGCCCCAGCCCTGCCCGAGGGCTGAGTTGAGCGGTGCTCGTGGCTCCAGCACCGGCTCTGCTCAGACGTGAGCTCCTCCAGGTAGGAACATCTGTTTTGATTGCCTGTGAATAGAGCGTTTTGAGGGAGAAACAGCCCCACCCCTGATGAAGCAATAAGGTTGATTTTCTTTCAGTAATTACGACATTGATAACTTCTTAAAAAGTCGGGGTTGAATGTGAAACTCTCTCATGCTTCTAGTGCATGAGCTGGATATTGGAGTCCACCTTCATTAATTTCACTGGAAAGTGTTGGTGCTCACTCCTTACTGTACACTGGGTGACTGTGGTAGGAGTAAGCATGTAACTTAGAAGGTGTTTATTTCCTCAGTAGTGAAATTATTCTTATACATAATTTGAAATTTTCTTGAACCGTTACATATTATGGAATTATTTACACTGCGTGTGTGCTACACAAATAACTCCATGCCATAAACAGTCAGGATGGAATAGGATAAGCTGAAAAATAGAGCAAGTCTCATGAATGCCTCTACAGCTACCTGATGGAGTAAGATCAAAAAATCCTCCTTTCACTAACAAGCAAGGGAGTTGCAGAACTTATTTTTATTGCTAAGCTGCTGGCTTAGTTGTATCAGCACTATGAAACAGATTCTTCTGTTGTGAGAATGCCTTGACATTTAATTATTTTGTACTCTTAATGGGGCAGTTAGAAGCTTTTTCTTATTAATGAAATCACAAAAGTGTGATGGCAATGCCAAGTACTGTAGTGATGTCAAGTACTGCAAGGCTGAAATGGTTCTCTAGCAGTCAGCTACTGCACTGCTCTGAAACAAAGGAGTAGTAGAATTTGGATGACTGTTCATGTTTTCTTTTCTCCTCTTCCACAAACCTTTGGATCCCCAAAAAAGGGAATTCTACAGTTTCTTGAAAGGTTTTAGAGTTAATAGAATATTTTACTCTGAATCCCTAGATACAAATTAAAAGGTTTTTATTACTGGAGCAATTTTAATGATTATTTTATATATTTGAAGTCTCTTTTTCCTGGACTAAAGTTGTTGCCTGAAGACATACAGTACTTCAAGCAAATCTGGCAAATTATTCTTCCATGAATAAGTGTAGTTGCTGCAGATTTGCTCTTAGTGAAACAGTTTTTCAACTTTCAGTCTATAAACTTGTGAGGAGCAATCTCTTAATACTAGAGCTCTGTAAGGCAACTAGGAAAGAAAACCTTTTGTCAATATGTTATGTTTATTCAGCAGGTTTCTTACATCTGTTGAAAAATTGTTGAGGAATTGAAATTGAAAATGGCTGTAAATGATGTTCTATTGTAATAGAGCAAGAATTGGCACCATCTTTTCTTATAAATAGATAATAATTCTATTAAAATACATTACTTGAGAAGTAAGGTCATAGAACAACAGATTCAACACCCTGCCAGAATAAACTTTTAAGCATACGTGTTATCCACATATACAAAACACAACGATTTTTATTATCCTTTCTATAAGAATTGTTGTAGTGTGGTTTCTTGTGTGAGTTATGTATTGAGTCATAGGAGTTCTTTTACCTTAAACATCTCAATTGTGAAAATCTTCATAAGAAACAAAACTCCTACTCCTTCCCAGTGGCTTGGCTTGATTTTTTTTTCACTGTAATATACTTGTAAGGTAAAGTAAATATACTGTAAATAGATTCCCCTAAAGGCAATGGAGGATTTCAATAATTTGTTAACATTTTTTGTTTGTTTGTTTTGGGGGTTTTTTAATAAACATATTTGGTTGCTAAGAATAAGCTGCTAATTAATCTGAGTGTTCCATCAGTTTGAAAGATTTCTGAGGTTCTAAGATGGAACGAGAATTTATATTTTGTAAATGATTTTAAAGGATAAGGAAAAACTGTAGTGTTTGGACTTGATATTATTCTAACTGAAGGTGACTGAGGTTTGGGCAGTTATCTGGAATTAACAGTGGATCAAATAAAATTTCATTTTCTTCCTGCTGGCAAGTCAAATGAATTATAATTTTCAGTAATATTGATCTAGTAGGTTCTATAAAAACTGTAATGCCAAAACAAGAGAGTAAAATGAGGATCTTTAGTTTTGGACACTGTGCTTATCTGAAATCTTTCTTCTAAGAAGTTAAAGACTGTACATTTCTGTGCTCACTACTCTTTGGGAGCAGACAGAATGAAGCTGGTCAGAACATTCTGAAGGAATTGTAAATAAAATACGCAAAGTACTTCAGATACCTGGAACATGTAGCAATTTGTTTCTTGCCTCTGAGTGATCTTCTTGTATAGGTAGCCAGTGGTGTCTCTCATAATTAAAAGAAAACCCCAAACCCCCCACACCAAATTAGATACTGTCAGAAACATTTGTTTTGACTCTGCACAAGAATTATCTTAATGTATTATTGCTGCAATTTTACTCATACATGTTAAATGAAAGAAAAGGGCTGAAGACTATGTCTCCATGTATCACATAGTACCAACAGAACTCTCCGTGGTACAGGAATTGTTTAAGCATGTAGGTTGTTCGGTGACCACCATACCTCAAGCCGTAATGTCACAATGTTAGAAACATCATATAGAAGGGGATATTTTCCTAACACTTTCATAGAAAAGTACTAGAGAATTTAGTAGAGGATAGTGGCCTTTCTGCTTGGTTTCTTGATGGCCATAAACACATGGCTTTTACTGTAGAAACACAGTTACAAATGTGCTCTGTTTTACTGGCTGAGGTGTCATTGAAATGTGTTTTGGTCAAGGAGTCCTCTCAAATGGACTGATGCAGCTGAGTATATTTTAGTGTTGTTGTGTGATACAGCTAACAGCAGAATTTGGCTTACTAACTACATATTTTGATATCTGATCGTGTTGTAAACTCAAGAACAGAGTGTATGGTCTTCTTACTCACTGTCACAGACACTTCGTTTTGCTGTCCTCAGCTCTTGTTCTTCTTTACATACAGCTTTTTGCTAATCAGTTTTACTCCATTCCTAAACTATCTTGAGCTAAAATTTAGCCTCCTGTTAGCATTTAACTGAGCTATGTCAAGTCTGTTTGAGCTCCCAACAAGACTTGACATACAACAATCGTTTCTAGTGTAGCTCCATTAAGTTGTGTCTGAAGTGAGCTCAAGCTGACAAAATTGTGGCTTATTTGTCCTCATTTACAATGAGGCATGCTTGTGAGGAGTCCCATAGCACTATTCTTCTCTTAAAACATATTGTTTTGGGATAATCTGAGTCCTTCCCTTTTTGTAATATGTTAAGATGGAAATACTCGCTTTGAGATTTGCTTTTTAAATAAGAACTTTTCAAGGTTTTATAATACAACAGTAGAACAATTCATAAATACCAAGAATTTCTGTGGTGGGCCATCTCTTTTTCAAGTCATACAATCTTGTCTTTGCATGTGTGTGACTGCTTCATAACCAGTGCTGCTTAAGGATTGCCAGAAATTGGGAGTACCATGCCAGTGAAAAGACTGAGGGTGCCAGGCTCAGAAGTTGTACCATATTGAATGCTTTTTGTAGTATTTTGATGCAATTGTGAGCTCAGATGAATCCAGGAACAGCTTTTGGCATGTGCACTGAAATTGACGGCAGTTACTTGAGCCAAGTAGAAGAAGAATAAAGCAGCAGAACATGGAGCTTTTTTGTTTTGTGCCCCACTCCTTATTTCTCTTTTGAAGTGTGAGGATAGTATTAATGCTGATAAACTACCTTAATATGACTTTGGCCTCAATTAACAGTTACAAATTCATGGGTATATTTAAAAACAGTGAGAGGCAGTGATTGAGCAGAGTAACACAGGCTAGAATTGACTTGTAGTTTTTAATCAAAACATCATTTTTTACAAACACCAGAGAAAGAAGCCCTCAGAATCTATATTCAGTGTTGTTTCTTCTAATGGCTTTGTGTATCACGTTTATCAGACAGCTTGAATTATCTATGCCTTTTTTTCTCATTTGCTAAGTGTGAGTAATAGAACTAAGCTGCAAGTACTGCCTGTCACTTTATTTAACATCTATTCCTAAAATGTCTTTGCCTTCTGACAGAAGGTGCTGTTTACATAGAAGGTGTTGCCACTTCTGTTATTTTTCACTGTGCTGTCCTGCTGTTCTGGACTGTATTTTATTAGTACTCAAGTTTCAACAGCATAGGTAAAAAATTCTAAAGCTCTCCAAGAGTTATGTGTGTGGAATTTGGTGAGTGTTCTGACTTACTTAGGCATCCTCAAGATCCTAGCCTAATTTTGAAGATACGTAAGAAGTACACAAGAAAATCCTTTAGAACTTGGATTGATAGGAAATTCAGTTGAGCAGAATGCTTTGGTCACAAACTATGTGCTGGTCTATCAATGTTCTCTGTGTAACTTAGTTTTGGAGGATAGCTCTCTGCCCTACCTGAAACCAGTGAAGAGATCTATGAGCTCACTCGAACCTGTGCTTCTCTCCACTAAAGGCTCCCAGTCATCTCAAATTAACCTCTTTATGATGCTTTAGAGCCTGTCTTGAAAAGAAAGGAATTCCCTTATAGATTTGTGGTCAAGTTTGAATTTTGTTTCAGATATTGAAGTTCAGTACTGTTCTTTAATGAGTCATTAATGCAGTTATCTGAGAATGTTGGATAATTACATGCTTAAAATTAAAATTAGATGAAGGTTTGATGAATGGGAGCACAAATGCTGTTACTGTATGTTATACATATTTCTTGAAGACATCTTTTCTTCTCTAAGCAGCTAAGCACATTGTCCCTGAAGGTTTTATAGTCATGACAGTTTAAGGAATGAGTCTGATATTTCCAGTCTTTTTAAAAACAGAGCATAGCCAGATTGGTCTGGCTATAACATAGCTTGACAGTTCCCTTACAACTTTTCTTTCAGAAGTTTGTTTCATTAATGCTGACAGACAGATATTAGGCCAGGCAGCACAGACTGTGGAGCCAACTATATCTTATATATTGGAAAAGAAGTGTATTTCAGTTTAGTTACCTTGTCATGCTTAAATAATAATTAAAAAGATCATAGAAGTCTTTGAGCTCTTAACTCAAACTTATATGCTGTGGAAAGATTAAGTTGGATCTCTGTGTATGCTTGAACTGTCATGATGAGATTTATTTGGAGGAAGGTTTTAAATTAAGTGTGTTTGCCACTGGCTGTAATTGCAGATGCTTCACAAGTCACAGTGACTGCATTATCTGTCTAAAATAAATTATTCTGTGGAGTCTCGTGCCTCCCACAATATGTGCAGAGAGCTATTTAAATGTTATTTGGTTGTCACACATCCAGCTTAGGATTTCACCTTAGGATTAGTTGGAAAATCTACTTACTAAAGGGATTTTATATCCAAATTGGTAAATAATGTATTTCTAGTGCTTTTTAAAAACCGCTATGCTTGTTAATAGGCAAGGCAATATAGCTGTCATATTTTGTTAGACCATGCATACAACTCTTAGATTGAGTCTGAGGCATGAATTTATAGCTCATTACACATGTTTGTTTATTCAGCCACTACATACTATGTTAAATCACACTTAAAACATTGAATTCAACCCTCAGCCCTCTGGCTTAGTGGATTTCCCTCACCCCAACATAAATATCCTTTTAGTAAAGGATTTCTCAGAAAGAATAAAAAGCTCAGCAGATAATAAGAATGTTTTCCATACAGATAACAGACATCTCTTTGGCCTGTTCCTCATGCTCAGTGCCTGTGACAGGCTGTTCATTTCTAAGCATTGTTGCTGCTGACAGTGGCAGGTGACCCTACCAGGCAATGGAACTAAGTCTCTCTGAAGCTGTAAGCTGGGGATACGGAGGATTTACTCTTCTGCAGTTGGTAGTTTGGAAAACACTTCCACTTTCTGTGGAAACAAAGCATCTCTCCCACATGAAACAGGTAGGAATTATTATTATTTCCACTCTGAAAAGAGTCACTTAAAGTCACAGGACAGAGTCAGCTGAGGAGGAAAAGGCAGAAGAATGTCAAATACTGTTTGATTTACTAGGTCAATTTCCAGTGTTTCACAGTGGGATGTTCCCGTTAAAAAATTTCAATTTGTGATCATGATGCTGTGCAGAGACCAAGATGCAATTTTATTAACAGAATGGTTCCTGTGTTCCTTGATAATAATTACAACTTCTGAAATATCTGGTTCCTGTTAAAAGAAATAATAAAACATTCATAGCATAATTTTGATTGGAAGGGATCTAAGAAATCACCTAGTCAAATCTCTTCTTCTAGGCAGGCCTTCAAAGTTAGGCCAGGCTGCTCTGGTTCTTGTCCAGATCACTTATGAACTCTCCATGAGTGGAGAGATGAAACACTACCTAGATAGACGAGGGGAGAGTGGTGGATATTGTTTACCTTAATTTCAGCAAGACTTTCAATATTGTCTCTCTCTCATGATATCCTCACATGCAACCTCAGGGAGTGTGGATGAGTGGACAGGGAGGTGGATTTGGAACTGGGTGAACAGCAGATCCCAGGGAGTCATAACCAGTGGCAGAGGGTCTAGTTGAAGGTCTATCCCTAGTGGTGACCCCCAAGGTTCAATACTGGGTCTGGTATTGTTTAGCTTATCCATCAATGAGTTGGATGAAGGAGAAGATGCCTTCTCAGCAAGTTTGCTGACAACACCAAGCTGGGCAGAGTGACCAATACCCCAGAGAGCTGTGCAGCCCTTCAGAGGCACCTCGACAGGCTGGAGAGGTGGGCAGAGAAGAAGTGTCTGAAATTCAACAAAGGCAAGTGCAGAATCCTGCACCAGTTCAGGAATAACCCCAGCAAACAGCACAAGCTGGAGGCCAACCTGCTGGAAAGCAGCTCTGTGGAGAAGGACCTGGAGGTCCTAGTGGACAACAAGCTGTCCATGAGCCAGCAGTGTGCCCTTGTGGCCAGAAAGGCCAATGATATCCTAGGATGCATTAGGAAGAGCATTGCCAGAAGGTCGAGGGATGTAATCCTGCCCCTCTGCTGAGCCCTGGCGAGGCTGTGTTTGGAGTGCTGTGTCCAGTTCTGGTCTCTTCAGTACAAGAGAGACATGGAGCTACTGGAGCTGGTCCAGCAGAGGGCTGTGAAGATATTTAAGTGACTGGAGCATCTCTCTTGTGGGGAAAGGCTGAGGGAGCTGGGCCTGTTCAGCCTCAAAAAGAGGTGAGTGAGAGGGGACCTCATCAATGTCTGTATCTATAAGTATCTATGAGAGGATGGAGCTGGGCTCTGCTTGGTGGTGCCAAGCAAGAGGACAAGAGGCAACAGGCAGAAAATGAGGCATGCAAAATTCCACCCGAACATGAGGAAGAACTTCTTTACTGTGCAGGTGACAGGTTGTGGAGTCTCTGTCACTGGAGATATTCAAGAACCATCTGGACACAATCCTGTGCCGTTGATCTTGGGTTGATCTTCCTTGAGCAGGGAGGTTGGACTGGATGACCCACTGTGAGCCCTTCCAACCTTATCCATTTTCTAATAACAACTTCTTTGGGAACTTCTTCCAGTACTTTACTCCTTTCACTTTGAACATTGTTTCCTTACACACAGCTGGAATTTCTATGATGCAACTTCTGACTTTCATGTCTTGTCCTCTTGGTGCATGCTGCTGAGAAAAGCTTTGTGCTGACTTCTGTGGAATCCACTCCAGGAAAGATCATGGAGCAAATCCTCCTAGAAGCTGTGCTAAGGGACATGAAAAATAAAGAAGTGATTGGTGACAGGCAACATGGCTTTACTAAGGCTAAATCATGCCTGAGAGATTTGGTGGCCTCCTACAACAGGGTTACAGCATTGGTGGATGAGGAAACAGCAATGGATATCATCTCCCTGGACTTGTGCAAAGCATTTAACACTGTCCCACAGCACATCCTGTTCTCTGAAGTGGAGAGACATGGATTTGATGGATGGACTATTCAGTGGATAAGGAATTGGCTGGATGGTTGCAGTCCAAGAGTTGTCAAAAGCTTGATGTTCAGGTGGACACCCTTGATGAGTGGTGCTCCTCAGGGGTTGGTATTGGGACAAACACTGTTTAACATCTCTGTCAGTCACAGGAACAGTGGGATTGAGTGTATCCTCAGCAGGTTTAATGACACCAAGCTGTGTAGTGTGGTGGACCCGCTGGAGAGAAGGGATGCAATCCAGAGGGACCTTGACAGCTTGAGAGGTGGGCCTGTGTGAACTTCATGCAGTTCAACAAGGCCAAGTACAAGGTCCTGCACCTGGGATGAGGTAATCCCAAGCACAAACACAGGCAGGGTGGGGAATGGATTGAGAGCAGCCCTGAGGAGAAGGATTTGGTTGACGAGAAGCTCAGCATGACCTGGCAATGTGAGCTTGCAAACCACAAAGCCAAATGTATCCTGGGCTGCATCAAAAGCAACGTGACCAGCAGGTCAAGGGAGGTGATTCTCCTCCTTTACTTTGCTATGGTGAGACCCCACCTGGAGTGCTACATGCAGCCCTGGTATCCCCAATATAAGAAGAATGTGGACCTCTTGGAGTGGGTCCAGAGGAGTTTCACAAAGATGCTCAAGGGGCTGGAACACCTCTCCTGTGAAGACAGGCTGAGATAATTGGGGTTGTTCAGCCTTGAGAAGGCTCCAGTGAGGCCTTATAGCACCTCTCACTACCTGAAAGTAGCCTCCAAGAAAGATGGAGAGGGACTTTTTGCAAGGGCATGTAGTGACAGGACGAGGGGGAATGGCCTTAAACTGACAGAGGGTAGGTTTAAATTCAGAGGAACATCAATGCGCTTTGTGAAGGCAGGACAAAAGTCTCCACATTTTTCTCCACTTCCCATTGAAAAGGTATTACTATAAAGCAAGGATTTATTTTAGGAATGCCATTGTGAAAAGTTACATGAAAATCACAAAACATGTACAATGGAAGTAGGTTTTCTCAGCAAGATACTGCAGGAGTGCTGAACTTGCAGCTCCAGTTTTGATAATGTTAACACATGAAGCAGAACATAAGGGAGATGAGGAAATAAAGGCACCATTGAGTTGTCCCATAGTACACTGCTTGCGACTCTCTCACCAATGCAATAGGTCATGAAAGATCTGTGGGTTGGTTTTGGGTCTTTTTGTATTTCTATGCCTTTATGGGTCGTGCCATATTCTAGCTGTCAAAGATAGGTTGTGTTGTGTTAAATACATCAGAAAGTCTAAGCACGTTGCTGGAAGAAGCAAAGCTTAAAATATTAAGGAGACCTACAGCAAAATGGTGAGAATTAGTAACTCATAGTGCTTGCAATTATCTCATAACAGACAGCATGCAAGTGCCAGGCATTGTTGATATGAGCACCATTTTTTTTAAATAGAATGACATTTGATTTTTTTAATGTATTTAAATGCCAACCATCTTCATAGTGTGGATGAGTCATGGATTCAAATGTTTAATTGTTTAGTCAATCTTCTGTTGCATTATCATTTTATAGCATGAGTTTGGGCTAAATAGTTCACATTGTATCACCATCTAAATAGAAACTGCTTTATACATTCACAGAATGGGCATTTATAAGCAAACATAATGAAGGCTCCACTGAAATCAATTTGATTGCATGTGCTTCAGAGTTGTTCTTCCCTCAGTGTTATATAAACACTATTAGCAGATCCTTTAAAAAATTGATTTGCTGATCATCTAAGTGGCAGGCCTGTTTGGAGCTATGCTGAGATGTATCTTCAGCCTTAATCATGCTCCTGTAATTAAACTAAGGAGTTACATAAGAACGAAGCTAAACAGATGAGGATGCTTTTTGAGCTGCTGTTATTTTACTCAGTTTTTGAGCATTTTTACAGACTCCTGTATCTCTTCCTTCCCCTTGCCTTCCTTCTGCAGCCACAGCTACATTGCTGCTGTATTGCTTCACCTTGCCTTAGCCTTACAAACACAGCTGTGTGGCTGCAGGCCATTTCGTGTATGTATGTCTGTGTGTCTTGGCCTTGGAATTATTTGCTCTGAGTTCTGCCTGGCCTGCTTTAGGGAAAGAAAACTTCGGAAGCTCTTGTATCTGGTCATCCCTGCCTCTTGCTGCCTGCGTTAAAGGAGTTAAAGGAGTTCCATCATCCTGCCTCTTGCTGGTCCAGCTGGGCTCCTGCTATGTGACTGGGAGTCAAGAAACACAGATCCAGCAGAAGTTCTGCCTGCTCTGGGCTTCTTTCTGAGGGAGCATTGGTAGGACTCCACTGTTGAGTGGGTAATAGGGAATAAAAATGGTGTGGGAAGCGGGAAAATGGGACTGTGGGAGGGAGGACTTCAGGGAGAAAGATGTGAAGGAAAGGAGAAATGAGAGGAAGAAAATCTATGTATGAGCAGGGGACTAACAAGAGAAAAGATTGAGAACATGGCACTCTCATTTGGGAGGCAATTATTTGAGCAGAAAAGGCTGCCTGAATCCAGGAGGCATGGTTAATTCAGGTGATGGACATTTTTGGACAGCCTGAGTAATGAGTCTTCTGTGTGGGTATGGTATAATATGCGACATGCTTGAACAGATTTTTTAGTGACAGAACCTAGATTCCCACATGTGTTTCCTGGATTTTGGTGAATGTGCATAAATCACTGCTGGTAGGAATGGAGAATATAAGAGAGGGGGGAAAAGTAGCAGCAGCAACACGAAACCTGTGGGGAAATGTAAGGAGCATGTGTAGACAAGGAATGTAATGCTTCTCCCAAGCATATATCAGCATAACAGAAATTAAAAATGTCAAAATGATAACTTATAGCATTATGTAGGAATCTTTGAAAGCTCAAGAAAAGAACAAATTTTGGTGTGGTGATAAGATTGGATACTTGCTTACAGAGAGCACTAGCCAGCTGCCCAGGCTCTCACCCTTGACTTTTATCTTACTGATACTGAAAAACATCTCTTTTGGTCTAATTCTCTTACCTTCTTCTTTGGACGAAATATTTTTTTCTAGTTGTACCTATTCTGATACATTTTTCCCATCTGTTTACTACCCTTTCCCTGAATTTATTCAGCAGGAACATCCTGTTTATTCCAAGCTTTGTGATTATCAGCTTTGTGGTGTTAAGTAATAGAAAAAGTGCTTCAGTTTGTTTGTGTTTTGAGAATAATTTATGAAGATGGAGCTTGGTGGCTTTAATGCATCTAGGTATTTCTCCTTGCACATCCCGCATACTGTAATTTTGATGAGAATAAAAAGACAAGTAGAAACTTTGTATGGGAGCACATTGATTGAAGATGGGATGAATTAGAAATATCTTTTAATTTTGAGGACAAACAGGAAGAGAAGAATAAATCCTCTCACATCTATATGTAGACAATTATATATTGCTTCCTGCCAGAATTAACCTGGTCCAATGTGATCAGACTACCACCCTTCCTCCTACCTTCTGCCTCTTGTGCTAGGTCTTCCACCAACTCACATCTAGCCTGTCACTGATTTGGTGTGGAAAATGCTAAATAGTGAAGAACTTGGCCTATACAAGTAGAAGATGTACAAACCTGTAATGATGCACCTGTGATATAGAGGCAGTGAGAAATACGACTTAGTTTCATTTCTTATTGTGTTTCTTCAATTGATATGGAGTTTAGTATAAAGAGAAGCAAGGGCAAAGCAGTGCTCTCTCTTGTGCTGAAAGCAGAGTTCCCCAGCCTCTCCTGCACATGGATAGAAAATAGTGCCGCTTTCATCTCCCCCTCCTTGGTTGAGAGATCCACAAACCAGTCCATTTGCACTAGATATTCCCTGAATCAGAGCCACAAATCTGAGTTGGACACCTTGGCTGTAAAGCTCAGATCCAAACTCCCATAATTTCATTTTGGCTGGAGGAGCTGGACCTGTTCAATCTCAAAAAGAGATGACAGAGAGGGGATCTTATTAATATCTAGAGGTATCTAAAAGGGGTATGCCACAAAGATGGAGCTGGGCTCTTCTTAGTGGTGCCAAGCAATAGGACAAGAGGGAAAAGGCAGAAACTGATGCACAGGAAGTTCCACCTGAACATGAGGAAGAATTTCTTTACTGTGCTGGTGACCACACACTGGAACTGATTGACCAGAGTGTGTGTGGGGTCTCCCTCCCTGGGGATGTTCAGGAACTGTCTGGACACAATCCTGTGCCTTGTGCTCTGGGATGACCCAGCCTGAGCTGGGAGGTTGGACAGGGTGACCCACTGCAGTCCCTTCCAACGTAACCCACCCTGTGATTCTGTGATGCCCTTTCTTAGCTTGCTGAATGTGTGGCTGTGACCAGGAATCCTCACTGTAGCAGACTGTTTGCTTTTCAAGTTCTGACTGTCAGATCAAGTTAGTACCTAAGTGACAGCATCTCTGATAATGACATGTCAATTTGTTGTCACTGGTGCCCTGTAAGTAACTGATCTTGGGGTTTTGGTGCTGAACTGAAGAAATCTGAAGTGGTTAGATACTTTCTAACGTTTCAAAAAGCTTTGGTCTTGCTATCTAAATAAAAAACCCTGTTTGTTTTATGAAGAATCCACATAAAATACTCCATTGCATGTAGGAGGAGAAGGCCATATGCAGGAAGAGAATATTGGCGGTAAGCTTGTGTCAAAGTACAGGGAGTGTGGGAGATTTATACACAGTTCCCTCCTGCAGCAGATTCAACCTGTACTTCCCCCAGCCTACAAAGGCACACAGATTTTGTGCCTTTGGGACTGGTGAGAAACACTGTCAAATCCTTTGTAAGGTTTTATTGGTAGAAGGAGAAGGTCACGCATACAAGCACTTGGGAGAGCCAACTTCATACCTGCTGCCTGTGATTCAGACCCTGACATGGAGTCTCCAGACAAGATATCCTCCTAAGTGGAATCACCTCATATTGCATGAAGTTTTTATTTAGAAAAATAAAGTTCCTCTTTTGCCTCTGGAATCCCATCAGTGAAATGTACATTCCTGCATGGCAGTATGATGCCAGCAGTGGAACTGACACTGTTATGCATGTTTCGAAAGAATTAGTTTGGATTCTCTTGTGAGAGAGAGAAAACATGACTTTTTAAGTCAGCTGAGGTAGAAGAGGTATTTCTACCACAGTGAATGTAATTAAACTTAAGTAATGCATCTCTATGTACATGCAAGCTTTTTTTCTGTGCAGAACAATGTAGTGTGTTCACCAGTTCTGGTACTTATTGAAAATATGGTGTTTTTTCTTAATATGGGTAGCAACTGCTTGTGGCCCGTGGATGGGTGAGTTGTGGGGTGTGTTTGATTCACAGAACACCACTGCTTTCTGAACTGTTCCCCTGTACTGAATGCAGTAATGTAAGGTTTAAAAAAAAAAAAAAAAGAATCATGACAACAAAATTATGAAATCCTTAGGGGAGGGAAGGAAATATGGCAGTCTGGACTTACCTTAAAAATTCCTCCTCCACTTGAGGGCTGTTTTGAAATGTGTTCTAGCTGCAGGGAGCAAAACTATTAGCCTATTTAGAAACAGGCTCTGTATAGCTATATTAGCATCATCCCTCCTGCACAGCTTGCTGCTTGTCTTCCTTCTCGTAACAAAATGCAGTTTATGTGCCTACAGATGATTTTTGTCTGGCTGGATTTCAGCTGGTCTAGACTGAAAGACAGTGAGTGGGTATAAAGTTGTGATACAAGCTCAGGTAATCTTTGAACTCTCTGTTTGGAGAATCAGTGGGACATTCGTCTCTCTCCTGAAGGAGAGGATTGACATCTTCTATTGAAAGAGAGGGTTGATATCTCAGTTTCAGGATGACTGGAGAACATATTTCAGTGTCTGTGGTGAGCAAGTGAAACCTGTAACCAGAATCCTGTTGTTAGTCAGTAAAACTGTTTCACCTTGCAGTAGGATGAAATTATTTTTAAAAGCCCTTTTCATAGCAGTTGTAGAAATCTGTGAATAAATGCCTGTCAAAATCATCCTTCTGGAAATGCTGTGCTCACAACAGAATTTTGCATCTGCTGAGGCTTTTTTAGTGGCTTTGTCAAAATTACTAATGTAAATTCTTTCCATTTAGCAATCAGGTTGCTTTTGCAAACTGTGGTCTGCAGTGTTGCAGCAGTAACTGGTAACTCATGGAAATAGCAACTTTCTGTTCAAAGCACTCAAAGCTCTGCACAATATGGTTGTATTCCTGAAGATCCATTTCTCTCTCTTTCATGATGTGGATGGAATTTGTCATTCTTGTACTAATAGGTGGACTGTTTCAACAAATAGCTGTTCTTAGTGGTTTCTCTTGTACCTCTCTACAGGCTTGGAAATCTGATTTGGTGTAGCTGATGAAGCAATACTGCTTTGTCCCTCTGTATAGGGTTGAGGGGTTTTGTTTCTTTTGTTTAATTGTCACATGTAGAGTTTTTATTTATTCAGGGAAATACAGTAGCGTAGCTATACCAATGCAGAGTGGTAAGTTTGTGCTCACATGCTCTCAGCAAGACAGCCTTAATCTACTTTTAATTAGAGTAATATAATTATATCTCCCC
>JAWWTY010000106.1:7645465-7724640 GCA_035222235.1 Margarornis squamiger
TTTCTATAGGTAGATAGGAAATCCCTTTGAATTGTGTTTGCAGAATGGAGATTATGCATTTTTAAATTTGCATATTAGAGTTTCTATTGGAAAAGTCTTTGGATCTGGTTTAAATGCTTATGAAATTACAGTAAGATTTTGATGACTTAAGTTAGCTTAAGCTTCCAGTTACAGCCTAAAATGGTTAAATCATGTTGGCCTAAATGTAAAATCCTTTTACAGTCAAAAGAACTTCAGTAAAACAATGAAGACGGTGCTCAGGTGTATGTTTGTGCTACCCTGGATGGAGCCACAGGAACTTTGTTTGCATTAGCAATGTGTTTGGTTTTCTGAGTGGAGGGTTGTTTGATGGTGGCATCATGTGAAATTCAAGTTAAGTAGAGCAAGAAAATGCTGTAGAATTGTTAGTGTGAAATCTGACAAACAGAAAAATTTTCTACCCTTGAGTGACTTAAAACCATTTGCACTCTTAATCCAAAAAGGCTCTGCTTAAAGCAGTGCTCTGCTCTGGAGATGAACAACAGTACAATAATCAGACAGTGTACTGATGGTATTCATTGTTTCTCCTTACTTTTCATATGGTGCAGTAATCCAGAGGCTTTGATTTTTCTGCTGCCACTGATTCTGTAAATGTCTTTGAGCTTCATTTTTTCCCTTGTATAAAAAATGGAAATTATATTTTCCTTGCATTTGTTAAGACCTTTATTGCCTTGAAGGGAGGTTTATAACTCTAAAGCATTGTTAGTTGCTATTGTTTATTTTTATTAATATCTGGTGAATTAGTAAGTGTAATATTCAGAACATTAATACATTGGGAAGAGATAAGAGAATAAAGAAATACCATTGATCTCATTTTCTTTGCTATTTGCTGTAAAGTTCTCAAAAAGCAGCATTTCAGATACACTGGTCTGGGAAGCTACTGTGTTACATGGTGAGGTATGATGAAAGTCAAGATTTGAGACTTTTTTCCTTTTTTAATAGGAGATGTTTAACAGGAGGATATAGATAAGGAATAAAATACGACAAAAAGGATAAAATTTTCTGGATTTTGAGGCAGTTTGCTCATCCATTCATACAATTTTGAATAATCTTCCATGCTTGATAGCATGAACCAGGTCAGTTCAACCAGAGGAGGAAGAGGAAAGTGAAACAGCCATCTTGAAGAAATGTTCACCAACCAGATAGCTAAATTTTCTGTTCATATTCATTTTATATCATGATAAGAATTGGGTAGAAAAAGTTGTTCTCTCAGTCTGTCACTTTGTTGATGTCTCCATTCTCTTCATCTCTCTGTGGGCTCCCCTTACTCCATTGTGTCAAGGCAGTGACTTCTCTTCCATTTCAGGTCCTTTTTCATTTTTACCTGACTGACCCTCTCACACATTTTGTCAATTGCTGCTTCTGCTCAACAAAATCCAGCAAAGCAACTCACCCAGCTTTGCAACACAGTTCAGACATGATTTCCCAAACACATTAAATATGTCTGTGCAGCAGTTGATAGGCTGGCATGAAGTTTAGGAGCACAGCCTGCTCCTCAACCTGTCCACCTTCTGTCCATGTGCTGGCTTGCAGGCAGCCTATGAACTGCCCGTATGGGCACTGTGAAAGCTGCATCTGAGAATGGAGGGGGAAACAAATTGTTTAATTGAACCATTAAAGACAGTTCCATCAAGATGGGATTATGGTGCATTGACAGGGTGGTGGCAAGAAAACATATGTTAAGTGTTACTGTTCTGTTCTGTGGTTAGTGGTTGTCATCAAGTTCTGTTTTATCTTAAGTTTGCTGAGATGCCTATAAGCAATAATATCCAACTCCTTTGCTGTCACTGGATTCACACCCACACCAACTTTACTGCCACCCTAAAACATCACATTCTCAATTAAAATATGTTTCTGTAAAAGCTCAGTGATTAAAAAAAAGTATCATTACTTAAAATGAGGTATCATAGCTCATTTCTAGCATTAAGTGAAATTTTCATTTTGATGGGTACATAAGCATAGGAAATAAACAAAATTTGGGTTCAATCTTACGTGAATACTTCGTTATTCAAAGCTGTTGTGGTTTGGAGAGATAAGCACAGAGAGTGCGGCTAATGAAAACAAATTTTATAAATATCATTGCAACTGAAACATATTGTCATCACAATCTTGTTAATTCAGTATGTGTTTAAACTGGGGCAAACTCCTTGCTGACTTACACTTGGAGTTCTGAGATTTGCAGATGGTGTGAATCACCAGAGACTGCAACCAGTATTTTTACAGACCTTTAGTTTTATTAGGTGGGAAACACCCACAAGTACACTTCTGTCAACAGCAAAAAGCATAGCTAGGGCAGTGGCAGAATAAACTTCCTGCAATGATTTGCAATGTGGATGCACAGGGAAAATCCCTAAAGGCAGAAGGTAGTGCAATATCCATTGGCCATTCAATCCCTGGCCTGCTTCTGGAGTAATTATAAAAATTACCACTAAACATGATGCACTTTTATTTTTTTTCTGATATAACTTTGCAAGTAAACAGATAACTTGGTGGGTTTTTTCTTCTTTGAGTTTATCAATAAATACCAGATTAAGCTCTGTCTATGAAGCCCTGTAAAACATTAATATTTACTAACAGAAATAAATTTCTCCTTTGTGTAAGATCAGTCCCTGGCACATGTTTCCAAAATGCTGACTGCTTACCTATCTGTTCAGCTTTGTGACTAGAGGGTGGTCATCTTTCATTGGAACAGTCTGCTTATTGTGTGGCCTTTTAAGATATGAGGTTGCTGATGCCTGTGTTTATGCATGTTTTATAGTCTTAATTGCCACCGTGGATCAAATTAGATAGGATAACTAGAAGCTCTTGAACGCTCTATAAAATTCATTCATTTACAGAGGTGAAATTATGGCAATTCATATGTGAAGTGCCCTGACTGTGATCTATTACACTGTTTACCTCGAAATGAATTACTCTGTCAAGATGCTGGTAAGTGTGGTGGGTTCTGAGGTGACACAGACCTTGAGCATAACCAGCCACACAGCACACTAGGGCATTGAACTACTACAGAAGATGAATTATAATTGAAAGAGGAAGATGTTTCCTAATTAATTACATAAACCACACTGCAGTAGAGCCCAGATGTATTTTCAGTAATACAATATAATTTGTTGCACAGTGACACAGTGTGTTGTGAGCAACCACCAATCTTAAAAAAACTCCAGTTTCTATTGTTTCTCAATTGTGGTTTTAGAATTAGGACAGCCAACACTGTGAGATTTAAAACAGAACAAAACAACACAACACAAAACCAGAAAGCAAACCAACTGACTAAACGAAAAACCAGGGACAAACATGCCCCCAAAACATGTGTAGTTTATGTTCCCTTTAATTGTGAGTCTGCCTAATGTTACACTTTCAAGCTTTTCACTCTGACTGAAAAATAAGAAATAAGGAATAGGCATGTGTTTGTTCATAAATTAAATACAGGTCATCACTAAATTTTGATTTCTGTAGGTTTAAAACAATAAGAACTATTAGAGAATTTTTTTGAAATAAAATTATGAGAATTGAGGAGGATTTATTTTTTCAGCATCTTTCCAGAGAGACACCAAAACTTTTATTGAAGGAACTTCAATAAATGTGTGCTTGACACCAGACCTCAGTCTCCTTCAGGTGTAGCAGGTGTCTCTTAACATTGTCATTATTTGCAGACATCTCAAAAGGTTATGAGATTATTGTATTCATACTTAATGATTTCATGAAAACAATGTGCTTAATACCTATCAGATCTGTGTCAAGGCACTTAGATATAATGCAACTATAACATAAATTGTGTGTCAGCAAATAAAGAGTAGGATTTTGGCTAGAGAGCTGGGAATACTGTAAAGTAAGTAAATAAATAAATAAATAAATAAATAAAGTGAGAAAGAAAAAGAATAGGAAATATAGAAGTGTAGTATATTAGAGGCTAACCTCTTTTCCAAACTGCCATTTAGGATTTCTTCAAGGCTTACCTGCATTAGTTAAGGCTAGCTCAACACAGCCCTGCCTAAACAGCTTTGTCTTTCAGAGAAGCCAAATGAGGCTTTTCTGAACTTCTCGAAGGGGGTCTGTCTTATGATTTCGGTGTTCAGGTTCCCCAAGTTGTTGTCTCAGACCAGTCTTTCCTCACAGCATGAGCTGTATCTTGTACTGGCTGACATTTTGTGACATTCTCAAACTCCTGCCTGCTCTTACTGAGTACCAAAAGGAAGACTCATTTCTGCATTTACAATGGAAGAAAAGCTGGAAGTACTGTACCTTAATAAAAACAGCCATCACTCAAAGCTCGTAACAGGGTTTTTTCTTGAAGTTACATCTGTAAGTACCCGTGCAGTGAGGCAAAGAGAACTTAAGGGAGTCCTGAAGTAGATCAGTGGCACATCTATGACCAGAGACAGCTCTCTTACCTGTTATGGGGCCATCCATTGCCCGTTCTGTCAGTGCTGAAGTTGATACCCAGTTACGAAGAGGTACCCAATTGCATGTGTGTCTGACTCACACACTCCTAACCCTCTTAGCAGTTGGTGCAGCTTGAGAATATGAAGACTTGCTCAAGAAGTATTAGATATGGAGGTGTCGTGAGCCTTATCCTTCACAAATGTACTCCAGGCCTCTCCACTTTCTGTTTTTGCTCTTTTACCATTGCAGATCTAATTCCTAACTTGTAGAGATTCTGCATCCGTGGGGAGAAATGCTTCACTTGTAATCACATTTTATAGCTCCCTTTGTGGTTTATTCTGCCACTTTGACTTGTCATAGTTGAATAAATTGAATTCTGTAGAGTGCTCTTGTGAAATGCCATACTTTTGATTTTTAAATGTGCTTCAGTGTGATGAATGCAGCAGTGGAGTGGGATGTGGAGTAGTGCTTAAACTGGTGAATTGTCGCTCTAGGTTTTATTCTCAAGCCTCTAGCCAGATTGTAATATAATTCATGGGCAGGCCATTTTCAGGATTTCTGCTCCTGCATTCCATATCTGTAAAATGAATGTGTTTTACCTGTGCAGCAGGTCTGTGTTGACACCCAGTTGGTTCTTTTTTGAACTGCTAGGCAGCAGGCTATAGCACGTTGTAGAATGGCTGTTGCACTCATATCCTAATTACCCGACTGCTACTTTGCACTTCCATGATCTTTTTATTGAGAACAGAGACTTTGGGTTGTAAATTATCCAAAAAGGAGTCATTGTTTTAACAGGCAAACACAAAGTTGAGAACATGCTTTGAGATCTTTGAATGAAATATGATGAGGTTTATTACAGCTGTTTTCTTTCCAAGAAAACACTTTCAAACAATATTATTTTTATAGCCACTTTTATCTGCTCTGATTTAAAAGCAGCAGTAATTACAAGTGTGTCTCAATCCATCTGTTAATGGAGGAAACTGAAGGCCCTGAGCAAAAGATATCTCTCCATTAATGAGTTCTGAAGTAAGGTTCTAAAATCTGCCAGAATTTAGGAAGGGCATGTTTGTGCTAGAATGGTTTAACTTTTGAGCTGTTTGTTAATGAATAGAAGCTGAATAACAGTAAAGCTGATACTAATTAATATGTAAAGTAGGTTTAACCACTAATAAAAATGAGCTGTTTATGTATTAAACCCAGAGCAGCATAGCTGATCCACCTCTGTGTGTTAGGTAGCTGATGACTTTCCTTCAAATTTGGGGATGTATTTGTTTGTGAAATAGTTTTATGCCATGTGGAAGTCTGAGCAGGGAATACCAGCTGTTATGAGGGAAGAAATATGGAAAGTAACAACACTGAAAAGGCTACAGATGCAATTCTACAGAGTGAGAGATTAATGAGTTCTAGGTTTCATCTGTTGGAGTATCCCATGTTTTGTTTTAACTGCTTAGTTCTGAAGGGAGTGTGTTGGGGAAGCTCTTTTCCCATAGATTCTCTGGAAAGCAGGGAAGGGAGGCAATGCATCTAACTAGTCCCTACAGGAAAACAAGTGTTTGAATTCATTACAATTGTTTTCCAGATAATCGCCTTTGATGAACTTCGGACAGACTTCAAGAGCCCGATTGATCAGTGCAACCCAGCCCACGCAGTGAGTACAACCAGGAGCTGCTCAGGCATGGGGGAGGCACTGAGCTGTCAGTGAAGGCAGTGATGTATGAGTGAAATTAATACAGAGTTTCTTGTGGAGTCAACTGTGGTTTGGAAAATTGATTTATTGGGCCAGTCTTAGGAAGCCAGATGGTGACTTTTTTTGCTAATGTTGCCTAAAATCGAGGAAAAACTTTTCGAGACAATATTAGTCTGGGGAAAGTAGAGAGTAGCTCTTTACTCTAAAGCTTTCAGGGTACCAAGTATATAGAGATGTGCACGCACCCACTAGAGGGGTCTTACAAATTTATAACACTACTTAATTACCATAGCTAGTGGTTACACCCAACCCAAGAACCCCTTACCCCTTGTACCACCGTGGTGCCACCCCAGAACTGCCCTGCTGAAACACCTCCAGGGATCATGGGTCTTCTATCTTATTTGGACTACAATATCTCTTGTTATTCTAGTCCTGGTACATGTGTCCCAAACATGATGTTCTGGCTGCTGTCTCACCCTTGAGACAGAAATTCAGGAATGTGGCACAGAGTTAGAAACTGTTGGCTTCTACCCCAAATGTGAGAAACTATACAGCTATATAAGTTCTACAAATATATAAAATCCTAAGGCATCACTAATAGCTTTCCTTTTTCCCGAAGGAGGCAGGAAAATAATTGGAAATTCAAAACCTGAAGTATATATAATCTGATGCTAATGATTTCTTTTTTACCTTTTCATGCTGTGGCACAAGTTTTCCTTTTTGAAATAGTTTGCCTCCTCTGCGTTCAGGCATGAGATGTCCCTCTTTTCCCATCCTGTCTATACCAATGAGCAAAAAGCTTGAGTGGATTTGATAAGAGACACATTCCTGGACCTTTCTGTCCCTCAGCAGGGGTCTAAATGCTCCTGTAAATATCATATTCTGCTGTTTCTGCTGTGGAAGAGTTTAAATATGACCCTGAGACTGTAAACTCAGCTCTAACTAATGAACCAAAAATGCAACCTAGATTTAAGCATTTCGAAATTCCTCTGTTAAGTAAAGCTGTAATGTCGGGTGATTTAGCTGACTACAGCTGAGTATGTGTCAGTTTGTACTACCAGAACTCAGAGCAGAACTTGGCTCCCCATCATCTCACTGGGAATTACAATGATTTTGACAGGTGCTGTATTTGATCTCTACAATTGCCTGCAGATGATAATCAGATTCAATAGCTAGTACTTTGCCATTTAACCTTGTTTCATAACTTAGCAGAGGATTTGTGGTACTGCTTAGACCACTTATGATTTTAAGCATAAACTTTACATGAATCTTAGAACAAGAAGGTTTTTTTTTACTGTTCACTAACACAATCAAAGAATGAGAATGGAAGGAAGAAATTACATGAAGAAATCCTACAGAGGACTTCAGTGGATATAATCTGGTTTTGAATTTACTGGAAGTAATCTGATTTTGAAGTCACTTTATCTGGTTTTATTTCCCATCTTGGAAACTGCACACAAGAAATGTGTATTTATATGTACCAGGCATTTGTTGTATCTTTGTTCAAGTGTATTTTCCTTTTTCCCTATGCGTAGTTGCTTGTGCCCATATTCCATTTATTTAGTGGGGTAGTTTTCTTTATTGCACAGTAAGAGTGTCTGATGTTCACCCATGTATCTCCCACAATGTTTTCATGACAGGGGGTGGAGCCTTTTTGTCGAGGCTGAATTAAAGAGAAATCAGAGGCAAAAACAATGGCAGTACTGAGAATTTAATTCAAATTTACTGGTTTGCCCTCTATTACCTAGTTCAGAGACAGACTTCCTACTTCTCCAAGGCCAGCTGTAGTTAGGAATCTATTTAAAGGGAAGTGAGAGGTCTGTCTTTCCCTCTCCACTCACTTCCTTCTAAAGGCAAGTGAGCTTTCTGCAGCTTCACAGCCACATCCACACACATCCATTCTCATGTTTGCAACTGTGAGTCTAACGTTTCTGAATCTCTTTTAGCTCAGGGATACCAAAAAGAGGCACAGTATTTTTCTGGTGCATATCAAGCTGCCACTGCCTCATCATGTTTCCAAAATGACACTTTCTTAAAAAAAATGGCTTAAACTTGGGGACGGGAAAGAAAAAGAGACATTTCTTTGGAGAATAGAATTAAACTCAAACTTATGGCAAATTTAAAACATTTTAAAGGTGAAAAGCTTAAGGAGAGTTGGCTTCTTATGTTGGTATAGTACGAAATAGTTCATTGTTTGGAATATTTTTTCCCACTTCTAAGTGAAAATATTATCAGATAGTCCTCTGAGGACAACAAAACCACCTTGCCTTCTGCAGTGCAAGCAAGAGTAGAATCCTCCACAGTAACTCCAGTGGTGGACTTATGCAGTGAAATTTGGTTGTTCTGGCAAGTTTCTCATTACTTGCCATTTAGAAGAAAACCTGTGTTTGATTTTTCTTCTTTCTATGAGTTGAACTTAAAGCATCTTTTGAGTCACAGTGCTTAATTGCAGTGATTTTCAGTACTTAGGAAAGCATCTGTGGTTTAAAGTGGCATTTCTAGGACATTTCAGATATTTCTCACTAATGGGTTAAATTCTAATATCACATGTTGAGGTGCCATCTTGGTAATAGAGGAAGAGCTGCCCTACAGCTTTCACAACTGTTTTTCCCATTCAGAATTATCTTGAAGCCACATGTTTGGTACCTGAAAATGCAAGACCAAGTCTCTGTGGCACAATTGGGTAGAGCCACATGGGCTGACTTAAAAAACAGTTTCAGCCTCTGGCTCAAGGCTAACAGACTTGAATCCCCAGCTGATACTGTTACACTCAGTAACAGATGAAAAAATAACTTACTGGGACTTTGAAATAGATCAATCATTTGACTTGCAAGGAGTAGGTAAGAAGTGAATGCTATCATTTCAGATTAACAACATATATTGCTTCACTGTGGCCACTAATTATATCATTGACCCCTTGTAATTGTAATACATTGTCTTAATTTATAACACCAGCTAATCTTCTACCTTTTCCCCCTTTTTCTTGACAGAGAGAGCGGCTGAGAAATATTGAGCGGATTTGCTTCCTCCTGCGAAAGGTGAGCATAAACTAGCCTGGGATTTGTGAAGTTTGTGAGAATTAAGTCCATCCAGTGGTGACGTGCATTTATTTCCTCTTTGATCCTCACAGTCTGTTGATGAAAAGCTGGATTCTACTGAGAAGTGAAAGTCATGATGACTTTGTAAGGACAGAGTAAGGCAAATTATAAAAGGTTGACATAATAGAGGATGTCTGGATAAGAACTGAACGTCAGAGCATCAGTCCATTCATTTTGGAACAAGCTTTCTGAAGGCTTTGGGGTTGCAGCTGGAGGTTCTTTAATAGTCCTATAAAACTACTGATACTGTTGTAGTACAGGCTTTAAAAATACCCTTTTTTTTTTGAACGGGAGCTTACTATTTGATAAGTTGAACATTTTTATTAGTTATGTGTTTAAGGTTTCTAGTTGATGGAATAGAAAAGTTGATATAGTAAGTATTTTAATTTGACACAAGTGAGATGCTGAATGCCTCAGTTTCTGAGGGATTTGAAAGAGCTGATAATTGTCTGTGGCTTCAAAGAGCATTTTTATAAACAATCTTTATTCTCCTGACTCTGTCCCATTGAGGGAAAAATAATCACAGTTCTAAACTGTTTTATTCTGTATATTTAAGTTTCTATACATGGTGTTCTGCAGAGTAGTAATGGAGCTACCTAAATTATTCTGCATTTTTGCTTAAAAAGGTCATCACTGAAGTGTGTATTGCTGACTGTACCCTAATCAAGCTAAGAACTAAATTGGTTTTAAGGTACTTAGAGGTTTTTGGAAACTCAGTGCTAGGGACTGGGGTGATCTAAAGGCACAGCTGTGGCTCCATGCAGGATCTATGAGCCGTCATTCTCTGATCAGTCAGAACCGGAGCCTGTTGGACACCATATGAGCTTGGAACTATTAGAATATACTTACTGGGCCTGTTTATGACACTTGGGATATGAAAATAAGAGAAAATAAGAGAAAAATAAGAGAAAATACTTATCACCAATAGCTTTCCATTTTATCAAACAGGCAGCCAGCCAGTTTCAAGCTGTGTCCCAGTTTCTTGGACATAAAACAACTGTTGAGTGGTAATGTTTTAATATATGTGAGCCCCATGGGAATGCCTTGCCTGCATCACTGTTTAATTTTTATTGAGCCTCAGCCTTGTTGTGTGCAGCAAAATGGAGCATTTTGGCTAATTGCAGACTCTGTATTCGTAAGGGATTTGTTTACTTGTGGTCCACTTAAATAATTTGTTAATTCAGCCTCTTCTTCAAAGTTCTTTGGGGACAGATTTGTTTTAATTGAGAGATTATATGCAAGAAGAGGTAGGTGCAGTAACTAGAGATTTGCAGGCTTCAAATCTGACAATCACTGAAAATAGCTGTAGTTTATGTAGTATAAAGGAGTCATTGTTGAGGAAAACTCTGGAAAAACAATAAAGAATTGAGTGCCAGCTATATTGGTACAGGAAAATAGCAGTTAGGATGCTTCCAGCAAGCACTAAATATATCCCTCAATATAACGTTGTGTGGCTTTAGGGTCTGGTTCTCTTTCTATGAAACAACAGCCTACCTGTTTTACTATGTCTCAAAGTCAGATATTTTCTTTAAAGGACTTTCACATTAGAACTTATTTCTCCAAATCTGATGTAAATTTGTCTTTTCAAAGGTTACAGGTGAGATATATGTTCAGTTTCATTATATGCTGATTTTACAAGGGATTCTTGGGAATTATTAAATGGGCATCATACAATATGTCATATAAATCTGATCCCAGTGGACAAAGACTTTCTTAAGGATGGATTTTTTTCTTTTATTTCCAAAATACTTGAAAAAGTTCATTGACAAACTGTGACCAGGTGTATGATATTTCACAAGATATTATGTAACTGTATTTATATTTCCAAAATAGAATGGAGGATGTAATTGTTCTATAGCCAGGCATTTTCTGATATTTAGTTTGAGGAAAATGTTTCTTTATCATTAAAACAAGTAGGGATTGTGTGAAGCAGATATGTATGATGCTGGCATGTGTACATGCATGTCCATGGGGGTCCTTGTTTTTATGGTGCTCTAGAATTAGATAAGCCTAAATTTTCTGGTTACTGTAGAATGATTATGTATAAGGAAACTATGACCTTTGAATAGCCATGGTCAAATCTCTTCTATCCTGAAATAAATGAGAAGAAGGCTTATTTTATGAGGTTCACTCAGGATACAGGTCATTTCATTCAGTGGTGTGTGTTGGGGGCTTTATGGTATAAATTTGTGGGTTTTGTGCTTTAAACTGTTGAAGATTCCATTATATGGGCATTGGTTGTCATACAGGTGTCAGTCCACACAGCACACACAGCAGTATTAGCAGGTGCTGTGCAGCCTCTGTGCTGTTCTTTTTTTGCCAAATTGCCTTTGTTTCCCTAAGGGTGTGATTCCATGACACACCACAGTGTGTACTCGGGGGTGAGCTGTGTTGACCTAGTCCAAGAGGTGCAGTTTAACAGCAGCACAGGCTTTTTGGGCTCATCAGCCCTGCTGAGGAGTGTGACAAGTGAGGTGTGCCTGCGAGGTCTACCATGGTTTTTATGATCAAATATTTTGGTGGGGCTGTTAAAATATATTCAGCTAATGATGACAAAAATATTATATAATTGTAATTGCAGTTGTATTTCAAGAAATCTGTCTACAAGATTGATTCCTGATTGAGATACTTATTTCAGCACTAAGGACAATTAGGAATTTCCTAGATTAAAACACAGTATATTTCTTCAATCAACCACTGTAATGTTATTACTTTACCTTTGAGGAAATTTGAATTAAATTTTGATTAGGTTATGCATTCTAATTTTTGAATTAATTTGATAAATCCTTACTAAGGAGGAGAGTTGATTGAACCTTCTTCTTGCTCAGCAAACACATTTCAGATTTCAGTTTGCTCATGCCAAATGCTGCTGAGCAATATAAGTGACCCTTCTCCAATTAGCAGCAAATATTTGTTTTTAAACTCCATTAAGCTAAAGTAAGAGTGATTTGTGAGCATCAGAAATGGAACCAGAACTTAATGGGGAGGAAGTAAAAGACAGACTTTTACTTGTTTTCTGACTGTAGTGGAGCATTTTAGTTCAGTTATGCCTAAAGTTCCTAAAACTGCAAGTGCAAGAAAATATTGTACCAAGCTCAATCCTTTTTCTTGAATGTATTTTTTTTTAACAATTCCTGAATGGATGATTGGAAGAGAGCAAATTCAGCAAGAAATCTAACCACAGGCAAGGTGACATTAATCTCAAAGATGTTCCAGATGAACTTGAACTGTCTTGAAAAATACAAACAAATACACAGACAAAAACCCCTGCAGGGACAACTTTTGAATAACCAAACTTGGCTGGTTCAGCACTCAGTACTAGCAGTAGCATAGCAGATACTGAACCAGGAGCTGGGGTGTCTAAACCAAAACAAGTCAAACCTAAAAAACTCTTCACCTAATCTTTTTTGGAGCAAGTTTTAATATTTTAGTTAGAAGGTCATGGAGGGTGACAGTGCTTGGTCTGGTCTAGTACGACTGTTGTTTCCAGTGGAGCTGGATCTGTGATAGTAATAATGGAAATTTATTCTTTACTCTTTAGTTCTGGTGTTTACCAGATTAAATTATGGGGTTTATTACTCTGAAAAAAAATAATGTAATTGCTTATTTTAAATTTATATTCCATTGTGTATACCTTGATACACATGACAGTTATGTGGGGTTTTTTATTTACGAATTTTGGTAAATAACCAAAACCAATGTTACCTGAAAGAGCAATTATAGAAGACATTCCACTCAGACTGAGATAATGTAAATAAAATGTAAAACCTCGTGAGCATTACAAGTAATTCCAGACCCCTGAGTGTCTGTGTAGTTTTCTTTTGGTGTGTTTCAATATTTAAATATTCTGTCAAAAAAAAAAAAAAAGGTGAAAATTACTTATATTTGTGCAGTAATCCAAAGACATGAATAATCAGAAGCTTGAAGGGTTGTGGGCTATTACCACAGGTTGAGCTGTAGACAGAGCATTCTAAGGATGAAGATTAGGCTTGGTCCTGTGTCTGTGTCATGCATGTTTGTCAGCACTGAATGCACTCACTCAAAGCTTGGAAAACACCCCACAGTATGTTCAGTGAAACGTTACTGAGCTCATTGGATCAGCTAGCAGGGAACAGGTTGGCTTTTAGGCTTTTCCTTAATGGCACAAGAAAATAGTATTATCTGAGTATGAAGGCTCTTTTTCTTTACATGTAGATAAATATTATGTGAAATCAGCATTGTTAAAAAGTAGCCCTATCTTTCCTTGTTTATTCTTATTCAGCTGTCATTTTTTCCCCTGCATATTTTGAATGAATGAGACTGACCAATGTGCACTAGAGTAACTACCATATGAAATAATGTTTTTACTGGGACCTTGAGGGGTTCCAGACCAGTAGCTCCCACCATTCCCAGCACACAGCAGCTATGGTGGACATACTCCTTTGTGGAGTGTCAGGTGTCACAGGAGCCGATTTCAATTGACTCATCATATTCTTTTCTTCCTGAAAAATTTGGTGGTTTTTATGATGATCACTGTTTTTGTTGTTCTGCCTCAGCCACTGGCAAACCTGAGATAATGTGATGGATTTTAAGTGTTTGTTTTTGGGTATGTCTGTTGATTGCTTTGTCATGCATTTAGGGATTTATAGATGTGTGATGTTCTTTTCCCCAGTCTGCAGGCTGGTAGTCATTAGCAGAGTACTTCTCTAAGCCTATAGCATGGTTCATTAAAACATTTAACGTGAAGTTATATAAGCAAATTTAGCAAATGTGATGCATAATCACAAAGAATTTTTAAGGTGGTATATATCCATCTGTATTTTAAGGAGGAATCATACTTTCTCCCTGGGGCTAAGAAATCTCAGAGGTGAAAACTACAGCAATAAGACAATTAGTTTGTTGTAAAACTGGGAATAGCAGCAATAGTTTTACCTTCATAGTGTTGGGGTTTTTTGTTTGTTTTTTTTACAACCTCCGTAAAGATGTTTTAATTCCTCACTTAGTTGCACTTAAGAGAAGAGAATGTCACAGCATAGCCACACTTAGAGGGATAAGTCTGCAGGGTTAATGCATCCCAGGTTTCTTCCTAACTGGTAGCGGACATTTGGTCTTTGAAGTGCTTGTGTTATCTAAGAGGGAAGCAGCATTTTCAGTCTAGTCATAAGGCATTTTTGAACTGGGAAATAGCAGTGGTATTCTTCATGGCAGGAGAAAGAGGCTGATGATTCCAGAGTTCTGATAAACTGCTGCTGTAACAAAGATCACAAAGAGAACAAAACATGGCATTGTGTGACATTTTTCCTGTTAATAGTGATTGTTACAGTGATGGAGCACATGAACTTTGTCCACTCTCATTAGGCACCAAAGAGCTAATCATTGTTACTGGTTTCTCAGTATTTGTCAGATTTCTTGATGTCTCTAATGCTCTCTTCTCATACCTCATCAGTATGATGAAACTGATGAGTTTTGATTAATCTTTTGGGCAGCAGGAAAACTGTCAGGAGACCCTTCCTACGGAGTAACTGGGAGCATAAAACATAATCAAGAGACAATGTGGATAACTTGTGAAGAGTGAATATAAAATTAGGTATATAGAAAATATACTTCATGTACCCAGATAGTTATTCAGTGTCTCCCTGTGACTCAGTGCAACACAGAAAGTTGTACCCAAGTGGGCATTGCTTTGTATAAAAGGACTAAAATAAATACTATGTATTTTTAAGATTATTTTAATCTTCTCAAATGCCTTTTTTTTCCCCTCCACAATCTTTGCACTGCAGTTCAGTGGTCCAAAACAGAGTTGGTTTATATCAAAAAGCTTTCTGAATGTTCCTGGATTTAGGAAGGGTTTGAATTCAAGTTTGACAGTCATGCTTAGCATTCATCCCTAACATCAAACAATAACAGATGTGGCTGTGATAGCCATCTGTGGACACTCTCAGTCTCTCCTTGACACTGACAGCTTGAAGCAATCTCTGTTTATTGCTCTGAAATGAGAAATGTGTTGATATTCAAACATAAACCCATATGAAATAGACCTCGATATAAAGTTGTTATAATTTAGACACTGTTTAGATAAAAACTGTAGCGAATTGTTGGTGGTTAAGACCAAATCTGTCTGAATTTGTGTAGAAATTCCCAGGGAAACTCAGAAGAAAACACAAAGCTCAAACTGAGTAGAATGAGGGAATAAATACAAGATTTTTGATTAGACAGCTCAGTACATGTTTTCATAGCACTCCACTTGGGCTAGTAATAGTTTACTCATTGGAAGATCATAATCTTCTTCCCTTTGGGTTTAGACCTTGCCAGGAGAAGGTCTTTGGTATATATTGCCATAAAGCCTTTGATTCCAAAAAAGTGCCTTTTGATTTGATCACATTTAGATAGTTTCTTTCTATTAACTGTCCTGATAAACAATGTGCACCTGAAACAGGTGTTCAGTAGTCCTTTTTTTAGAGGCTTAAACATATGATCTGTTATTGGAACTATAGTGATATTCTGAATTAACATAATCAGATGAAATCTTTGCATTTTACAGGTGTCTTAAGTAAAGTCAAAAGGGTGGTTTCAGGCTGTTCCATTTATCTTCTTTCTGGGACAAAATGTAATACAAAAGCAACTCTGCTTTTGTTGTCTTTAGATGGATGTTCTGTTGTCTTATATTTTGCCACTTTTTGAATTTTGCATTTTTTTTTGTTCTTTTGGTCAGATATTTTGATCTTCTGAAGGTCATAGTGTGCTTCAGCCAGAGATTACTTTCTGCAAGACTTGGCTCTCCTTTTCTGTGTTTGCATTACTGTTTGTGTTACAGCAGTGCTTCCTGTCTCATGCAAGGAACGAAGCCTTTTGTGCCAGATGCTGCAAAAACCACATGGTAATAAATATGAAGAGCATTTGTTTATGCTCACAAGACATCTATACAACAGGAAAGGAAAGGTTGGGTAGCTGATTTGGTAATAGAAATCTTGTTTTCAGAGACCTACTTAGTTTTCTTGTTAGCAGGCATAGCTGGAATCTTTTATTTGTAATTGAAGCTAAAATTTGTTTGCTGTTTTTGAGGGGTCTGGTGTTTTATTGAGTTAGTAATTGCATGTAGTCTTGAATCTCTACAGCAGCTGTTCAAACCCAGCCTAGTCTGGAGTCAGACTCAAACTACTGTGGTCCGATTGATGACTGTTGGGAGTAAAATTATCTGGTGTCATATGCTTAGGGACTTGTGGTGCTTGGTCTACAGAAATACCAATAAACATAGGCAATGTGATGAGATAGATCTCTGTCAACATCACAGTGAGTATGAGCTACACCCCTCTGCTATACATATGCACACATAATTAGCTGCCAGGCTGTCTCAGAAGAAATTCTAGAGTTTGCAATGCAGGCACTGGGATAAAGGATATTGCTGTTTCTAAGGCATTAATTAGATTCTGCAGATTTTGGAGGATGTAAGCTTGCCATCCTGTGTGCATTCTGCCAATTAGGACTTGGACTGTGATTACAGCATCTTTCATAAAACTAAATTTATTTCAGTTTTCCTTTGTTTGCAGTGCTCTAGAACATTTTAAAATACGTTAGGCTCTGAGCATGTGTGAGACACCCAGAAGTGGTGCATATTTCAGTACTCCATACTTATTTGAAAGGTATTGCTGAACTTCTACTATGTGACAGAGCCAGCTTTCTTCTGGCCTTCACAGTAGCACTGACAAGGTATTTTTACATTAGGAATGGTTAACTTTACATTTTAGGGATAAAATTTGAAGTTAGCTAAAAATGTGTTAGTATACAGTTTTTAGTTTATGGAAATCGTGGCTTATGGTTGAGTTCTTTTTAGATAATTTTCATACAGCATTTCTTTATAGTCAGAAGGGGCAAGAGAGAAATTCTAAATCTGTTCATGGAAAGAGTGGGGCTGTCCTTAGGTTATACAAGGCAAAGAAAGGAGAATGTAACTGGACAGGGGAAGTGGAGATACAGGAAAAGCAAAATATTTTTAACTGAAGTATTGCACACTTTGCCTAGCTCTGTGTTGGTTTAATTGTTTTCTGCAGCTTGCTTAAATGAGGATGGAGTTAATATATTCATAATGATTCACATTTGGTAGAGATTTTTTTTGCATCCAGAAAGATGAAGGACATAATGATTTTCCCCAAACCTACAGACAAAACTCGGGTACCTTCAGTACCTGCTACTGAGCTGCCTTTTCCTCTTTTGTACTCTGGCAGGAAATTCAGTACAGAACACCTAAAAGTTTCTCTCCTTCCCTCTCTGAAGTCTTTTCTTCCTACTCTTTTGCTACATTTGCTATCTGTGAAGGATGGAATGGGATAAAATGGGTGTTTGCCCTACTCAGTTAGTCTTTTGGGCACCCACATAGTTTTAATTTCATCAGAAAGAGTGGAACTTGACACAGTAGCTGTTTTTGCAGAACTGAGAGTAGAATTAGGATTAAAGAGCTCGCACTATTTACACTTTCTGCACAAATAATGCCATAAATGTTGCTTGACTAGAGATAGTGCATCTCTTCTTCACATTTTTTTGTTTTATTTTAAATAGATGGCATTGATATTTCCAGAAATGTATTACTATTGCAAAAAAATGCAAACCAAACCAAAACCAAAAACCAACCACCCAAAACACCAAACATAATCCCTTTTGTCATTTTTTTTGGATACAGCATCATATCTGGAAAGAAAGTCCTTAAAATAGGACTAAAGAGCTTAGAGAAAGTGTAGTATTTCTGGCAGGCAATTCATTCACTACTGACACTAATGTATTAAGTGCCAACACTATTTTTAGTCAATTTTACAAGTTCCTGAATTCAGCACTTTTGAAAAGTTAGAACATAACAATTGTTATTTTTAGCAATCATTGCCTAAGGATGTCTGTGTGCTTACCTAGGGATAATGAGAAGATATATCTTGCTGTGTCTGCCAGGTGTTCGTACCTTGTAAGGGGTAAAGTTACAAAAACTGTTGCAAAAGTGAAGAGTTCAAACTTGTGGCTCAGACACAGTTTGGTCCTTATCCCTCTTTTGCTCCAGAGAGAAAGTAACATTCACCAGAGTGATGCCTCATGAAAACTGGAATATCCTTTGAAGGGATGTACATATGGTTATTCATAATATTATTACTCAAGAAAATATTTACATATAAAATTATTTCAGGTTGGCCAACTGTATTTTGGTGTTAGTCTCATCTTTAAGTGTTTATTCAATAACCAAAGTGGCAAATAAAGTATCACCCTGTAATAGACGGGCTCTTGCTTTATAATTCAGTTTTTTCCAGTACTGTTCTGCAGGATATGTAAACATATGTCCTTACAGTATCAGAACATCACAAGTAGCAGCAGAATAAGGCTGAAGATGCAGCAAAAATGTAGATGAGTAACTATTGCCTGTACTGTACTCCTGAGAGCAGTGTACTTCTCAGCCTCTTGGGGTAATGTGATTTATGCATCTGTTCCTCAGAGCTGTGTGGAAGATATTGGCAGAATTTGACTTGCTAATGGGCTATATTTGCTCTGATTTAGTATGCAATAAAGTAAATATTTGCATTTTAATAAAACTAAAGAAGTTAGGGTTAAATCGAATGTCACTGTTATGTTTAGCTGAACGTTCAGTGTAGGTTTAAGTCAGGATCAGACCCTATAAAGCTACTATGCAGTTACAAAAAGCAATATAATACTTAAGTATAGAGTACAATAAGCTTACATCATCCCTGTTATATGGATGCAATTTTTTTCTGCTGTGAGTTAGATGTCCTAGCTTGCATCTAGTTACTGATGTTTTCTATGAAGCTGTTATAATGCCAGGGCAGGAATCGTCTTTGCCATGTCTGCAGTGCACCAAATCTGCTTCCTCAGACTGACAGTCTTTACACACCAGATACGAAAACAGCCCTTTAGTGAGCACTTAGTTTTCTACATTTATGGAAGTGTCAGTCCCAGGCAGACCCCCAGGAGAAGGCCTGAGGGCCCTTCCTGAGCCATGCAGATGGCTGAACTTCATTTTAATCATCGCTGAGATTTCTCCATTCATAGACCTGCCTGTGAACTGAGGGGCTGGTTTTGTAGATCCAAACGAGCAGCTGCAGTACTAATTGCCATTCTCACCAGTTTTGGGTGAGCAGAATAACCCACCTGCAGGGTGTCCTGGCTGGTTGTGTCTGAAATACGAAAGTGAGGTAGGGCAAGGAGGCGTTTATTACCAAGTTTTCTGTCAGCGCTGTGGAAATTAGAGAAGTTCGCACTCCAGGGTTGCTAACCCAGCTTCTGTTACTGGTTCTGAATTAGCGTTAAAAAAAGAAAGGTCATAAAGATGTCTCCTGATTCCTGCTGAGTGGAAAAGAACAGTTCGAAGAGGAGAGACACTTGTAAGATCACAGCACATCTACCTTAATGACGTGCCTTCCAAGGATGGGGCACTTCTTGAATTGTGCCGGTGCCCTGCAGACCCTACAGTGGAGAAGCCTTTTTTTAAATCCATTTCATAACCTTTTTACCTGTTGGCTGTTATGACCTCCCATAGGCTCTGCAACACTGAAATATTTATAGATATTCCTGATGAATGTCCCATAAAGACCTGATCTTTGTCTGTCACTCTTGTAAAAGTTATTATTGGTCTTAAGACAAAGCTTAAATATTCTAGTCATAAACTAGCTCCAGTGGAATCTGTAGATTTTGAGTATAATTGTCCTCATGTTGCAGAAGACAAAAATGAAACAATGAGAAGTGAATGATAGGCCTAAATATAGATGTGTTTAGTAGCTGAGATGGAGAGAGCATCCAGAAATCCTGTATTTTAATATTAGATCTGGTACCGTGTTACAGACGGATATGGAGTGAGAATAGTAATTAGGTTCTTTGTGTTATTCATTTCGTCGTCTGGTATTTGTGCTGTGGAGTGACTTGTGTTCACATTCAATTAAAAGAAATGTTTAAAGACATTCTAATAGTGCTTTAGAATAATGAAATTACCTTTACAAAGCATTGGCTTTTTGCTGCTTTGTTTCATTGTGATCCAGAATGGTGGGTGGAGGGGTGAAAACAGATGTTATATCCTTTTTTTTCACTTGTGCTCTCCATTTTGTCTGTAACATTGAGTCCTGCGTGTGTGCACCATTGCTCTTCCCCAGATCTAATGTAAAGCTGTATATGTGAACTTAGTAGGTTCAACTGCACGTTCTTTTGGTGATCTGGAATCCATTTTCCAGGCATTTTCTTTTCAGCTGGTTCATACAACTGCCTAGCAAACTGCTACATACTTGTAGAGATTTGCACAACAAAATTTGCACTACAAATTATTTAAAATGCTTTTGTTACAGGTTTGTGTTGTAACATTTTTAACTGTGCTACTGAATTTATAAGTGATTGCTGTAAGAGAACAGTTTGTAGAGACAGAAGCAAGTGTGGATTTTAGTAGGAGAATGGAAATAAATTGAACCTGAAAATTTGGACTGAAAACCTTAGTATATTTACTGTGACAGCATTGTACGGGGCTCTAGGGCAGCCCTTCAGAGGAGGTTTTGGAAGTCAAGTAAATCATTTAAAGTAGATTAGAAAGACACACTAGAAAATGTAAGCAAAGAGCCTTGCTGTATTTCAACAGTAAATTTAATGTTTCGTGTGTTTGGTCAGTGCAAGCAGTATATTTAAAAGTGTTAGTTATTAAGATGTGTGGTCTGTGTTTAAATTACACACAGTTCACAGCTGACCCTACTTCTTTGGTTTGTGCAACAGCAGGAGGAAACAGATGATTTGTTTCAGTGCATGTACATTCCACATACACTCACAGTCTGGGCTAATGCACATACTACTGCTATTTTTCTGTGTGCTTTTGCTTTCTTTTTTTGCACTTGCTTGCACTACACTTCTGATTTTTGTGGTCTGTGTTGTTCAATTAGGAGAATTTCAGAGTCACTAATTAACTTTCCTTTGGTCTCACACTGTCTTTAATTCAGCTGACACTCCTCAGTAACCCAGGTTAGCTCCGGCAGGCTCCGTTGGGATAGGCTTTAAAGTGTCATTGAAATAACTCTTGTGTTCTGAAAACCTTGGGTACATCTCCCTCCCCTCTTTCCCTGCTACTGATGAGGACCAATTCTACGTGTCAGCTTTTTTTAAGGGATATGGTGGAAACAAGCAGCAAAGTGAGCCCCATAATGACACGCTGCAGTCATCCTCTAGTGGAAGTAGATGCAGTAGCAGTAACCTGCAATAAAGCAGCATGCACTGAGATGAGCCCTAGTCTGGGGCCTTGGAGTGATTCCACACATGCACAGTGTTTTCAGTTTCTTGTTGCTTTTAGGTGGATGGAAAAGGGTTTTTGTGTTTTTAAGGTGAAAAGATTTTTTCCACTTGGGTAATCACCAGAGCTCTTTCATTACGTGAAGCAGATTCAACCACCAGTTCTCTTCAGGTTTCTTCCTGCAATCTGTGGGAGGAGAAGGCAGGAATTAAGAAGGGAAGTTGTCACAGCCTCTAACAGCTTAATGAAGGCTCCCAGAAACCCTGATAGCATAGAGTGCCTAATGGGTGGAAATTTCTGGGTAGAGGGTAAAATCCATGGTTGTGGTATGGAGGTTGGCGTGCACAGGTGGAGACTGATGTAGACTCAGAGCCTTTTGAGGGAAGCAATAGCAATTCTGTCAGAATTATTTTTACCATGTTGCACTCAGGAGTATTGGTCCTAAGCAAAGTTTTGGAAAGAAGCCTCTTGACATTTCGGTGGCTTAACAGTGACTGGAAAAACAGTTTGAGTCACTTGTTGCGATTGATTTTCTAACTCTAAGAATTTAGTAGCACTGATGAAGGGAGATTACTATCCTGCTATAATATCTTCCCAGTTTGTGTTTCTGTGAGGCATTTTATATGCCCTGTTCACTGGTGAGACAGTCTGTAAGTCATTGTAAAAAGTGATACAATGCCCTGTAAAAGCAAAATCACATTTGAGAAGAAGGTATCCATATGTAATAGAATAAGGAGGAAAGATACCAACAGAAAAAAACAGGTTTATCTTTTGTATAAGAACAACAGAATATATTTAGGACATAGGAAATGGAATAAAATTATTTAGGACTGAGCTTCCTGAGAGACGGCCTTCTGCAGTTGCTCTCTGAAGAGGTCTTTGTATTCCTGTAAACAGAAGGAAGCTGCTGGCAGGTGCTTAAATTCAGTGCTTGTTTTCCCATGCGTTAATTCAGCCAAACCTAGGTGTCTATACACAGCAAAGCCTGCCTTATTTTCTTTGGAAGTAGGGGGGAAGAATCTGCCTACATGCGTGTGTATGTGTGTACTACTTTGTATGAGTATGAATTCTTGTGGTGAGATGGTAACGACGTGAGCATGATCCTACCTAAGATTTTGTATTTTAAATCAGAACGATGAATTGTGAATAAGGGTTTTCATATTTACTGATGTAGATATTTAATTATACATAGAAAACTTAGAAAAGTGTGGTAGTTTCTTTTTCTCTTGCTTATGTTATGGCATAAGATATTTTCGATTAGCAGCATGTTTTTGCTTAGAAGCTGACTTCCTTTTCAAGCTTTCCTGTGGTTTTCCTCAGGTAAATAACAGCCAATTGAATTTCTAGTGACAAATTTGTAATGCCATTTGAGCTTGGGACTCAAAGGGACCAAGTTGCAGTCCTTAAGAACTGTGCTGCTTTGCCCCTCTTTTCTTCATCTCTGTTTCATAACCGTCTCCAACTTCAGCTTGAGCTGTGTCAGAAAGCAGAGGTCATTACTGAATCAGGGTGTTCCTAGTTCAAAATAGAAGTATACTATTTATATCCTACCATGTTTACCATCTGACAGCTTCCTGTGCTCTCCCAGGACTGATTTAAGGACGGTGGTTTAATTGCTATTGCACGGTTATGTGTATCACAGAAGTTACTATTGCAGTTGAGTACCTCAGCAGGAACAACAAGGATTGACTGCTGCTTGTTTCTCAGCCAGCTTTCTTCACTCCAGGAACTGAATTCCATGTTTGCTAAAGTTGATTTAAAGTTTCCATTATTTTCAGAGAATATCATGTCAAATTTCAGGGTGATTCTTCCAGCCAAGAACTGTGCCAGTGTTATATTTTAGTTATTTAGTTTACTTCACAAGCCCTGCTGTTAGTGCCTTTCTCTACTTTATGCTTTCAATTCTCTCACCTCCTTAATTAGATTTGATCTCGTAGGTGCATCACCTGAATGTAAATGGTAATTGGCTTTGCAGGCTGGGCTTTGTTTGCTTCTTTATGTGAATTCTCTCCATAAACAGCGTTCAGCACTGATCCATTCTTTTTTTATGTCTACTGGAAAATACCACTCCAAGAAGAGTGTGAAGAGACATAAATGACCCACTTGCTGTCCTGTCAAAAGCATAGGTAGATTTAATTTACACCAGAAACTGACTGGAAATTGAGGCTGTTTCTGAGAGCCCTCTCCTTCCTTTGTTTCCTTTCTAGCTTCACTTCAGATTTTTGTTTCATTTTTTAAGCTCTACATAAATTTTCACACTGGATTTCCTTCCCTGTTATTAGCAGCCAGCCCACTGATCAGGCACCAGGGTTGCTGTCTTGCTAAGTTTGTCTATTGTGTTGGAATCAGAAGTCAAATATGTGATAATAAGTATAATATACTTCTAAGTGTTGTTTAGTGGGTAGATGTACATTGTGAAGACCTTTCTTGTCTCCAATCTGTGATGAAGATGAATCATTCTTTGGGGAAAGGTTATAGTCATGTTGTAAATCACATTCTAAAAGCGAAAAATAATAATAATAAAAAAAAAAGATCCAGCAGTGATAAATAACTACCATCTGGAATCTGAACTATATAATTGTATTATGATTTGTCATCCACATAAGATAAGCTTTGAAGAATGTTTAAGTTGAAGGCATAGGCACAGAGATACCAAATGTGTTAAGTACTTGAGGTACTGAAGTTCAATGAATTAGAACAATGTGTTCCATGTGAGGTGGAAAGACTCCCAGAACCATGACAATGGAATTCCTTGCAGCACAGCTGTATGAGAGTAGTTAAGCATTGGGAGAAGCTGTAGAGTAGGTTTTACATTGTTTTAAAAAAATAGGCCTCACTTTAATTATTTGACAAGTGGATTTACATCAAAAGAAGCCCTCAAATGTCTCTTGTGATTTAACTTCAGTTGATGTATCTCCAAGGTCAGCAATGGATGCAGATGAGCTGTGTACGGGTTTGTCTAGCTTTAAGAAGTATGTGCTGCTGAAAATTAATCTCTTCTATGACTCAAAGAAAAGAAACAGAGATTGCTGAGAAAAGACATGGGAAGAAAGCAAGATAATAAAGACAGCTAAGCAATGGGAAAGCAGTGAAAAAAGCAAAATGCCTTTTGAAATAACTACTCTGAATCAACATCACATAAATCTCTGCTTCTGCCAGCTACCCACTCACTTTCTCTTTTAATAGAAGGAGTCATCATGGTTCTGAAACAAGTAACATAGGGAGCCGTGGATTTTCTAAGGAAGTGAGTTTCCTGTCTTAGTGGGTTTTAGCTTGCAAGACTGACTTAGTAATGGATTTGATTCCTCTAGGGTGTATATAACATATCAAGATGGTGGAAGCAGGGGTATTTTTATTTTTCCAAGGACACTCCTCCAATACAGAAGTGACGCTTCAGAAATAGCTTTATTATTTCCTTTCTGAATACATCAGTAATAAAACTTAGTTCTTAATAAACTCTTTTACTGACATTCATTTAGTCTCACAATGCTTCTGTGATACAAATCTGTAGATATAAATCTGGCACACCAGATAAGACAGTGGGTGGTTTGTCCATTGCCTATCAACAAGGCTTGGAGTACAGACATGTTTAGAACTTAGACAAACCTGGTACTGATTCTTGTGCTCGTTGCTTGTAGCCAAACTGTCTGGCAACCGAGATGTGTCTGGGGACAGACACACAGGAGACTTGTGAGACTTGCAGAGCTGATTTGTTTTCTGAGAAACCACTTAGGTGACTAAAACCAAAGATGTGTTTTGCTGACAGCTGTTATTTCCCTTCCTTTCTTTTTAGCTCGTCTTGCCGGAGTACTCTATCCATAGTCTTTTCTGCATAATGTTTTTATGCGCTCAGGAGTGGCTCACACTGGGGTTAAATGTTCCTCTGCTTTTTTATCACTTCTGGAGGTAAGCCTTTCTTTATATCCTGTCTCCTTGTTAGCCTTGCTTGACAATTCAGTGCACATGAGACGATATGAACAATGAAGGACAATGATAGGAGTATGGATGAATATTTTTGCCCAGAGGCTCATGCCCATAAGCAGCTGAAACTTACATTTCCAGTGAAAAAGGAAATTTTTTTCATGAAAATTTAGGGGACATATATAAATATATGTATATATATGTGGCTTTCACTTACTAACTTAGCTAAATATTCCAGAGTGTCACGATGCACACACTACAACTGAATGAAAACATGGAAACTAAATAGGCTGGAATCTGAGTGTGGAACTTGGACAAGCTCTAAATACTCACAGATGGGGAGTTGTAAGACAGTTCATGTCTGAAAGAGCTTGGACCTATTCATTCAGCCCTAACAAGGAAACTCCACTGGAGTTGTGAACTAGAGACTGGGCAGATTGACAGATTTTTGCATCTCATCTTTTTTGGCAGCTTTGATGTTTCTTCAGTATAAAATAAGTTGTTTCTGTGCAGTAGGGAATCTCTGTTCTGCAAAGAATTCTCTCTTAGAGACTCTTGGAGTAGGGTTTGCAGTAGGTGAAGGACTGGGGTCTTCACACTGCACGTGTGAAGAAGTGAGGGGTGTTTCCACTCTGGGTCTCTGATCTCTGTTTATATTCACTGAGGGGTTTTCAGAGTTGCTTAAGTAAGACCTGCTGTTGTTTTCCAGACAGGGAATACAGGTGCTGCTGCTGCTGCTTCATCTTCCTCTTCATTCTAGTGGAGGATCAGCCTTCTATTGCCTCTGAAAATAACTAAGAGACATCAGTTTTTGTGGTTGTCAGTCTGGAGTCTTCCCTAATTTTGCATTTTCCCAATGTTTGTAAAAGCACAGATGATTTTTGTCTGTCAGGGTTTCTTTGTGTTACAAGGGTACATATGGTTGCAGTAGAATAATTCTGTAAAGAAGTCAAAACCATCATCTCAACCAAGAACTAAAAAATAATAGCTATAATAGCTTTTTTACACTTTTTTTTTTTTTTTTTTTGCAAAAGCTTGGTAGTAATGCAGAGTCATGTGATAAAGTTTATTATTCAGAAGTCAGAGTGCCAGTATAGTTCTCAGAAAGGTAAATGAAGTGAAGCAACAAGTGGTTTTCTCCCTATTGTTTGTCTGCAATAAAAATAACAATGTTTACTAAGGGTTAACAACTAAAGTGTGACAATAATACTAATTTGAAAAGTTTCTGGAAACAAATATGTCCAAGAGGAAAATAGACAGACTCTAAGTAATGATATCATCCTTTGGAGAGAACTTTTGATTCTCTCTTTTTTTCCATGATTCTCCATATGCTTTGCTATAAGTACACCATAACTTCTGCTGCTTTAACCACAGATAGTTTTGGGTCCATTATGTAAAGTTCTGCACAAATCCATGGGAAGACATTGTGTAATATCTTCATTTCAGTGGAGATAATTAAGGAAGGTTTTACCTGTGGTCTCTGTAAAAGAGTTTGCAACCTTATTAGAGATTGTAAGTGGATGTGACTAACACTGGAAGGGAGGAAGGCAAAGTTATTTTGAGAACAACTACTGTCAAAATTTGCTGCTGGTCACTTGTTTGAGGTTTTTATATCTATCTGTCTGTCTGTCTGTCTACCTATAAGCAATCAGCAATCCTGAGTGTTTACTATGTCAAAGCAACAAGAATAACAATATTTTATCTGATTTGTGCTGATCTTAAAACAGTTTATTAACTTTGATGAGTTCTTTTATTTTTTTTGTTTGCTTTTGTTTTTTACTGTAAAAAAACTGAGATAAAAGTTCCTTTGCCAATGAAGTTTTGTCACGATTTTCTCAAACATTCAGTCATTGCTGAGAATAATTAGGTATTTCTCTTATGTAAGAAGAAAAACATTTTCCAAATAAAATTATTCAGATGATAAATTTCTGAGCAGTGCCACATGCAGAAAACCTTAGTCAGCCGGCTCTTATATTATTCCATATTGCTCTTTTTCCTTTTCAGAATTGGAGGAATTTAGCTACCAGCTGGTTGAGATTGTTACCTTTCATCATGACTGAAATCAGTTGTGTAGGTGCAGCTAAAGCCCAGTAATCCTTCCTGCATGCTATGATCACAAGCCACCATGTATTGTCACTCACATATGTAAGTTATTAGTAAGCCCAAATGAACTATACAGGAAGGAGGAATGCTTCAATCTAAAGAATTAATAGAACACAGAGAGTCCACATTCATTAATTGCTTGGTTCTATGAGAAAGGACTACTTAGACTAGCATCCTGATATTAACAATGTCTGGAAATAGAGAATTGAAAAGAAAGGGAAATTCCCCCTATATCACGGAAGATGGTAGTCTTCTGAGCTGGTGATCAGGAGGGTGTATATCTGCACATATTTAATATAGAATATCATAGAGTTATTCCTGATGTCTTCTCCTGCTCTTTCAGGTACTTCCGTTGCCCGGCAGACAGTTCAGAGCTAGCCTATGATCCACCTGCAGTCATGAATGCAGATACCTTGAGTTACTGCCAGAAAGAGGCCTGGTGTAAGCTAGCTTTCTATCTCCTTTCCTTCTTCTACTATCTCTACTGGTAAGTCTGGTCATTTCATTAAGAAAATAATAGCTGCTTTTCATTTCACTTGTGAAATTGTATTTAGGAATGACTGGAACCCAACTGGCCAGTTCCTTTAGTCTATAAAACTTGGTTCTCATGTTGATTCAGGAAGGCAAGCTCAGTTACTGCTGACACCTCAGTACTGAATATTGTGTTTATCTGAGGCCTGAGCCAGGCCCTGGGGCCAACCCAAGGAAATAACTTTTGCTCTGTATAGTCACTTAGGCTGGATGAAATAGCAAATGTTATATTAATGGTATTACGTCAAATAAAAAATTTTAATGGCTTTATGATTCAAGAGAATCATAAGAAAAATACTGTACCTGCTGGTGTAGTGATACTCAAGATGGTAAATAAATGGGTGGGCAGATGTTGGGTGGGAACACGGGAGGCACCGTGCCTGTAGTCATTTCTACAGGCTCCCTTTCATGACTGGGTAAGCCTGTGCATGGTCCAAACCCCTAATTAAAGTACATTCATAGAGATATGCACCCTAGTTGTGTGTTGTCCCCCCTGCCTCTGTCAGCTGCCAGATGTTCTCAGTGCACAGTCACAAATGCCCAGTGCACAAACATGTGATGATCATATTTAAGGTAAGGCCTTGGCAGAAACCCTGTGCTTTTAGTCATCCCATAATCACCCCATAAAAACTACTCGACAACAAACTTTAACACACTTTTAAATGGAGCTGATGTTCTGTGATGCCTTTATTCTATTCCTTCTTCCATAATGGATTTGCACCAAGTTGCCTCTTCCAGTCTTGCCTGTTGTCATCCCTCTGCAAGGCAGGTTTGTGTGCTGCTGGAAGAAGAGAAATGTTATTTCTCCTCTGATTATTGTTCTGTTATCTGTTCTGCTGTCCCCCATATCTTGAGGAGTCACTGCTGCAGGTTGTTGTTTCTCAACATTCCTTTTAAATACTATTGAGAACAAAGTTTTCTGTCCACCTCTGTGTGTGTATGTGCCTGTGTCTGCATATGAGAGCCAGAAGCTGGTAGGGGCCTAATTCACATGAAGATGGATATGGCATGACCATCTGAGTAGAAGTTTAACAGCCAATAGCTTTTTGGGTTTAGGCTGAGTACCTTTGCCTGTCCTCTTCATGGGGCTGAGGGTGAAAAGCATGGAGTTATGCTAGACAAGCTCTGTTGGTAGTGTAAGGAGAGAGGGCAAGTAATGGCTGGAGAGAAAAGTATTTTTAACTCCCTGTTTTTGTGTTGGGATCAAAGTCAGCTGTGTAGTGTGGTCTAGCAGTTCTGCTGGGACTTTAGTGTTGTGCAGCTTCCTCTGAGCCCTGCTTTCTTCATTTTAAAATGTGGCTATAATCCAAAATTCACTGTCTGGTGCTAAATAAAATAGTATACATTACATACAGTTTTACAGTGCTTTCCTGGTATTGGCAGAATTAAAATGGCAGTAAAATGGAGCTGTGGCAATATACTGTGTTTTCTTCACTTCTTGGAGTTGTATTTAGTATGTATGGATACACACCAGCTGGTGGCTGCATTTTATGTTTCTTCTACTGCACAGAATTTTTTTCCGAAGAAATCAAAACAATGCAGTTTTGTGAAAAACCTTGCCTGCCCTGCTGAGAGTTGCTGGTTGAAGTTTTGAAGATCAAACACGCTAAAGCAAAATGGTTTTGTTTCTTCGCTGTTCAAATTGAGACATCAGACCGAGCTTTAAAAAGCTCAAACACAGCTTGTGGTGCAGTAGAATGTCGATAATGAATTTGTTATTTCTTGAGTGCCTTTTGATACCCATCTTGAATGCACCATAATTAAGATGCTTTAGAGAGATAGAAAGAATGCAAAGGAAAGCACAGGCCATTACAGTCAGACCAGAGGAACCGACAGCAAAGGGTTGTAAAAATCAAAGTGCTCTCTATGCTTCAAAAGGGTACTTTCATAATGTGTCTTTCTTTTACATTCAGCATGATCTACACTCTGGTGAGCTCTTAACTGGAAGATCATCGTTAAAGACTGAAAACAACAAAGGCTGGAAGTGCAAGGACGAGTGAACAAGTGATGCATGATTAAAAAACACCACGAGGAATACTTTGAACCCAAGCAGTAAACAGAGTATGTGAAAGCAAGACCCAGGAAGAAGAAGCAGATGACCGTGGGAGAATGGCTGAGTTAATTGTTTTTATCTCCTGTTTCTCAATGTATTGCATAAAATTACTTTCAAAACCCAAGAAAACAAAAAAAAATGCAACAAGGTGGACCAAGTTACACAACTATTCACCTCTCCAGGGATAATGCTGCTTGGTTTAGTGGAGTCATTATAAACTATAGTCCCTACTGTCTTCCAGGGAGCAAAGTTTCTTTTCTTCAGGACTGTTCTGGACTGAGGAAGCAGAGGACAAGATCATCTTACACAGAAAGAAGATCTATACAACACATTCTGAAAATGAGCACTGAGTGGACTTCAGATAAGCTGTATGACTGTCCTGCAGGGACATTCACATGACACTAAGCAAACAGGGATGTCAAATCTCATGGAACTGCTTAAGTAGTTTTGTTTGGGGTTTTTTCCACCAAAACAATAACAAAAGAATTTGCAATTGCAGTGTTCTGTTTCCTGATTATATGCTATTCCAGCAGGTGAACATCCAGTATATTTCTGTTCTTCATTTGTGATACACATAGAGTGATATGTATAAATACCTTGGGTCTGACCCAACCATGCCAAGCACTTATCAGAATAGTGTTCCTCTGACTGCAAAAAAAATCTGAGGTAAAAGGTGCATATATTAAGGAGGATTGTAACATAGGTATTATATTCATCACAATGCTGGATAACAAATACTGGACCAGCTAATCATGGTCTGTAATTCTGTTTTGCAGCTTTATATCTGCTGTAAAATTTAAGCTGGAACAAATACACAAAATGTTTTTGTCTTGTATGATGTTCGTACTGAAAGTTGTTAATTTTTTAATAATTTAAAAGTTTTTAAATTTTATCATATAATTCTCATTTAAATTCGTATATATGGGCTGCTTATATATATATATATATATGTATACTCAAATACACATCTTCGTAAATACTCACAATCTGTTTACATGTTAGGTTAATCTGTCAAGATCAAAGGCATCAAGTGTCCAGAACTGCTGCTAAATGTATTTCAGTGCTGAACCTTGTGAACTGGGGCTTGTTCCCTCCAAGTCACTGGTGCTCTGGGTAGCAGGCAAGCCTGTAAGTTCAAGACTAACACCAGTGCCCGCACAGACAGTGCTTGGATCTTGCCTTGTGGATGAGCTGACACTCGGGTGCATCATCAGCAGGGATGCGGCAGAGAACGGTGCAGGGAGGCCCATCTGTACCCCAGAGTGGTTACAGCTGGGCTTGTTAGCACAAGCTCACTGTCAGCCCAGCCACATTTCATCTGGCTGCTGAGGGCCAATAGAGTGTTCTTGTGTCCAGACTCTAAGGCCTTGTTAGTCTGGGCACAGGACTTCAGCAGGGGAGGTGCAGTCCCACATTCACCCTCCGTGCTGACGTGCCCTGTTTCAGAGCACGGTGCAGGAGCAATGGCTGCGTAAGTCATCCCATGTCTGGCAGGTTCCAGACTGAGCTGGAGTTACTGTATGTGTACAGTGCCAAGACTCTTTCTGGTTTATCTACATTAACAAAATTAAATCCTGTTAGCCTGCAAAGCCCAGCATCTGCATGCAAACTGTCTGCTCCTGGGCTGTGCCAGCTCTGGAGTCACACCTGGACATTGCTTGGAAGAGTGCTAGCTGGCCTGAGCAAACATTATACCAGGGTCATTCTAACAGTATTTAGGTGATGAAGTTGTCCCAAGGGCTGACATTCTTTGATTTACAAGTACAGACATAGCCAATAGGTCTTACTGGATGTAGTTTAACTTCATACAATGTAGCATTCCCAGTTCTGGAATCATACAACAGGGCTGACAAATCGGATTGCTTGGAGAGCTAATTTGGCCTCTTAAAGCTCCTAAGTTTGGATTGCACACACTACAGAGGTGGCTAAACTGCTCTTGAAATCACACTGGCCCTGCAAGCAATACAGACATGTTTGCTTTGAGTGTGCTTGAGCTAAGAAACTTCACTGGATCATTACAGAGCTAAGTGATAAAGCTCTGCTGCTGTGGTATAATTAATGCACAACCCATAAAAAGCTGATGATTGTGACTGAACCTCTTCTCTACAACCTAACTAAAGCATCTAGTTCTAAGGAAGTACAGGGACTAGATTCACAAGAACAAATCACAGTGAATAACTTCTAGGTATCTTGCTACCTCATAGAACTCTGAGCAGGCAACTGAATCTTTCCATGCATTTTCTAGGGGGCATAGGAGATGAAAAGAAATTATTTCAGGTTTCCTTTATTCCAGATGTGTGCTTTAAAGTCAGTTTGATTAAAAGGCTTGGAATTTTTTTGCAAGTTTGGATGGGTGAAAGTGTGATCACATCTTGCCTGGAAACACACAATTTTTAAATACTGAGATTCAGGCATGAGCTGAACTGCTAGCAGGTCTAGTGTTTGCGTACAAGTCTGGATAGAAGCTCTGTGAGTTTTTGTAACTGGCATTGGCATGTAATTCTTGACTTTGTACAAGAAGCAGTTGCATTTGTGGGTCTTCTGAATGTACCTTCAGGTGAATTCAAGGACACAATGCTTGAATGGACATGCTAGGTAATTTGAAACAGGTTCTCTATTTCAGGCAACTTCACCAGTATATTTATCAAACTCCATTTGAAAGCAGAACGCTTTGATCCTGCTACTGCTTTGAACAAGTGTTTCCATGATCTCACTGCTCAGGTACTAGAAAGTTCTTCTGCATTTCCAGAGTAAATTTAGTCTTGGATAATTTATTCCACTTGCTTTTGAGCCCACATTAGCCTAAATACACCTTCTCTCATGCTGCTTAAATCTTCAATATATAGAGAAAGCAGTCCTTTTCAGCCTCCATTCTCTTAGGAGTGAATGGTCTCACATCCTCCTATAGAAAAGCTCTGCATTCCCCACGTGTTCTTTAAGGGATTCCTCTGTTGTCTTTCCAGTCAAATTAATCTTTCCTAAGAGTGGATGATCACAGCTGTTCAGAGTATTCTGGCGAATATGTTACTTTAACTAATCTTTACTGTGAATGGACAATGTAAGCTAACATTTCCAGTTCTTTTTAATAATCCTTATTCAAAATAGTGATCACACTGCTCTCAATAGCATTTTGTTTCTTTTCAAGATAAAGCTTAATTTAAAGTCAATGGAAAAATGTTCAATATTAGAATATTTTCCCCTTTATTGAATTCAGTGAAACTTCTCCTGAGCAGAAATAGTTTATGAAACTTGCCAAAGCAGTAAATGGAGGAAGTTTCAATGTAAGACAGGCGTCGCTGACCCAGAACTCAAGACCTTCTAAGGTGTCTGCCAGTTTCTAGAAACTGCAAGTGCTCTGGACATCACAGACAGCAGAGTAAGATACAGCCCTCAGCATGTTCCTTGCTCTGTGTTGTTACCCAGGAGGCTGCAGTATCATGCTGGGTATTCATATATGGTGGATGTTCTTAAGACCAGATTTGTCCTTTTCTCTGTTAGACTTGTCAGCCATGGGATATGAGAAGAAGCACAAACAGAGGAAGGAAGAATGAAGGATAAAAGACAGCTGTTGCCCTTTTAATCCCTCACCATGTATGTGACTGATTACAAGCTAAGCATACTTCACCCAGGGGGTGGCTGGGCACTGGAGCAGGCTCCCCGTGGAAGTGGGCACAGCACCAAGTCTGACAGAGCTCAAGAAACATTTAGACAATGCTCTCAGGCACATGGTCTGAGTCTTGGGGCTGTCCTGTGCAGGTCCAGGAGCTGGACTTTGGTGATCATTGTGTGTTCCTTCCAACTCAGGATGTTCTATGATTCTACTTTAACCAAAGCAAGGGAAGTAAAAACTGCATAGTTGTTGATGAAGAACAGAAAAAATATGCTGTGATCTTTGGTCACAAGGAAGTCTCTTCCCCATGTAACACTTTTAAGGGAGAAATAATCTATGCTATCCCTTTTTGTCTCTAGATCCTCCTTGTTGGTTGGTGAAGGCTTACAGATTTCCTCCCCAAGCCAGTTTCCTTCCTGTCTCTTTTCCTGAAAAGGTGAATGTTATTACTTAGGCACAGCAATCCTCTGCTCTTCTCTTACATGCTCTGGTGATACATCTAGATCCCAGAAAAGCCATGGGAAAACACATCCTCTCCCATTGCCGCTTTGAGCACATGCTTAAGTGAGTATTCATTTTCCTCCTTTGTACCATCCATAAAGTGAGAAAGATGATACCTCACCTGTGAAATATTTCCATACATGTAGTACTCTTTTTCCACCCCCGCCCATAACTGTTGAATCTGCTGAAAGGAAAAAGGCAGGAGATAGAAAAAAGGTGGGAGATGATGAGATATGAATGAGCTGCTTACCCAAGAATGAGCTACACAGTGAGCTGGCCTGTAGCTGCCTGTTTCCTGGAAGGGATGGAAAGGCAGCCCCATTGTCAAGGTGTTGCTCCAAGGTTCTGCCCATCCTATTTATAGTCAGGTAATTGCAGTGATGCTGAATAAAATTGTTGCTGCTCTGACTATTTCAGTTTCAAATACAGCAAATCAGTGCTGATCGCAGAACGCTTCGCCTACAAATAATTAACTGTACTTAAGCTGTCAGAAATGTTTTTCCATCTGTTTCCTTGAGCCATACTCTTCCTTTTGCACTAAACCACTGAAAGTGGAAGAAAAAGTTCTTCAACCCACACCTTCTTACAGAAACTGTTCTGAGGTTGTTATGATCTGGCACTGCTGCTGGGGTCATGATTACTCATACATTATTAGCAGGGGTATTAACAATCAATTGCTTTTCTTTTCTCCATTCCATCTTCACACAGATATTTTTGCTAAAAAAAAATAAAAATGTACAGGGCATGATCCAAAATTCTTGAATGTAATGAATATTTTTTGTTATTTCCAATAGACTTCATTTAATGTTTATTACTCTAGAGTTATGTGGAAAACAGGATCACACTGGAAAGTCTCTAGAGTTTTGCTAGTAGGGATCCCATCCTTTAGATCTTGATATCACCTCGATTTAACTGAATTATGTTAATGGAAGAGGAAAATATATTTTTGAAGAATAAGGGTAACATTTCAATGCCCATGCCAAGCTGTCACAGAAAGTTATACCGACTTGGTAAAAATCTGACTTCATGGAAGTTGATGGAAATCATACCTCATGTGAACCCCACTTACCATTGTACAATTTCTACCAAGAGGTCAATGGAAATCAAAAATAGGAAAAAAACCCTAAACACAATAAGTTTAGTTAATCAAAAATATTATTGGATGCTAGATAAAGCTTGGGTTGCTACAAATAAAACAGGAGATGAAAAGGTCAAAATAAAGTGAGAGGTTTTTTTTCAATCTTTGGGAAACAAACAAATATTAGACTGCCATCCATGCTGCACTGAACTTTACATTGGTGATCTCAGTCCATATTCCTGTCCTGGTGAGTTTTTTGATTATTCATTGCTCATGAGCACATTGTTCTGATTTATTTTTGTTCTTCTCAGTAATGCAGTTGTAGGTGGGAAGGAGGGAGAATTCTCCTCTGAAATACAGTATTCCCCTTCTTTTCTCCCAGATATCCTGTGAAAATGCTGTAACAAAATTCTGATGATGTGTTTAAAAGGTACACCTCAACTGAAGAATGAAGCTGTTTGCTGCAGATAATATTATGATGCAATTTAATAAACCACAGTTCTGGAAATCCTTTTAAGTGCTTACACACTTAAAGTAGTTATTTTATTACCTCTAATTGCTGGCCAACTTCTCATGTAAGAGAAAATATACTTCTGTGGCACAATTCCATGACTTTCTTTGTAGTCAAACTCTCAGTAAAGGCTGAGGAATGTGAAGTGCTTTTTAATTTTTTTTCTAATAATGAGATTCCGTATTTTGGTAATATGTTGTGGAAGTGGAATGAAGCATTAAAAAGCCAAAATATCTTATTTAGTCTAAATTTTGAAGAGGTGTTCCTCCTCTTCTCCCACAAGTTATTCCTCCTATCACCAGTCTACTGACAGATCTGAAGAAATCTGCGTGTCCCACTGGTCTGACAGTTTCAGTCTTTTTAAACAGATTTGGAACCACTGAGCATTAGCATGAAACACTGACTGGAAAGCATAGCTCCTACTGACCACCCCAAGATTTATGGAAATGTCTTAAATAATGCAGAAGTAATTCAGTCCTGTGGAATAACTCTCACCTGTGCATGGTAAAGTAAAGTACCAATCAAATAATAATACAAGCCATGTAGTACAAGCAAAGTGGGATTTCTGTCTGGATTTCTGTCTGTGTTCTATCTGTAATACTTTTTTTGGTAATAGAGTATTTTACGTGTTGTGAAAAGCAATATAAATTACAAGACCAAAGATAAACTGCAGCAGTAAACAAAGTTTTACCATAGTTATTTCTAAACCCTTCAAATACTTACTGTTTCTGACAGTTATTGACAGCTTGCAGTTACTGGGGGTGCATATTCTGATGTTAATATATTGTAGCTTTAGCAATACATTAATTTTCTCTTTTTGGAATAGGAATCCATGTTCCTTTCTAAAACATATTTAACACAATTTCAGACCTTACCTGACTCTCAGTATATAGAGAATTTAAATGTATTACAAAAAAATCCAAATAAAATGCAAATACAAAATACAGCAAACATGGCAGATTCTTTAGCAAATTTCTAGAGGGCCTTCTTATTCAAAGGAAATTTGATGTCATTTATTGTGGGTCTCTGTACTGTCAAAGGCTGCCAGAATGCTGCCATTGTCAATGACAGCAGTTCAGCAAGAATATGAGCAAGTGCAACCTCAGTTCCATCTTCCCAGATGCCCAGCCACATTTACTGCAGAGCAGATGACATCCACTTCATCACTTTGAATCCCTTGCCCTTTTAAAAGGTAAGAACATCACAGTGCAAAACTGTTCTTAGCCACCTGCAGCCAATGATGCTGACCTACCTTGCCCTTGCAGGCACACACTCCAAGTTGAAAAACACCATCAAGCAAGAGGAATTTTCACTGACCTGTTCTTGAGCTTCAGCTTTTACTATTTTGGAGTGGAGTTTTTGCTGGTGGGTTTTTTGTGTGTTTTGTTTGTTTGTTGCTTGTTTTTTTACTTGTTTTGTTTGTTTAATTTTGTGTCTGATAGGAAGATATGTTTTCTGTGCATAATGACCAGCATTGCTACATTGGTTTGGGGAGCCTTCTTCAAGCCCTCCCTTTTGCTTGGTGCATTTTGGTACATATGAAAGCACACTAAATCCATGTCTTTGAAATGTGTTTCTTCTCAGGTCTGCTTTTCAGTATTCCTGCCCTTTCAGAGCTGATTAGTTGCCCAGCCATAAAGAGCTGTATAAGTGAATTACAACGTTATATAAAATAACCCATGGAGAAGAGCTCTTAGCTGTCCTTTCTTACAGCATAAAAACAATGAGGGCACTGGAAGAAAATTGTGAGGCAAAGATGTGAAAAAAGAAAAGAAATACATGCCCAATTTTAATCAATGAACACTTTGTCACAAATTCTACAAAGATCAGGATGCCCAATATTCAGTATTGTTCCATTACAACCTATACCCTTATATAGATAGCAAACACTTCCATAGCTACATTTGAAAGAATAAAACTATAGGAGAGTTAGAAACCCAGAGCTTTCAGGAACCATTCAATTGCCAGTGGCTTGAGTTCAGCAGATTGTTTACCATATGACCAGCTTATCTAGTGTAAGGTATTTTCCACTTTGTTCTGAAATGTCTAGAGAAGGCTGCTCTCAGAGACAGCAGCTGTAGCCAGATGGACCATTGCTGTGTTTGCTCAAGGACTCCAGATTCTCTTCTTAAATGACCATAAATTCAGAACATTTACAGAACTGGAAACTGTGTTTCCAATTATTAACTTCTCTACACTGATAAAAACTTCAAAACCTCCTAAATTACTTTGGAGTGTCAGTGTAATTTTCACAAATGCTTGTCTATTTACTTAGGATCCTGAAAAACTCTAGAAAGTGAGAGGAAAGACTTGTCCACATACCAAGTTCAGTACTCAGGAGAGAGCAGTAAGAATTTGCCACATGGTAGCTCTTCCTCATCAGGTCTCTCAACTACAACTACAGCCTTGTAAAGTCTGCAGTTTCACAGGGACTTCACTGGAAGAGCCCACAGAGGAAGTTGATGCAGAATAGATGGTGCATTCTTTGGTCCTTTGTTGCTCCTTAGATTCCCTTTCCCAACAGAACCCTTAGACTCCTGAATTCTTCAGGCACTTTCAAGTGTTAGTTGAGTACAGTCTACTGACTTGTGTTAACTGCAGAGTACATGCTCTAGCCAGCTAACCAGAAAGGATATAAAAATAAGGCAAAGCCAGATAATTGGTTTTTAAGAAATGAAGTTCTCATCATTGAGTTATGATAACAGAGAAAATGAGAGTTCAGCTCTTGCCTGTTACACACCTTTCCTTTGTCACTTTGGGCAGGCACTTAATCTCTCTGCTCACAGTCTCACAACTGGAGGTGATTGTGCTTCCTTCTCCCTCATTTTGTCTGTCTTGTCAGTTTAGATTATGAGCTCGTATGAGATGGAGCCATTTCTTTCTCTGAGTAATGCCTTGCACTCTGTAGCTGAAATTGGAAATTACACGTCTAGATGGTATTATAATCCTAAATAAGTAATACTTTTTATCATGGGAAGAAACAACAGAATTCAATGGAATTAGTCAAAATGTATTTGTTCCACTGTTGCCAAGATTGGTGCCTGACCTGGTCTGTTGCTGTGCCTTAGGGCCTACTGAGAAACAGAAGTGTGTTTTAGCCTCTGGATGCATGTAATGCTGTAATTTGATGCTGCCAAAAAGCACTAAAATGTAAAGAATAAAATTATCCAAACAGCTCCCCATTTCAGTATTTTGCACCCTTCTAGTTCCTTTCTGCTCTACCCTTTTATCCTCTTCCTTTATCATACAGTGGCAGCCTGTTGTGTTATCTTTCAGTGTTGCATTGAAAACAAACCCAATGCTAGCTCAGACTAAAACAGTGGCACTGGTTCTAATCCAAATTATTCATCTGTGTGTACATTTATTTGAGAATAAAATTATCCTATTTTGGCTTTAACTGGGTACTGATGAAAGTCAGCTATTTTGACAGAAATCCTTCTCATACTGGAATATGAAATAAAGGCTGCATTTGTAGAGGAGTTTGATGTTTAAATGTGCATTAGCACAAATTCATTAGTAGACTAGATCAACAGCATAGAAGTTGCCTCAATGTGCCAAAGAATTATATGTTTTTATGGATATAACCCACTGCAGAACAGCAGAGCTGTGTTCACAGGGAACCTGTCCCACTTGCAAGCACTGGTGTAACCTTTCATGGTGTGGAGTCATGCAGGTCACTGGGGGCACTTGAATTTGCACTGCAGCAGCTGAGGAGTGTTCACAGGTTAACTCCACTGTGGGACCAGTGTTTCTAATCACCAGGGAAGCAAAGCCACCTGGGAAGCCAGTATATTAAACAGTGCCAAACTTCTGCAAAGCAGATACGTATTTTAACCCTTGTTTCTACCACCACAGTTTATATCAGCCTTGAATTTGGCCACCTCATATTGTGGTTCCAGAGCCTAAAGTTCAACCCTTCAGCAGACTTTTTTTATACTTATGAATATATTGGCTAAGACATTGCATAAGATGAACTCTAAAGGAATTCAAAGGGTTTTTATATCCTTTTACTGCCCATTTATAGGCCTTTAAATACTTTATTTTACTTCATGCTCCATGACACACACATACACACACAAAACATCTAGAAGTTAAATAAATTCTTGTCTGTTAATATAGGAACAAAGGGAAGTGCTCTTCTGTTATCTCTCTATATCTACCACTTACAGCAGGTCCAAATAGTAATATTACATACGGGATTATACTGAGCAAGAAGAGAAAGCCATATTTTTGGACCACAGAGGCTTTTCTAAGATGTTAATTTAAAATACATTTTTGACAAGTGCTGCTGGCAGGTTCGGAGTTGCTGCTGTAGGGTCATTGAAAGCCACACCACCTCAGGTCATTTAAGAGCCTCTTTCCAAGGGATGTTGAAGACACTCCCTGAATGTGTTCATTCCTTGACCCTTTGGCCTCAAAAAGTCCAGTTAACAAGGTCTACAGGAGAAAACTGATGCTCGTCCATCCTGCCTGTCATCCAGAGCACTGTCATATTTCCAGCAGCAGCCAGTGCTTTGGTTTGGAATGTCTGTGAAGGAATCTGTTGTATTTTGTATCATGGGTTTGCCTTACGAGAGCAGGCAATGTCCCTTTAAGTTAATTATTAAATAAGATTGTTAAGTTGTATTGGAAAATGTGACTCATTCTTTCAAAACCTATTGCCTTTGAGTAGAAGCAGTATTTATCCTCCAAAAGCTTCCTGAAGTGGTAGTGGCAGCAGCAGAATTTTAATGTAACCTCTCCCATTCATCATTTGAAGTCTACAACAACAAGCGATGAATCTTTGATGAACCTTGTCAAGCTTTCTTCGGATTGTAATAGCAGTTTTATAAGCTTCAAAGAAGTTCAGAGGCAATTTGCTGTGACTGTGTCTACTTTTTTTTCTCTATGAGCACTCAGCCCAGTGCTGAGCACTGACACATCACCGGAATAGGAAGTCTTGTCCCTGTGTTTCTGGTGTAAATGAAAAACTACATACTGGATATAACAAGTGTATTTTCCAGAGAAATCCCAATAAAATCTGCACGATTACAGAGATCATTTAAAAAAAAAATAAATTGTGTATCTGTATCTATAGGTATCGAAACAGATATAGATACAAATGTAGATCTTGTTGCTGTAGGTGTGATGAATCCATGGACAGTATCTAGAGACAGTCTCGTATCCTGGAGCACAGGGAGTAATTATGAATTGATGATGCTTTTTTCATTCAGTTGTGGGCCTCTGTTTTCTCTCTGCAGCATGTTTTGACAGCCATGAAACACACTTCTATCTCCAGCACATATCTTGTTTCCAGACCATGGTACAGATTTTATCAGAGATAAATAGTGTGTTCTCAAATGAGGACATTACTTTTGTCATTTCTTGTTTTGTCATCTTGTTTTTGTGCCTCGTTCTGCTAGAGGCTAGAGTCAGATCTACTGAGAACTCAAAGACCTGGAATTTGTTTACTGCAAACACAACCTTTGCAGTCACCAGTTGTTGACTACAAAAATAACTTGTCCTTTTAAAAGTTTGCCCTGGAACTTTATGACTTGCAGAAACTGGATATAGTTTTTCACCTGGATTCGGGCATATCTGCATGGCTGCCTTGTTTCAAGACTCTCATGAAGACAAAGCAACTGATCTGCAAAAGACTTGGCACTCTACAAAGCCCAAACAGAGCAGAGCTGCTTTGCCATGTCCTTGCTAATGACTGGGGGCAATGGGCTCTTGAGACGACTCCATCCTGCCTTGCTGATTCTGACTGCTGGAGTGATTCTCAAGGGGAGCTGCAAGTAGCTGGACCAGGCTGAGATCAGCTTTCTTGTTATGTTAAATGATGGGCTACTCTGCGAGCTCTAGTTTTGTTTCTCCAGTGTTTCAGTTCAGCAATATATCAAAGTGATTGGGTCACACTGGGGAGGTAGAGCAAAAACATACAAGTTGTTTAATGGTTTTCTGCCAGTTGGTAGTGAGGCCACAGTATCCTCATATCCACTCAGGGCAGACAGGTGTTTATCAATTCTACCCAACTGTGAATATTCCAGATTCAGTCACTGATGACTTAAGAGGCTGTATGTGCGGAGGTGAATTTATCAGGAAAACTGTGTCATCAATAGTGGGCAAAAGAGGTGACCAAATGATAATTGAAGTGATATGTTCTCTTTTAAGTCTGACTTTTGAGTGTGTGGTTTCTCCAGAATGTTCAGGAAACTCTCATAGTGTTGGTATTTGTAAGTCATTTGCCTGTGATTAGTGATCCCTCTTCACTTGAAGATCCAGCTTATGGGTTGGATTTTTGATCCACTTATGATCAGTTGTGGTGGCTGAACTTCTAGTTTTTTCTCCTTGTTCCTTCCTGAAAAGCTTCCTCCATTGCCTGTCTTCTCAACTTCTGCCAGGTGATGTCTGGAGCTACAACTTTTCACAAAAAAATTGGAATTTTGAGTATTTACATGAACTGTCCATGCATAGCTCAGATAGCAGGATCCCAGGAAACCAGAATATGGATGAGGTGGATTATGTTCCATGTCTTCACTGCAGGTAAAGTAGAGTGATCTCATCCTGTGATAGATGCCAATCTTTGGAAACCCTAAGCCCTGTGAAGTGCCTGGGATGCTGGTATCATGCATGTTCATACCTGACTGTTCGTTCTCCCTGCCCAGCCCAATAACCTGTTTCCTACAGTGTCCAGGGTCTTGGAGGTACATCTCACAGTCCATTAACAGATGTGTTACAATCTGTCCTTCATCTGAAGTTTCAGTCTGACCTGCTATGGTTGGAAACTGGTGCAAGTCCCTGCAGCCTGGAGTAAATATTCCTAAAACTTTAATTATAACTATTTTTTTTAAATATATGCAAATATCCAACCGCTTTTATTCTAACTAATTTTTTTGGATTTATGTTGCCATGGGCTCTAGAATTGTGTTAAGTGTTGTTTGGGGATAAAAAAAATAAGTTACTGCTTTGGAATATAATTCAAATTTCATTGTGAATCCTGATTCTCTTTGTTTATGAGATTGGCAAAACAGAAGTTCCTGATATGTCACCTTTACAATACTCATTATCAAATTCTTTGATGAACCACATCATCCTCTTTTCTTAGAGAGCAACACCAGAATTCTAAGCATTTCCACACCTATTTTCCTATGCTTCATCTCAGCCTTTCTCCCTCTCTGTGATACCATATATGCATGTATTTTTAGTTTGGGTGATTTGAACAATGTTTTTGTATTCTCTGTTATTCATCATTCTACTTCACATGTTACTGTGAATGTTTTGCTTTTTTTTTTTTAATGTCTAAATTACAGCTGTCATGGCAGAGGTCTTCTCTGAGCTCTCCAACTCTGATAGCCAGGTGGGCACATATCCAGTTGGGCAGATTGAACTGAGATGTCCAGTTGGACCAATTCCTTATTTGGCTTTGGAATCCCAAACAGCTGCTTTTGAAACTGAAATAAGCTGTGTGTTAGCCTTTGCATCATACAATCTGTTGACCAAGCCATTGTAGGCCACCATTTTTGCCTGTGATTCTGCAGTAGAAACATTATTTCTGACAAGCCACCTGAAAGACACATACACCCTCAAATGGAAGTATTGCTCATCCCAGTTTCTCAGGTCAAGAGGTGCAGCTTCGTAAGATGGAGAGGATAGAAGGAACACAGAAGAAAATTAACTTTGGAGGGAAGCAGGACAGTATGAAGAAAGTATAAATTCTGAACCCATTGTATAGTCATAGCAGAGAAACTGAAGTATTTAGTGGCCCATCAATTTACCTGACCAGAGGTGTCTGCCCATGACTGGAGTTGCTTTTCTGGGTCTCATTGCAGAGACTTATCAGTAACTACCCAAGCCACTTACCAAGCTGCTTAGCACCATTTTCTCTTCTTGAAGGAACTGCCCCTCCTGTCTGCTAAAAAGGTGAGTTTGTATGTGTGTTCTCTATTCCACATCAGTGGAAAATACCAGCTTACATTTCCCAGCCCTGTGAACTAATGTTGCCTGGGGACCTGCACACATCTGCTGCCTCTGCTACTTCTGCCTTGGTGCAGGCTGGGTGACCACAAGCAGAAACATTTGAATTCATGGCAGGTTAAGCTGCTGGAGCAGGTTCAGCTGCTGGAGCTCCCACTGGAGTCATTAAACACCCAAAATGGAAAGTAATTGTTGCTTTTCTGGCATTCAGGGCGCCGTGTACTAGGTGGAAATGGGAAAAGGCATTCCAATAAAACCAAAACTATCCTGGCCTTAGACTCTGGACTGAATATTTTTGGAGTCAGAGCATTTGGATCATCTTATCAGTCTCTTGTTGCTGAGTCTGGAAGGGAAAATTCAGGAAAAAGCAAAAAATCTGTTCTTCCCAAAGAACAATTTCTGTTCCTCCAGTCTGAGGAGGCTGGTTTGTTTTAATAATCAATCTTATGGGTAGGTGGTCATCTGAGCAGACCTGAATCTACCCTTTTTTGAGGTAGATTTTCTGTATCATTGCTGCAAACTTGAGAAGCAGATGAACTGTTGTAGTCTGGCACAGGTTCACTATGTGATCATGGTCAGATGGCCTAACATTTCTACGCTGCTGTTGTTTCATCCTTACCATGGGGATCAAGATATTGTGTCTTGACCCTGCATTATAAGGTTTATCTGTAGCTTGTAAAGGAATTTGTATATGTTGAGTGTGACACATTTCACTTACGAAAGAAATCTTTTTCTAAGGCAGAGAAGCAGCATATTTGAACATTTAAATACTTGACAGGGAAGCCTAGGTTTATTTCTGATTATCCTAATGACTTATTGTCAATGAGGCATCACTTCATTTTTAGGAACACTGATTTTGCCCTCTCTCCAAAACTGAGTTAATGTTGAAACATCTTATTTTGTAAGGAATAGGGAAATTTCCATATGGAAAATATCAGAGAGGATATTATCGGTATCCCAGCTCACAAATGCTGTGTGCCTTGAAATCAAAAGATTTTGAATGGTTAACAAGTCACGTTTCTTCTTATGAATTCTGCCTTGGCAGCAGAAGCCTTAAAAACAGCACTGTTAAATGAATAGCATTGTTTTTAAGAGATTCTAAGTCCTTATTTTCATAATAGCCCAACGAGTTCATCAATTCAGATCCTGTTTGCAAGAAACCTAATGCATTTTGTTAGCACTCAGAGAAGTGTATAGACCTGTGGGTTGTGACACATGGCACAGAAGTTTTCCAGGTCTGACTGCACAATAGCACCCAGATGCTAGTTGGCTGACTGTTATCAGAATTACCTAGTTTTATTCACATTCGTCAAGTGAAGGGGGAGATAACTGTTGTAAAATAGTGCTCCTGTAATCCTCTGGTTCAGGTTGGTGAAGTTAATTCACTAGAGAATCTGTTTGAGAATGAAAACTCAACTAATATTGGTGCCTGGCACGTGATCACTCATTTCAATTACCAAAGTGCAATTTTTGCTCTGAGCAGCACAGCAGGTTGACTTCTGACTTACAGAAACAATTTCTAATAGTGGATCAAAAATGAGTTTTTTCATACTCATTTCTGGAGTATTTAATTTATTGGACAAGTTGGGCTTTCACAGCGATACAGCAATTTCATTATATTTTTAGCTCAAAAAAAAAAAAAAGGCAGTTGAAAACAACCCCCCCATGACATACTAGCTATTTATTATGCTGTGAGAAAGTTTGGCTGAAATCTTGGCAAGTCTTTAAGGGCATGTTATGGTTCTGTTCTCCAGATTTTGAACGGTGGCTCCCACAGTGGGACTGGGTCATTCACACCAGTGATGTGCGAAAGCCAGTACGTCCAGGGCTCTTTCAAATGCTGGGGTAAAGAAAATAATTGATTTAGAGTTGACTTGGTTTGTATTTGGTTGCAAAAGCATCTAATGTATTGTAGGAATAGCAAGTCCCTTCCTACTTCCATACTAGAAAATGTATTAAAAACAACATCTATAAACTTTACTATGACTTGTGCCCTGACACTGTGATGAGAGTAGAATTGCTGTTAATTTTGTACATTAAATTTACTGTCTGAGCCCAAGCTGTGATAGATGCCAAACAACTCAATTTTACGTCTCTGTTCTCAGAAAACCATTTCAATTTCACAATAAGACCAAACTATTCACTGTGTTATTTGTAATTTGAGAATATCCTGCCTTGGGCCCTCATGTGGCTTTCTTGTTTCCAAGTGGGAAAGGTTTATAAATACTCCCTAGATACAGGAGGTGAAAAATAAGAAAAAAATGTTAATTTTGGTTTATAAATTTTAAAAATATGCTGTTCTTGAAAATGTTTTCTCTACTCTTCTCTGTTGCTTTGGTAGTATCTTGGGGAAACTATGCTGGCTTATCTTCACATGTGACTTAATTGATGATTAGCCTGATATTGCCAGGGGACAGATTCACTACCCTGCTGTTTTTATTGCTGCTAAGAAGCTTGGAAGAAGGCAAAAGGAATATGTCCTACTGCTAAAACCACTAAAAAATGTGAAAAAGTCAAAAACATGCATACACAAAAAACCCTAAAACACAGGAAAGCTCTAGATGCTCTGATAAACCTGATAAAACATGCTAAAACACCAGAACACACCAAATCTGCTCACACATGCAAAACACAAAAAACCCACAAATGCACAACAAAGCCAAAAAACCCACACATATGAAAAAATGAAGAAAATAATATAACATGCAGAAACATGCTAAATCATGACAAGCACACAAAACCCACCAAATGAGCAAAAAATGTAAGAAACATACAAATGCTAAAACTAGGGGAAAATGCAGAAAATGGTAAAACTGCAAAATTGCAAAAAAAAAAAAAAAAAGGCTAAAAATGCAAATAAGCTGATGTCATTGTTTAACCCAAGCAGACAATTTAAGGACCATGCAGCTGCTCAGTCACTCCCCTTCTCTCCCCAGTGAAAAAAGGTAAAACCTGTGGGTTGAAATACGAACAGTTTAATAATTTAAATAAAGGAAAATATACTACTGCTAATGGTAACAAAGCAGAAGATAACAAAAAGAGAGAGGAATAAACCCCAAGAGAAACAAGTGATGCACAACACAGTTGCTCACCACCCTGTGCCCAATACCCAGCCTGTTCCCCCAGCAGCACTGGTGGCTCCTGACCAACTTCCCCCAGTTTATATACTGGGCGTGAGTCCCCATGGTATGGAATATCCCTTGGGCCGGTTCAGCCCAGCTCTTCTGGCTGTGCTCCCTCACGGCTTCTTGTGCTGATCCTCACTGGCAGAGCATGGGAAACTGGAAAGAGAGCTCAAGATGCAAGAATTGAGTGTGAAGGGACAACTCAGTCCCTTCTCTGAAGCATCTGAATCATCCGTCACTCGGGAAGACTGTATTTCATGAGTAATACCCATTTCTCTATACTGCAGCCACTTTATGATTTTTATGGCACAGAGCAATTATTTCTATAACATAAATAACATTTTACTCATGCACTATACATGACTTCATAGAATATAGGAGGCTTCCAAGTACTAGGAGTGTTAAAACAAAGATGTGACACACAGGAGTGGTGCTGGACTCTGCCACACCAGAGGAACTGGCCAGCTGCACCCCTGTACCTTCAGCAGCTGCATTGCCTCAGCTCTTAGCCCTGTTTCAAGCTGGAGATTCAAGAAGACAGAGAGATGAAGGACAAACAATCTGGACTTCAAAATAGGTCTCCACAATTCCTTTAAAAATTTTATCTTACCAATTAGATATTTGCTGTCTGCTTGAGGACTGTGGGCAGTTATGATCCAGCTACTTGTGATCCAGGTCCTTCATCCCATGAAGTGATGACATTTGACATGCCATGGCTTAAACAGCAGGTGATGGAGGAACTAAACAAAGTCATCAGCTATCCCCTAAGCTATCACTATGTCACTATCACTATCCACTAATTAAACATTCTCTGAAAGGTTTAAAGAATAATGACTCTACTTGCTGAATTTCTTGTTGCATTGTTAACTGTTTTTACAGTAAAATTATTGCAAGATAATTGTAGATGTGTGATCACATTTTAATTCATTGCTTATTGCCCTGCCACTATTACATTTGTGTTCCCATGGAGTTTAATCCTCATGTCTCTAAAATATTAAAACCACTTGAGGCACAAGGTCAATGTTGCCATGCACACAGTGAATACTAATGCTCATGCTGTGCTTATATTCCAGAGTGAGGCTTCCAGGAGGAGGGAGGATCAGAAAACCTTTTTAGTGCTGCACCAACATTGATAGCTTTATTACAGTATAAATCAAGGAAACGTTTAACAAAGCATCAGAGTTTGATAGGGATTTTTTAATTAATTAGGAAATACCACATAAGAAAGGTAATTTTAGTTTACGGTCTATATTAACTGTATGTCTAAATGCAAAGGTACAGTTTCTGTAAATGTGATGTATACAGAGAGTTAACTGTTGCATAAAAACATGGAACACTTGTGTGAATGGCACAATCTGTACACAAATCAACATGTGCAACAGACTGTGACTTATTTCTTGGCATGTAAAATTGAGTAAGTGGAATTCAGAGTTGCCTGGCAAGGGTCAGCAGTTGCTGCTTCCAAGAGCTGCTGTTGTACTTATGTATTACCACAATATCTAAGCATAATGCATAAATATTTGGTGGGTCTTTATGTTGTCCCACTGAACTAGAAGGACCTGGTGATAACGGTATAAATCCAGCATCTGTGCTCTGGAACGAGGAGGAAAGAATAAAGACGACAAGAGAAGCAGACCGGTAATAAGGCAAAATTAATTGATGGAATAGAGGCAAAAATCCGTTTAACAAGGGAGAAGGACAGATGAGTACCAAGGGGAATTTAAAATGATACATTCCTTCTGTCTGTCAGTATATGTTTCTTAGTGTTCATCTGAGTTCCAAGAAAACACAATTCCAAGTGTGGAGACTGGGAAGCTTGCCATTATTCAGAGCACAGGAGCAAAATAATCGTGCTGGCTACAATCCTGAACTGGAGCTTGCTCATTTCAATTTCTAATCAGCCCTGTCTCGTGTCACAGAATAAATGATAATTATAAGCACTGCAGGAGCATGTTGCTGTCATGACTGAAGTCTGATCGTTCTGTATCTGTTATTTAATTAAATTTGCTTATAAATTCCACATTATATGACAGTAAAGATAAGACCCGAAGTTGCTCTTCATTTGGTTTTTTTTTACCTTTTAATCCATCAAAACTTCAAAGCCCAAACTGCTCCATTTATGCTTTCTCCCCTGAAAAAAATAGCTAGTAGTTAAATCTGTTCTTTTTTTCTAACAGCTTGCTCCTTTCAAATTCATTCATGCATTGAAGCCAAGGGCTGAGTATTCCACGGTGACTTAAACTTTGACTTGTTTCTATTAAGTGTAATGGGTCTGATAAGCTATTTATGGAGGCAATCATATGACTGGTGGTGCATAACATCAGAATACCTGCAATAGTACCAAAATTATCACACAGGATTTCCAGCCTTTGGGGATTGTATTTCCAATTTCAGGTTTAACAGCTCAGAGCCTATAGAGAAAGTATGCATGCACAAGCACCTCACAAGTTCTTTCTCTACTTGGAAAAGGTCTGTAGGTGGAAACTTTGCTCAAAAGAGCAGTTCAGAGAACCAAATGAGGCTCAGCTCTGCCACTGTACAGACTTGGGGCTGAGGGGATTTTTGCTTTTTGCCTTTTCCCCTATTTTTTAAATTTTTTTTTCCCATTAACTTCAATGGCCTGAATTTTACTTAGAGAATTGAAGGGACTGAGCAGTGAAAATGACCACTTCTGTAGGGGTTTTCTGCTTCTATGCAGCTATAGTTATTAGGTGCTACCATTTCTAAGCTTCTTGAGTAGAAGCCTTAACATCCTAGATTTCTCTTTTGTTAAATATCTTGAATTCTGTCCTTAGAGGCAGTGTTGGGCAAACATTTTTTTCTTCAAAAGAATTAATTTACTTTTTGTATATTACATTCTATTTCCCCAGACTGACTTGGAATTGTTTTATTCTTCTTATAGTTTTGATGTCTTCTATCCCTAACACAAAAGGCAAACTATCAATCTGTAATGATTATATGGCTTAATAAAACTCATTTTTTTTCTTTTACCAGCAAAACATATCCTGACACATCAACTACTTGAACTTAGTTTTACATAACTGTCATTTGTTGTAACAAGCATTTCCTAATAATAATCACAGAACCACAGAATCATAGAATGGCCTCTGTTGGAAGGGACCTTAAAGGTCATCTGGGTCCAACCCCTTGCCACGGGAAAGGGCACTTTTTATTAGATCAGGTTGCTCAGAGCTCCATTCAGCCTGGCCTTGAACACTTCCAGGAATGGGGCATCCACAGCTTCTCTGGGCAACCTGTGCCAGGGCCTCACCACCCTCACAGGAAAGAATTTTTTCCTAATCTCTGATCTAAACCTTCCCTTTTTCAGTTTAAAAACATTCCCCCTGGTCCTGTCACTAAATCCAGGTCTGCAGTGCCTTACTCTGCATTTGGTGTGGTTTGTTACCAAAAGCAGATTGATGAGAAAAGGGCTGATAAGAATTTATGATGGTCTGTGACAAATACAGTGGTTTCACAGTGGTCTAGCATATTTTATGCGTTCATATGATGTATTCTCTCCTAACTACAAAGAGTCCTTTAAGCAAAAATGACCTTTGGTCTTAGCATTCATTAATACATGACAGCACAGAGGTTCTGAAGAGCATTACACACTCTGCTACTTCTCTACATGTTCATGTTCATATTTTAATTGGCACCAGACTGCACTGAGATACCAATTTCAGTTCACTAAAACCAATTTATATATGAGATGTGAGTGTAAAAGTCCACATTGTTTTAATTAATGTGGTCTTTGCATACCTACTGTTCATAAAACAAATCATTGTTATATCTTGCATTCAAAGAAAAGTATGATATTGAACGACTTTAACCTTCTTTAATGAAGATTAATTGCATAGTTGTAGTAATACATTGTCCTCTTTATTAGCAAAAAGGTCTTTCTTTAAAAAGTTGAAATAAATTATTTAAATACATGTCTTAAATGACAATTAAAACTATGAGATTTTGGATGGGAGACCTGTAATTTTCAGTGGATAACAACACTAAATGACAAAACAAGATACAACTTAACTTCAATTTCATGTCTATTTAACGTCACTTTCAGCTTGGACACATCTTCTGTACTCTTATTCAGTTAGCATTTTGGCTTTATTAAACATGTCCTGGTCAAGTGCAGAAAACTTACTTTTCTATTTCTAGTGCCAGGAAGCCACTTACCCTTTTCTGCTTAGTGTGGAGACAGTTTTCAGACCAATCTTTTTTTTCCAGGTGTTACAGTTCATCACCTTTCCTGTACATTTTACTCCTCCTGCTGTATGCTATTGGAGGCTGAAGAGAGAGACCTCAGTCACTAGAGAAATTTTTATTGGAGGTTGCAATAATATTCACATATTCACAGGATTGTAGGGAGGTGAGTTTTGTTATTCTGCTGAACAGTCGGTTCAAGATCACAACGGTTGAAAAATAACTATATAGCAGCTACCCTGATCAGGTGCTCCTAATAAATCAAAATTGAAGGAATTTCACTATTGAGGCAAAATGAGGACTAGCTTTCAATGAAACTAGCTCTAAGTTAACGAGAACATTTATTTTTTACTGCCCCGTTTTACAGTCTGAATAAAGTGTGTGTGACCAGACCATTGGTATGGCACTTCCAGGCAAGCAGCCACTGCACAGGAACAGGTAATTCTGAGGCACATCAGCAATGGTTTCCCTGCATCCTGAGACACAGAGCACAGGTTTCCAAAGTGTGAGAATAACTTACAGCATGCCAGAATGAGCTGCATGTGAGGGAAAGGGCAGGCACAGCACTTCCCACTGCTTGACAGGGTGTGCGTGTGAAGCAGTGCAGTGGAGACAGACACTGGGTGAAGAACAAAGCAATTCCACGGAACAAAGCAGCTCTCCTGATGGCTGTTGGGAATGTGATGCTGCAGAATACTTCGATGTACTTTTTTGTCTGGGAAAACTTGCCAGGAAAACAATGACTTTTGCACTCTAGAAGCTAGTATTCCTTGTAATGGATTGTCTAAGAAGCACAACTCCCAAGGAAAAATTTTCTAGCTGTTCCATTTTGAGCATGCACATACACACACACTGCCTAGATACTTCATGATTAATTAATGTTTTGTGAGTCTGAGGCTCCTTAATTAGACCAACAATTTGAAATTGCATTCAACAATGCAGGATGTAATTTATACTAGAAATGCCCATAGTAATTATCAAGACTGGAGAAGAGGTGACCCAGACATGATTTAACTAAAAAATTGTCAGCAAAAGAAATTAAATAAACACTCAGTGTTCCTATGAGATGAGAAAAGTGAGTCCCAGATCCCTCTCTCACGGTGTGATTTTATGCAAAACTGGTCTGTTGTGCTAATTCAAGGATTAGTTCTTGCCATTAAACTCCCCTTTCCTCGTCTTCTATATAGTTTCAAATGGTGAAATGCTTTAATAATATACCTGTAATATTAGTGAGGACATGTCAGATTTCTACATAGAAATAACTGTGTCTCAGGCAGCCACCTTTGTATACACCTTCTAGAGGAAGCACCTAAAAATCATTAACTATCTAATAAGAATTTACCCAATACATTAATAATAACTAATTTGGGGGTTTTTTAAACATGTTGTCTTATGTTATGTGATTAAAGGCTCATCTCCATGGCAAAAGGAAGAATAGAAGCACCATGGCAGACGTGGGAAGCCCCAGTAACTCAGTCAGGGGATTGAGTTGCTGCCTGTGGATACAGGACATGATACAGGGTGCAGGGGAAGAACATTTGGGAATTTTGCAAGTGCTATGATAGAATGTTTAGAATAGGAAGTAAAGACGGTGAACAGGAAGGATCAAGGTGGTTTGAGAAGGGAAAAGTATGAGAAAATAGAAGGATAAGAGAATAAAAGGAGGCAGCCACGAGCAAGCAGGACTGGTCAGTATGCCTGTCTGACTGTCCCTGTGCCTCGTCAGTGAAGGCTGCTCCATTTCCTCACTAAAAGCATTTCTTACTATTGTCCTCAGTGAGGGGACTCTTTGTTCCCTGTGTGTGTGTATTGACTGAAGTGCCAGCAGCCAAGTGGGGGCCACGGGTCACAACATGGGCCCGTGTGTGTTTGTGTCTGCAGTGAAGGGATGGGGGTTTGTACCCATCACCTGGGGCATGATCACAGCAACCTGTCAAGCAGAACCACTGGCAGGCAGGAGAAGAGGTTTGGGAGCCAGGTATGGAGGTGGTTGTCAGTTTGGGTCATACACTGGAGAAATCAAGGTCACAAGGTGGCTACTGGAGGGACCAGGAGGTCCAAACCAGCTCCAAGTGAGACCGCAGGGTCCGGGGCTGGCTGAGACCAGTGTGCTTGTCTGTGTCTGTGTGGGGGGGACAACTGGAGTCAAAAGGACCCATGGGCCAGCTACGAGTGTCAGGATGTATATATATGTATATATTTCCCACTAATGGACCTTCATCCAGAAAGGGGACCAGGGTGAGGCCATTGGTGCAATCTGTGTGTGTCTGAGTGGTTCTGTCTGAGGTGAAGTGTGTGTATTTATCATCTACTAGTGTGAGAAAAGTTTCTGGTATCTGCTACTTACTGCAAAGTGAAGTTTCCTGTACCCAGCTCCATTGATACAGTGGGGGAGAGGAACCAGCACTGAAGCAAATACGTGGTTAAATAAAAGCAAAGTAACTTAATCATTCTGGGTCACAACTAGACCATTTCAGGATTCCTGTAAAAAATGTTACTTTTTCTGTATCTTTCCCCCTGTTTATCTGTAAATATTGCTATATAAATGTTCAGCTGTTATTTGAATAACATCCCGTTGTTTGATGTTTTGAGCCTGTCTAAGGGTGTACTGTAGTTTGCATAGAGAGGGAGGTTTCTTACTGGGCATTTCATGTGTAACATGACCTCACAGCTGCAGCTTCCAGCCCACAAAGGGTGCAGGTCCTCAGCTTCAGCAGAAAGGTGGGCAAGATGCAGAGCTCAGGGTGGCTACACTGCTCCAGTGCATTCCTTGATGTACCTCTGCTTCCCTCCTTCAGGAAAAGTGGGCGTTGTGCTCAAAGGAATGTGTGATCTCATGGTCTTCTGCTGGCTGAGTTCAAGCGATGTCCTGATGTGATTACAGTTAATGGCCGTACAACACAGTGTTTAGGCTTTGGTTTTCCTTTTTACGAACAAGCTACCCTGCTTACAAAGTGGGTCTCTGTAAGATTCAGTGTGAGTTTCATTTCAGACATGCTGGATTAGTTTCAAGGACTAGATTGTAAAAACTAACGTGATAGTTCCTGAGAAATCTGGAAGTTTCAAACATTTCTTTTGACATAGAATTAAAATTACTCTACTGGAATTTTGAGTGTAGCTTCATCAGCTTTATTTTTACTGATGCACAATAGAAGTTATTTTTTATCTTTTTTGATTATTACAGCTACTACAATCCTGCATTATCATCAGCATTAATACCAATTTTATGTTCCCTTAGATACTTCCCTTTTCCTGTGGATGATCTATGCCAACAGCAGCAACATTTTACTGGATTGCAAATACACAGTTTAATCTATGAATAGAAAAATTATTCATGATACTGCTTTCAGCTTGACTCTTACAGCTCAGAGAAATGAGAACATTGATGGGCATGAATAATCAATCAGTGGTATATATCTTTGTCAGCTCAATACTTTTTCAGCAATGTGGAAAGGAAAATGAGAAAAACTTTCCTCATGCATGCTTGTATTTATGCATTAATGGCTGACAGTTTTAATTATTATTTAGTATTTCTATTTAAGGCACCAGACATTTAGTCATCTGATTGCCCAGACTCTTCCTCAGCATTGCATCAACTTTAAGAATAACCTGTAATGACAGATGGCAAAGGGCATTTCCTGACAGCTATTGACTTACTGGTGTTCCTTAGAGACAGAGGCAAATAGCTGTATAACCATCCATAAAACAATTAAAATTCTGACTTCTCAAAATGTAATCTTTGGCTGGAAATGTAGTAATTTTTCCTCCTTTTCTAAAGTATTTTTGCTTATTTTGTTCTTTCAGAACCTCTTGAAGTTCTTTGTAATGAAAGCTGCTTACTTTCAGGCTAGCTAGTCAAATTTGCTGTTTTTAACATTTTTCAATAATAGGGGATAATGAAAGCCACTGTCAGTTGTGGACAGAGCTGATTAGTGCACATTAGCACTTGTTGTTACATCTTAAATGAAACTCAGAAGACAAAATAAATCGTGCAGAAGGCAAGCTCATGAACAGCCTTGTTAGTTTATTTTGATAGAATTGGGAGTTCCCACCTTTTGAAGCACAACCTCAGCTCTCATAAAGTGGAAAATTTTAGTATAAATTTTAAACACCACTAAGTGATTTGAAAATCATAGGGGTCCAGCCTACATGTTTGGGATTTTTTTGTTTGTTTGGGGGTTTTTTTGTGTTTTGTTTTTGTTTTGTTTTGTTGTTTTGGAGTCTTTTTACTAAGAGTTACCATATGAAGTGCTAATTGTTGCTGACCTCTGTATAATGTTTAGGCTGCCTTCCAGTTCCCAGCAGGAGATAGTCTGACCACAGGGCTGACAGGGCCAATTCTAGGGGCATTTCCTGTGTTGTTGGTACCTATAAACCAAAAAAGAAACTGTACATGATTTTCACACTGACATAGTGAAATTTTACTAAAGCTTTAATAAAAGAATAACAAAGGCATTTAGTTAACATGAAAAAGAGTGCAGAACAGTATTGCTAAGGTTTCATAAGGGCAATGGTTTTGATCAGAGAGCAGCCTGATCTGAAGTCTCGTCAGTTCTGATGCAATATGCTTAGGGTTTGGTTCAGTAGTTTCTATATTTCTGCAAGGCATTGTTATTAATTTTGATTTATAGCGTATTGTTTAAATGTATAATCTTGTTCCTTGAGCTCTTTGTTCTTCTCTTGAAACTGATGTGTTTTCTCACTAGCAGGGATAAATGCATCAAAAACCTTTTGAAGTGGTTTTGACAGCAGCTGGACTGCTGATACTTCCGTGCATCCCAGTGGGACACAGGGGACAGCCTCACCCTGGCAGAAGAGGAAGGATGAGCAGGTAATTATTTTGCTCAGAGGCTGATGCAGTTCAAGTCTGGCTGGCAGCTACTCACTCCATCACTCCTCCTCAGTGGGACACAGGGAAGAATCAGAACTGTAAGAGGGAGGGAACCATGACCTCAGAGAAAACCCCACACAGGGGTACACAGTGTCATACCACTGTCTTCCCAAAGAGCAGACACCTTGAAGAGGCTGCCAGGCCCTGGGACAGAGCAGCTGCTGGGACTCAGGACAAAGATGGTCCACATCTGTCAGAGCTCCTGCTCCATGGCCTTGACAGTGCCCTTGGTGGAGGGGGATCTGCTCTCCTGGTCACAGAGCATACATGGGCTCTTGGTTGTCACCCTGGTTTTGCTTTATGAGCAGACACAGACTGCATATGCACTTCCCACAAGAGCAGGTAAGATCAATAACTTAAGTCTTGGACTTTCTCTTCCAGGAAAGAAGTTCATTACACAAGCTGCTAAAAGGAAGGCCAGAGTGAGCACTGTTCATACAAAAGGAATTTACTCTGTTTCATATACCTTCTTTCTTCTCCTGACAGTTATTTGCCATAACTTCTTTCTCCTGGTACATGCACATTTAGCAACCTGTTTTTTTGAAGGCTGATTTCAGATCTTTGACCAAAAAAAGCAGTTTTGCCTGACATGCCAGCAGCCTTAGCCAGATGTGACAGCTACCTTAGCATTCTCAGTATCACTCTTCTAGACACCTTCAGCTTCAATGCTGTCCATGAATGTTCCATGTGTTTGTTCAGTGGCTAATCAGAAAGAACAGGAACAGCAGCCACTTTTCAGGAAGATGGGAGGACGTGAGACAGGACCTGATAACAAAGCAGTGATTATCTACTATCTACATAATAAGGTAAAAGGATTATCAAGATATCAATAAATTTACTGATTTTCTGGCAGAGACCCCAGACACTCCCTTGCACATAACTGAGGCACATTTGTCACACAGCAGTACAGAGATGCAGGAGACATCATGGCCCAGAATAGACAAGTCCTCATCTCCCTCATGAGACAGTCACATTGTGACACACCAGTGGCCACTCAGCTCTGGAATTCTTGGAAGTACAGACTGGCCAAATGCTAACGTAGTCCTATAAATTGTATTCTTTACATTAGAATAAAGTTTGATGCTTGCATGCCCTGGGTGAAGACTATACAGCTTTTTTTTTTGCCTTTTTTTTTTTTTTTTTAAACTAATCACTTCTTTGTTTTGGACATAGTACTGCACTGTGCTGATCTGCTGTCATTCTCCTTAGACCAGTAGATCAGTAGACTCTTCCTCAGTAATAGCCCTCATTCATTATGAGTTACATTTTCTGTGTGATAACATGCAATAAAATATGAAAAGCTATTTCAAAATACAAGACATAACTGCAAACCAGTTCCTTGTCTGGAAAGAAGAATTGTGGTATTTAAAAATTATCTTGTATTCAAGTCTATGAATGGAGATTTTATCTTCCATAATTCAAAAATATAGGGAAATCCTTCGGGTTTGGGTCCACAAGCTAACTGTTCTATAAATCCTTCACAGTCTCACAGAGCAGAGAAGATTTCTTACAGAAACTTGTCAGAAAAATCTAAAAAAAGGAGTGGAGAAGTAGACTGTAGAAGTGCATGGTTCAGCCAGTGCATACAGTTCTGTGCTAAAAAGAGCTTTACCTTCTAAAAAGAGGTGTGAGAGCAAAATACACAAATACGAAAGAAGTTGTGCTGTGAACACTGAAACCAATGAAGACTGATGGCTTCCTCATCTGTGTTTTAATACTCCCTAATCACTCCCAAGAAATATTTCCATCTTCATTTTCCATGCTTGGATTCCTCCTCTCAGCCTTCTCTCAAATCACCTACTAATTAAACAAGACTATTAGCACCAGGAATTGCAGTACAAACCAGAACACAAGTCCTCAGCAGTCAAATACATTATGGTGTCTGGAATGGAGACCATTCTGCACAGCTCAGAACTGAAGAAAATTTAGGTTGCATTACACAAAACCTCATTTTTCACAAACTGAGAAGTTCAAATCCTCCAGATGTCTACAGATTTCACGTAAGTTTAGATGCAAGACACCAACTAGTTCAAAATTCATTGAGAAGAAACTGATAGACAAACTTCTTTTTTTAAAAAAAAAAAAATGGAATTTAGACTTAAATATCCCTAGGGTGGTTTTAATCCAACCTTCAAAATTCAGGAATGGAGGTTTGCCTGTAAGAAGGCATTCTTGTCTCTTCAGACTCAGAAAAATTTTTACCTTCCTGTAAAAAGGGAAAGGAACTCAAAATATTAACTGTGCATAAAGACTGGGAATTATGAACTTCTAGCTCTTCCTGCCACAGGTATCATATCGTGGAGGGCGATGTTTTGAGGAGGTTCAGAGAGGGAAAAGGCAAGTTCATGGCCAACAGTTTCTCAGACAGATACACAGGAGGACTACAGTCCCAAACATTTATAATCCAGTAGTTCTGGATGTGAGGGGAAGACAAGGGAAATGAGTAGCAGGCAGGCAGGGCTTGTATGGTCTCCCTAAATAGCCTCTACCCCTGCTAACATTAGAGACTGAATCCTGGACTTCACCAATCCCACTACAGCCATTTTTTATGAACCTTCAGTTCTTGGCAAGTATAGACCAACCCTTCACCTCGTCATGCCACTTTTAAGGTTTTTGATATAATGTTTGAGAGCAAGATAAACACTCCTTTAGTTTCACTTCAAGACAATAACGTTTAAACAACTAAATCAACTCAGTCTTTGTATTCTATCCTTAAGCTTGAAAAACACTCATATCTGTCTTCTTTTATGCATGTGAAAGCAACACAGGATATAGGAATACATTTGCACAGTTTCTTATAGTAAGTATATCATTCTCCACTGACTAGACTGTACTCTGCTTGCAGGGACTTCATTAACACTTCTCCAGATTTTCAGTGACATAAACTAGATCAGATGCTATTGAAATGGGCAGAAATTATAAAGTTTATGCAGGAGTGTCAATCCAAGCTTCACAGAATTTGCAGGGAAGCAGTCAGATAATTCAGTAGAAGACACCCATTGCTGTTTCAAATTTGAAGTAGCACAAAACTAAAAGTTATCATAAAAAATACAATTTCACATACACGCTTTCAAAACACGTCTTCCTTTTTTATTGCTGCTTTGTATTCCCTTTCTGTACTTGCTCTGTAAACTGCTGTGTGAAGAAGAGGGTATTTCTTCTCTACTGAGGAAAACTGGGAATGAAGGGCAGAGAAATACAATAATTTCAATAACTATTCAGTGAGTGGTCATGTATTCAAAGGTGGCATTTATTTAAGAGCTATGAAAAACATTTTCAAACCAAGTGATGGCTTAACTCAACTTTCATTAAAGAATTTTACTTGCACGAGAATTTATTTATAAAATGAATCATGGTAAATCTCTTTAAAAAACCAGTGCTCACAGCATTAAAATTCATGTCCAGTATTTTCATATGGAGTATAAAACTGCTTTTACCAGTTTCCATCAACTTAACCCTAAATAGTAAAAAGCCTTCAGAAACAGAAATTCTAAATTTAGAGCAACAAATCATTAATGTTCAGGACACTCAAGCCAAACACTAACTAAATGAAAATACTTCAATTAATCCTGTCAATTAGATTAATTTATGTGGATCTATAGAGGGAGTAAGGGATTCACGTTCGTAAAATGTAGATGTTATTCGATTTAGCATCATGAAATAAAAGTTTGTTACTTTATATGAATGATGAGAATAAATTTTCACTGAATAAGATAAAGCTAAGAAAATGTAAGCCAGAGTATAATGTCTCTGTCTGATATTTGAGCTTTACAGTTTACTACTATGAGAAGGTATTTAGATGATGAAGCATAACTCATGTTTGGTAAGAGCAATTCAGTAATGTGAGGCTCTGCTTTGTGCTCTGCTTTGGAGGGACAGAGGGTAGTGGGTTATAGCAAATTACGGAGATTCCACCACCAATGGCAGGACTGTAGCTGGATTTTAAGCAAAACCACTTTTCTTCCCACATTGCCTATTTTAATTGTTACTCAGTATCAAACTCTTCCTGTGGGAAAAGGCCTCACAATAAAAGGCAGCCTCTGAAGTTTTCCTTACAGGGTTCCTAAGAGGAAGACTTTCACTCCCACAAATGCACAGGCATTAAATATGTCATCAATATGTATTCATAAAACATTTTCCCAGGCATAAGCCAATCTTAAAAAAAATTATGTAATTGTAACAGTAAACTCTAAATCAGTATATAATTGTAACACCAAACTCTAAGTCAGACTTTTAGTATAATGGAACTACAACTAGGAGGATATTAACTGCAATTAAAATATTAACACACAGTCTAATTTAAAGTTATGCACAATCTCACTAGGTCACTGTTGTCTTTCTCACTGCAGTCAGCCAGTTCACACACATGTACCTGCCTTTTGCCATCAGCTGTTCTTCTGACCTCTCTGGTACAAACTAGAGACGAGATATTAATTTTTCTTCAGCATTTTGCTTTGCTCATCTTTCTGGGGTTGGTATCCTTCACTGTAACAGTAAGAAAATAACTATTGAGTTAAATCTTCAGCAATGACTGTCTCCCCACTATGCCCTCAGCATGAACTTCATTCTTGAGATCTGCATTCCTTATTAGAAATCAGGTGGTGTTTGGATATTTGCTTCTGCAGTGTGGCAGATTAGAAACAGTTGACAAATTAAAAACAGTTATTGCATTAATCACAATGTAGATCAAAGAAGAACACACACTTTTTTAGGCAGGTCTACAAGAAAAAACCATTTTTGAATGTTTTAAGTGCCATACACTGTATACACTATCTATGGAAATTATGAAAGAGTCTGAAAATATATTTTAAGGATTTTTTTTAAATCCTGAATGCAGACAAACATAGTCATCTAAAAAGTCCAGTCCAACAAGACCGTTGTATTTTTAACCAGGCCTTCAATCCTGACTTGCAAGTCTCACTCAGATATCAGATTTGCTTCGTTTTTCAGTTAGGTCTCTCTTCTCCATTTCCTCAACATGCTTCAAAATCACAGCATCATCAAAGCCCAGCCATGATAATACGTAACCTGGTAAAACTGTCAAGTGTTGTAAACTTAATTATGAACTATATAAATAAAAAGTAGATCCAAAGAGATTACTGCAAATCAACATCTGCAAACCTGAGGGTAGGATCCAGCTCGGTATATGCTACTTCAGTGCATAAACCCAGCCTGTTCTGTATCCACCACTTGCAAATGCTGCTCTCTGCTGAATTCAGGTTAAAAGCATCGAGGAAGAGCAGCTCCCTCCTTCCCCTGGTGGACAGGAGATAGGTACGCAATGGAAGAAAGTAATCTTGACAGGATATGCAGCTCCTTCCTCATCTTCATCTCATGCTACTAGCTTACAGCCCATGTCTCACAGAACTAAATACTCCCACTTCCCACTAAGGAAGTGACTGATGTCCTCATAGCTTGTCTCTAGAAGAAAGCTGCTTTATTTGTATTCCATTAGAAATCTTACGAACTGGTTAGGCTAAATACTTAATTTCAAGAAAGACCACAGAAATTGCATTGCATATTGCATTTTCAGTGATTTGGACAGAGTTCACAGAAAAATAAATGCTTCTTCAAGTGCTAGTTGCTATTGTATATTAAGCTAAAGGAAAATATATGATAAAGACAAAGTAGAAAGATCTTGTCTTCTTTCACATTCAGTTTGCAAGAAGCTTAATCAGTGGCTATAGTGGGTTTTTTTCTGGGATTTGAAATTCAGTGAACTAAGTTAATGAGCCAGGTTTGCTCATTCCTGTGGGAGTTAAGGAAACTCAACTGCTGAACATAATTTTATGAGGCTGCAAACTGGAGCTCAGTGTTCTTATCCTATTTCTCTAGAACCCACAATTATCCCTGTGCATCAGGGCTGAGGCCACTTGAAATGAGGAAATGGAAGGCCAAAGGACTTGTCCCAGGGGCTGTGTGAAGACCACGCAGTCTTCTTTCGATTGAACTGTGTACACAGTGGCAGCAGGTCACTGTGCTCCTTGGGTTAAACATGAAGTGCCAGATGATAAAGTGTGATCATACCATACATTTCAGGTTTGCTGAATCTTGATCTAGTACTAATGTGGAAGGTTTAGTCTATTTCTGAACTGTGAGAATCAGCTGTTGAGGCAGCTGCAAGAAGTGCTGACAGTAACCCCTTCAAACTACTCCTCCTTAGGTCCAGGACATCCACTCCCAGCCCAGGAGAACAATGTGCTGGTCCTCCCTCACCACTTCTTACCACCCAAAGAGGAGCTAATGCTCCCACAATCAACACACTTTCAGACATCCCCTGCGTGTCCCCACCTCTACTGAGTACAGAACAAATGGCTCAAACGAATACAAAAACTAACCAGAACTGATCAGCACAGTTCACAGGCAAAGTCAGTGCAAGTGTGGAAGTGGCAAGCTCCAACTGAGCAGTAATAAATATCTTACCCATAACAGCTAGACCCCAAACCTCTGCAATTATGTCTTGAGGGGGCATATACACTAAGAATGCTATATAGATTTATATATATATAAGCAGCTATACTAGCAACAGTCATGCAGAAGTAATTAGTACCTCTAACCTCAATAACTCACATCTCTTCTAGGAATCAACTATTACAGATTTGGACAGATGTCCTTCCAGCTATATACCCTCAAGCTCCTCCTGCTAAAGCCTACAGTATAGCATCGTTGGGAAAAACAGAGGGAATGACTATGACCCACTCATTTCATTCAATCTTGGAGCAAAGGAAGATGGGAGAGCTAAAAAGAAAGGAAAACTGAAGAAGATTGACCACACTGTTTCATTTTTGTTGAATAGAAACAACATAAACCTACCTTTTGTTTTGGCACAAGGATTAAAATCAATTAGTTAGAGTCTAAAAAATTATCAGCACTTTATTAAGGACTCAACTGTTCAAATAATATAAGGAAATACTGTAAAAAATCAGCTGATGGTCAATCAAAATACTTGATCTTGTCAATTGACAGCAAAAAATGTGGAGAAAATGCATATCTGCTTGAAAAATGCATTATTTGTTAGAATCTCCTCCTGTGTTGTAGATACCTTGGTATATGCATGTTAAAATTTTAGCATAAATGAAAACATGCACATTTGGTGCTGTAATGAAATGGGACAGGACAACCCAGACATGTTAGTGTTATCCCCTTGGTTCATGAGGTGCCAAATTCTGACTGGAGAGTGGTCATTGCAATATTAGAACCCCAAAATTGAGATGTGAAGCAAGGTCAATTTTTGGTGAAAGCTTCCAGCCACAGGAAGTTCAAGATGACATTAGTAAAGCGAAAACTTAGTTGAAATAATCAGGTGTTACTACCCCCTCACCAAAGTGATGATCCATCAAAGTGGATTTTTTTAAGGTTAAAACTATTTGAAACTTCAGTATCTTGAAACCAGGCTGTTCATAAATTTTCTTGAGTCCCCAGGGCACACAGTTTATAGCCTTCAGCTTCTTACTCATCAATCATAACATTTTATCATAATTAATATAACACAATATACTTTTAGAAATGTAGGACTATTTTGTCCTAACTGCTAGACTGTCACAAATCTGAAAAGGAAAGTAAAATTCTGCTCAGTACTAACTCATCTGTACTGGGTCTGACCATACATGGCTTTCCCTGAAGATGAAAATGGTGACTAAGCCTTTATTTTTCGATCTGAAATGCTTATACTCAAATAAAATACGATTTCTTCAAACACATTCATATGAATAATTCTGCCTTGGTACATCAGTTGCAAGTGTCATATTAAGAAAATGGAATCTCGAGAGACATAACAAATAATTAAGTCCTTGCAGGAAACCCTTCTGTTTTCCCACTAATGCAAGACTTTACATGCAAACCTTCTATTGAAGCTACCTGTAGTTAACCTTGAGTCCTTAAAAGAGAACTGGAATGCTGGGGGAAAAAAAGGTAGTATTTTCCAGCCATTGAGATATGTGCCTTAATTTATATCTGCAGATTTTTATGTTTATAAGAGTTTTGGGTTTATGAAACATGATAGCTCCTGAGAACTAAGACTTTGAGTACTATTCTATTATTCTAGCACAAGTTCAGCTGAAAAATGTTCCCCCTTAATCTGATAATAAAAAAATTCTGTGGTAACAGCTACTATGAATCTGATTGCAAGTACTTTGAGAAGTACTTCCAATTATGTTTGCTGGCTTAAATAGTTGCATGAATCTGATTAATACTTGAAACCAGGAACATTCTATGTGGCTTTCAAATAAACTTCCAACATTTCACCTCTTTTTGTCGCATGTGACTGTGTTGACACAAAGTTTCATAGATTTAGGTAGGATAATTTCTCTCTGTATGGGAAATTTGTGTCAACATGAATAACATTACTGCAAAATTGATTGAAGGATAACATGCTCCTAACCAAATAAAGCAAACAAAATCAAAATGAATACATGCTGACAAATACACGGTTTCCTAAAGTAAGTAATGTATTTCATTAGGGGATATGAAGTAATGTTTCTAAAAGAATTTTGATCCTAAAACATTGCAAATCTAATTTAAGGGCACTCCAGAATGGCTGGAGAATGTCAAGAAGAACCATAGTTTTCCAGTGTGACTCATAAGTTCAAATGTATTTATGTAAAAGTCTCTAAATAGTGCATTCTGCGTAAATAACCAAAATTAACCAGAACACGCTTAGCAGCAAAGCTGAGATCCACCTGAATCCTACAGATTTGCACAGAATTTTTTGTATTGTAGTCATGGGGATTCATATTTGTAACACATGGAGGTCTCACTGTGTTGGCAATCCCAAGAATGACATTGACAAATACCTACAGACTCCTAAGAGTTATGAGCCAGCTCTTGTAGGAACTAACAAAGCAAAATCTTTACTCACTGTTATAAAATGAAGAAGCCCAAATCCTATGTATTTTTGCAGCAAAACCAATAACCTCTCTGAAGAAAAAGAGTAATTTGCTTTGTCTAGAGTGGTGATGAAATACCAAAGTATGGTGCTTCTGAGGCCAAAGGATTCTGACATTCCTGCTCCAGTGACTCTCATCTCCAGTGGAAATTTCTTGAAGAAGCCCTTGTGAGTGGTTTTTGCAGAGGTATGGGCAATAATAAGGGTACATTGATTTTCAGGGGGAAAAAAAATGATGGAAGCCAGTGCTTCCCTGCAGCCTGTGAGGCTCTCCTAGCCCAGCCAGCAAAAACACCCCATGGGTATCTGTTTGCTGCATGACTGCTCCTGTGTACCTTCAAAAAATGCTGAATTTTCACACACAAAATATGCCAGATGAGCATCACTTTCTCTGCCTTTGCCTTTTTTCCCGTGGTTCTTTGCCAGTCATGAGTGCAGCCTGGTAAGGCACGCTGGAGTGCTTTCACAGGAATTACAGTGACACAGATCAGACTGCATTAACGTGATTGCTTCATGGATGTGACACACAGATTGCTGCCCAACACATCCTCTGCTACACGGCAAAATGAAATCTCTCCACAGACACGATGTACGGCACATAGGTCATGGTTTGTTTGGACCTCTCAAATTTGCAGGACAAGATACTCTGTAAATTAAGCTTTATCTCATCAGCTCCCTGGGAAAGAAAACAAACACAACAAACAAAGGCTCCATCCCCTTTGCACATGAATTCATCACATAATTTCTGCAGTCTTTAACTGGCAAGTTTTTCAGTCGGTAAGTCTCAGCTCATGGTTTGGAACTCATGCACCTGTGAGCAAAAGAGTTATCTGTCAGCTGTGAAAGTGCTCATCCTTTCTTCCTCCTGCACCAGTGTGTGAGCATCCCCTGAATCCCATTGGGATGCACAAAAGCCTGAGCAGTCTGGCTGCTCTTGGAGCTGTTTCAAAAGCTTTTTGGGTGAGCCAAGACATTTCTACTACCCAGCATAGAAGTTAGTCTCTCCCACTGCCATGGGTTAGGCAGCTCTGAAGAAACTGCCCGAAATCAGTGTGCAAGGAGGATGGATGGATAGCTGCAGGTGACAGAGGCTGCATGAGGACATTCAGCCCTTCCTGGTGTGGTAAAAACGGTCAGAATTGCACAGTGTTGCTGTATGTCAGTGAAGAATTGAAGAGGCTGGTTGAGGAAAACTTGAGTTGAACCCCTTGCTTATCTTGCACGGGGCTTGAACAAGGGCTAAGAACTGAAGGCTGTCTGGAATGAAGCCGAGGTCTCACAGACTGATGTTTCAGAGAGGCACAGAAGAGCACCTGCACCTCTGTACCAGCCACTGTCCTCACTCCCCCTTCACTGTGTGTAACCAGCCTTGCTCTAAATCTGGTGCCATAAGGAGATAAGAATGTGCACAGCACAAACTCTCTCTGGTGAAGTTCAGACAGCATTTACTGCCACCTCAGTCTGTGGAGGAGAACCAAAGTGTTTATTCTACCTTTTGTGTCAACTATAAATTCTGACAGAAAATAACCAAGACCCTTAATAATCCCCATTTACATATGAACTTGCACACCACTAAGAATGCAAATGAAAAGAGGATGTGTAATATATGTATGATCAAAGTCACCAAAATCCCAACCACAAGATGTGATTGTTCCATCCTGTTGGGAAGTCAAAATTTATAGCATAAAAGGGGGGCTTTGGGGCAAAAAGGACAGCAGGGGTCTGTTGATCAGTCTGAGTCTCTCCTCCTCTCCTGAAGGGACACCTTTAGATGAACTTTGCACCTCCAACTGCGTTGAAGCAGATGTGGAAATATTAATTTTTTATATACATCACTGGGAGATCTCTGTTACTACACTTTCTGTCCCAGCACTCATTAACACGGTGTAGTTGGTGCATTTATCACCACCAATTCTGAACGTGCTTTTTTGTTTCTTCAATAAACCACACTGTTGATGAATTTGGATTGTGCAAATCCTCACTGAACACAGTCAGACCTATAGTAGCAAACTGGTAAATTGTGCTGGTTGTGAATCTGTGCTTCTCAAAGCACTTATTGACCTCGACCAAACCCACAGTGCTGAACTGTGAGGAACTAAGCCCAGGCACACCCAGCCCACTGATCACTGAGGACCAGCTGGAGCACGGTGGGGTTTGTTGTCTGACAAATTCCTGAACCCTCAACACAACAGGCTCTAAGGCACCCTCTCCATCACATTGGTACTTGGGATTTCATGACCAGTATGTAAGATCACCTCACTAATTTAGCCAAAAATCAATTAAAATGTGTATTTTTCTCCTTGCCTGGTCAATTTTCAGTCAGATTAGAGAGCTAAGTCATCTCACCAGAAGCACAGAGTACTGATATTGCTAAAAGCATCACTAAAAATAATGCCTTTTAAGAAAATGAGCACCACATTGCATGATATTTTATCAGTTCTTATGTGTCTTTGAAGACAACTCAACTTTGAAGCCCACTCAACTTTGAAGCCCTTTTTGTCTTTAGCGTCAGTAAACTTTAGAACTTGTATGACTCCAAACTTGCAGGGATTAAGTGATAATTGCATAATTTGCATAACTGTATTGTTGCTGGATGCTAAACTTCTTTTTGTATGTATGAGATACTTCATTTGAATGTCAGAAAATCACAGAAATAGCTTAGAAACTGATGTAATTACTGTGGTTAAAATAGAGAAAATAAATTTTCCACCAGTGGAGGTATTAAGCTTTTATAAAACTAAATTGCAAGAGAAGAATAAATGTTGGGAACCTGACTGGGGAAAAAAGAGGATGCATCCTTGTTCCTTTGCCTTCAGAATGCTTGCTGTAGTACAAAAAATTTAAGTACAGCCTTGATTTAAAGACAAAGTGATTTGGTCCTAAACATCTGTAATAAAATAACAACTATTTGTTTTGGCTAAACCACAGAACAATGAATTTGAAACAATTAATTACTGCTTAGTAGCCAGTCTTCTCTCATACTGCTATGAGTGATAAGAAAGATTTCTACAAAAGTATATCTACCCATTGCCACTTCACTGGATTCTTGCCAGTCAGACTTCAGTCCATAATTTGAAAACATTACTGTTTGTGGCTTTAATCTGCTTTCACACAGGTGTGAACATTCTCTTTGGAGAATTAAACTATTTGCTGACCCTGTTTTAGGCTTGGTTCTAAGATGCTGTTTTCCCACCTGAAAGACATGGCAGAGGTTTGAGAGGAGGACTTTTGCAAATTGCTGCCAGAAGGGATTATGGTGACCACCCTGTGGTTGCAGCAACTTGTAAGATTGTTCAAAATGAAACAAAAACTGCACTGGTAGACAAAAAACATGGTGATTTTTTGCCACCACCGAGGCCATCAGTATTGATACTTTTTGTCTTTGGTAATGAAGACTAGGAAACTCTTTTCAAATTCTTTTTGAAAAGTATTTCTATAATTTTTTTCTTGATTCTTTCATTAGTTTTCTGCAGGCTATAATTTAGGAGAAATGGAAATAACACTGTTGCCAAAATGGCTGCATGAAAGACAGCTGCATTACAAGTTACTCAGTTTTAATTTATTTTCCAATTTTATGCAAGGGAATGAAAAATAAATTGAAATCAACTGATTACAGTAATAATTTTTCAATATCTTTATTTGATAAAATGCCATCTTATTATTGTGTTAATTCAAAGAGGCACTCAGGAATTTCAAGACTTACAACACCTAAAGACTACTCAAAATCTTTTTGGTTCTTACATCTAAATTATTAAGGGAACTAAAGATCCTCTTTACTCTTTTGGTATTTTTTGTTTCTTCTTCCTTATATAATCTTAGAAAAAGTAAGAATATCTCTAGCAATATTGTCCAATGCACTGAATTTCAGGAGGGCAAGTTAATTCTTCCTTTTTTTTTTCTCTTTCATGTTATATAGACTGTACAAAATAGCTAGTACTGTTCTCATTACATAGAATGCATTCAAGAAAATTCTGTAGTGTTAAACCAGAACAAAATACTTAGCGGTAAAATTATCACATTCCTCTGTCTGTCTGCTTTGGCAACATCAGTAAAAACTTGATAGCTGAATTTTGACCTCTTGCTTAGACAAATATACAACATTAAACTCCTACACACGTTTCATTATTTTTTAGTGAGAAATGCTTGTTTCTGGTTGCATCTGGTTTGAATCACAAATTTCACACTGTGAAACTGAAACTGTGCTTTATGTTTGCCAGTTACACAATGCACATAGAAAAATTAACCAAGGAAATCATGATTTTGTTTCATTACATTGCTGCACAAAACTCTGGTAGCATTTGTTTGTTTGTTATTGAATATGTGTGTACATGTGTCAATTAGAGAATTAATGATTGCCGTCATAGGAATGTTTAGAAGGCAGACAAGCCAATTTTAAACTTCTAAGTAAAATTTTATTGGACTGGCATTCTTTAACTATGCACTTGATGCTAATGCTTGGTTCATATCCATCATTAGTCATTGTCACTCCACAGTCTTTCCCAATCCCTCTCAGGTTGTGCAGTAGCACAGAGCTGGTGTGGGGTATAACACAGTCCTTCACTGAGGTTCAGCAAACAAGACTCAAAGCCTGTCTTCCAAGGGAAGCTGAAACAATAATGAGAGTGTTACACCGCTTCTGTCTGCCCAACCACACTGGGGATCCTGCCCATTTATAAATGTATTGTGTTTATAAGGTTTCTGAGTTATTTTTGCAAAAACTTAGTGAGTATTTCCCAGGCTGCTGAAGGTGCATTGTCCTGTAATTCGGCTGGGTTTTTATTTGTTGGGTTTCCTTAGTTAGCTGCTGTTTCTTTTCTTAAAGTAAAAGTACTATTTGCCCAGCTTTGGGAGTTGTGTTTTATCACTGTCAAACAAGTAACAAGTCTAACCAGCCAAACCAGGGCTTGGTGCACTTAACATAAGGCAGAGTTAACTTTAAAGAGGGACCTTGTGCTTGGCTTTGTTAAACCTTGTGAGGTTCCCATGGGTCCAGTTCTTGAGCTTGTCCAGGTCCCTTTGGATGGAATCCCATCCTTCAGGTGTGTCAGCTGTACCACTCAAACTTGCTGAGTTTGAGCAACCCATTTATCTATACCATTGACGGAGACATTAAATAGCACTGAACTCAACAGGGACTCCCCAAGGGACACCACTGGTCACTGGTGTCCATGAGGACACTGAGCCATTGACCACGACCCTCAGGATGTGACTGCCCAACTAATTCCTCACCCACCCATCAGTCCACCCATCAAATCCACGTCTCTCCAGTTTAAAGAGAAGGATGTTGTGGGGGACCATGTCAAAGGCCTAACAGAAATCCAGAGAGATGACATCTGTAGCCCTTCCTTTGTCCAGCGATGTGGTCAGTACAATGATGTTTGTGGGCACAACAGGACTCTGTCTAAGCTGTGCTTCTCATGAGTCTGTCAAGACAGATGAAGGGTTGTGGAGGCAATGTTTGGGAGCACGTTTGGAAAGAGGGAATTGGCTAAATAGATCTTCATCTGTCTCCCAGCAGCCCAAGTGCTGTTAATGAGCTGTTGTGACATCAGTTGTTACTCCTGGAATGAAGAAATACTTTCTAGAGGGGAAAATCAATGTTACAAGAACCAAGATGAACATGACTGGGTCAGTTTGAATGTAGATTTTTCATGGGAAAAGAACTAAAGATAAGTTGATCTCCTGCTGTACACTTTACCAATGTTTATCTTATTTTCTTTTATAAATCAACAAAGACCATTATACAAATGCCAGAGTGCCTGTTGATCACAGCATGGAAGACTTACTCTGATAAAATATTTATGGTCCTGTCATCTTGCTGTGTAGGAGCCTGGAATTTTAATCTGGGGAAACTTGAGCTTTATTTTGATGTTTGTCTGGTGCCAAGCACAGTGGAATTTTGCTTCATGACTGGAGATTTTTGCTACAAACGGGATGAAAATAGTAATTAATACAGTGTTGTATTGTAAAATGAGAGTGGTTGAACAAAATCCAAGTTGAATATGGGCTGAATGAGAAGATGAAATTCAGTCTGCATGTTGAGGTAAGTAAACAGAATCCCATCAACTTCATCTATCCATTCTCCTTAGGACCATCCTTTATTGGCATACAAATAATATTTGTATTGTGTAGGTTTGATGATGTCAAAGACATTGTTAACTCTTCACAAGAGATTGCTTTCCCCTTCAATGCAAATGTATACAATAGTTAGAATAATTCTTATAGTTTTTTAATTAGCCCTCGTGTTAAGAAGAGACTTCTTTCTAGTGGTTTGCCTTGTGCTAAAAGTATATGGATTAGCTCTTTCACTTGTACCTAGGTGTAAGGAACTGGGAAAGGTTGATGGCCTTGTTCTTCCACTTGAACATTGCAGTGGAAAACTCATAAACAATCAGACAGTTCTTTGTTTAAATTTAAAGTTGCTGAAATAGGAAAAGTATCTGAGTAAACAGAGTTTCTAATTGCATGAAGTCTGAAAACTGACATTTACGGAATGTATCATTAAAAATAATTTATGATGAGTCAGCTTCAGAGAAAAAAAGTGATTTTTTTCTCTTTGCTTGGCATTAGTCAGAGACATTTTTATTAATTCATACATTAGTGCTTAACAGATACATAGCGCTTTCCCGAAAAACAGATTTTTTGTAGGTGGCAGGTTCATCAAAATTCAGTTGGGGCACTTTAAATGACCTGACTACAGAATACTTTTAGTATGTTCTATCAAAATCAGATCTGTCTGGAAATGTTTCAATGTCCTGATATCACATGACCTTAGATTGTAACCCTTCTGTAAACTGAAAGGAGTCCTGATGCTCTCCACACTTCAGCCTTCAAACAAATCTGTAGATAAGGTGTTCCTGTAAACAAAGATGATGAAAGAGCATAGTCACTGTAGAGTCATAAATTTGTTGAGTTTTTTGCATTTGGTTTCATTCCTCAGTATGTTGCTGCTCACAGAAAATGATAGGACCTCCATATAGCTAAGTTAGGGCAGGATACATTTTCAAAAGGAAGTCACAGAAGGACTTCTAATGCTATTTTGACTACACAGCCTGTTTATGCAACTGACTTTTCCTAAAATTGTTTAGATCTCTATGCGTTAAGGAAAACAATTTAAAAATTATTTTGTTGGACGCGTTCAAATTCTTTACATTTCCTAAATGTCATGTTGAGGCAAGCTCTTTGAAGTCAATTCATGCAATAAACACGTTTTGTAATGCCATGCCTTATTTTAAAGTCATTGACAAGAATACTTCAAACATAGACAATGAAAGGCAGTTTGCTGTCTTCTGTCTTCCGCACAAAGGTGCACACATGGCTTCACACGAATCACAAACCCAAAAGAAAGCTCAGAGCAAAACCTGTGTTTTGATTTGGAGAGCACACAATGGCTTTGTTATAAAAAACAAGTGGTTGTGGTCTTAGCCCACTTATGTGTTTATTCTACCCATTCCAGCACTCCTTTATGGTCTGTGTTCCCCCACAGAACTGCAGCTGGAGATTTTGTTATCAGGAGCCTCTGGATACCCCAGTGCTACTAGACAAAGGCATAAAACTCAGCGCTGCTTCCCATCACCTTACTGGTCCTTTCTGCTGCTTAGCGTGACATATTTTAATGGTGTTATTATAAAGGATTTATCTGTAAAACAGAGGAATGTATGGTATCATTTCGGTTGTCCTAAATTCTCAGAGTTTGGATTACTCATGGCTTCATTTATTTATGCCATTGAACAACTGGTTATATCAGTCCAGGCAAAATTGTCTAAGATTTACATAAATTATTTTCTAAGAGTAAAGAGCATTAAAAGGAATCACAAATATTCTAGGAAAGACCAAAAACTTAGCAGCTCTCTGGACTTGCTAGGTTAGAACATAAGACTGTGCCTCTTGGAAAAAGTACTATATCTAATTGCATAAGGATTTTCATAATGTTAAAAACCTGTCCTTCACTTGTGGGTTTATTTTTTAGTAATTCCTTAGACAACAAAGGAAATTCGGAATGTCAAAGGCAAAGCAGCACTGATTTTGTAGACATGTCCCTTGATGCCTTTTATATTCAAGGTCCATAAATCTTCTGTAGGCTGACTGATCTGAAGGGCAGCTCAGCAAGGACCCATTAGCAGCTGGTGATAAAAACCACCAGGACATCATTTGGTACCTCAGAGCTCACTTGTCACTGGCTGCTGTTCTTGCAAGTGTGGTGAGAGTGGTTTAAGCCTTGCTAATTCCACTGCTGATTACTAGAATGCTGCTGCTGTTTATAGTACTTAATTTGTCATATACAGTCCATAATTTGTCATGTACAGTCCATAATTTATGACTGTTCCCCCGTAGTACCACAATCAACCACGTTCTGCCTGATCTCAGGACTCACTAGAGAGCTGTGGGCTGTGAATCAGATCTTTAACTGGTGGGTATTACTCTCACTTCTGGTTAAGGTTAACCAGGTCATCTATTGAGGGGAACTTAACCAGACACAGTCACATTACTATAACAAACCCCATTCTTCAGAAATAGAGGAAAGCTGCTCTCCGATTTCAGAAAGAGCTGAAATAGAACAAAGTCCTGCAAGTAAAAATAAAAACTCAAATAGTAAAAGGAGTTCTTTAGTAAGAAAAACTGCTAATAAGAAAATAATCAGTATAAAAAGAAATATCAAATTATTTCCTCTCAAACAAGACGTGGTTTTGTTAATTGGGATTCTCCTAAGTTTTCACTTTAAAACTTTACATAATATTTGAAGGTAAAATTATGATTGATTACCACAGAGAAAGTTAACTTCTGTCAAAAATAGTACAGGAGGAAACACTGCATGGGAAAACCAAAACCTTCTGACATTTCTGTTGCTTGGATATTTTTGACACAATTTTTCTGGAAAGTCAACAAAGACGAAAGTAGCCAAAGCTCCTCCATTTTGAAGTCATAGAAATATTGCACACTTCTAAATAAGTTTAAGACTTCTAAGATTTTCGACATAGTCTAAAATAAATATAACACCAGCTGCAGCCTTACTAGAGGCAATTCTTTTACCCCTCTAACAAGAACCAGATCAAGGAATAAATGCAAATTTTTTTACAAGTTTTCTCCTTCTCTGTTTCTGCTCCATTATATCACCAGGTATCCCTTCTAACAACTTCAAGACAGTTGATTTTGTTATTCTGGTTGACAAACGGTATGGATTTTCCAGTGTCACTTCTTTTTTGGGTAAAATGTTTCAGGAACAGTCATTCAGCTGCTCTACCTCCTCACGTTCCATCGTCATTCTTTGTTCTTATTTAGAGCTTCCGCTGTCTCAAGTGCAGAGGTCTTGGTTATTTTGAATTTTGAAATTATAATTTTCTTTTTGGGGTGTTCTTTTAAGGCATGTGCATCAGGTATGTGTGATCCCTGCTTACTATGACATCCTGGAGTGGTTTTTTTAAACTCAGTTCTCCCTTTACAGTGAAATATTTAAATTATTTTAGATCCTTTATGCAAACACACTGATCTTGAAGCTTACAGCTTCAGCAACAGACCTCTGTGCAACCCATGTCAACCACCCTTATTTTATGGGGAAGGCACTGATCAGTGAAGGAAGAAGACATGCTTTCCACATATTTTGCTGAAGGTTCAGGGTTATTCACAGTACAGCCACTACCCTAAAAGATGCTCCAGATCTTCATTTTACATGGAGAAGATGAACAAAAAATAGAAAGGAAAGCATGTAAGAGAAAAGATACTTACTGTACACTAACTGCAATTCCTTGAGAAAATTTCCCAAGAGGCAAGGCTGAAGTTTTGCTGTGTGAACCTTCTCCATCTGGTTTAAGTAACTGCAGGAACCTGTGTCATGATTCTTTACTATGAAGGCTGTAATGACAAACAGTGAAAGGTGTCTAAAACCATGACCAGATTGGGAACTACCTCTAGGAACAGAATTATTCTACCAAAACAATGCGTGTGCCACAAGATCAAGAAATGTGGCTTAAGTGGTGTTGGTACTTGAACTGTAGAAGTTAATTTCAGAAAGTCATTTTTAGGTCCCAGAAGTCTGTGCACTGTTATATAAAATGAAACAATATCTGTCCTGAAAAGTTAACATTATAATAACAAAACATTGAGGGAAACATCCTTAGGCACCAACTCCAAGAGGGAAGTAATACTGAAAATCTTGATATCATAAGCAAAGAATCTTTAGGCAGGCTTTGAAATAGTTTAAAATGATTGCACAGAATAACAAGTAGGAAAAGTAAGAAAATACATTTGTGTGCTCTTTATAGCACTTTGCCTCTCTGACAACTCTGTTTCTCACAACCATGGTAGCTTAGAGTGTGTTTAAGTAATTACTTGAAATTGAGTTGCTTATTCTATCTCATCTCATGTATGACTGTGCACGCTTCAAGAACATTGCAATTGCAAGAAGAATATATTAAGGTAGTCCTTACCCTAAAAAAAGTCCTACCAATTATCAGTAGGCGATTGGCTCAGTTAAGAATTAGACATCTTTAATGTGCAGAATAAAACCTACAGTCTTTTTTATTGCAGTGTTAAATCTGCAGTTGGCAATTCTTCTGTCTCTTAGTATTTCAATGGCACAAGTGGAATCCTTCAGCAGACACTTTGTATTATTATCTTAGCATGGTGAATAATTGCAAACATCAAAATCAACACTACAAAAGGAAGTATCTTCAGAAGATTTCAAGAGCCTTCTAGGTAAGTACACAAATGCTCACAGTAAGTTGTAGAAATGGCTACTGAAGAGCATATCTGCATGATCAAAGTCAAAAGCTTTAACAATCAGAAGACTGCCTTCTGTATTTTGACAGCCTTCGATTTGTCTATGAATAATAAAATTGAAGAAATTAGTTCACATCTCTGTCAGTTAAGTGGATTTATAGCTGGTAAGACACAAACACTGATGGAGATAAATAAGAATATGTTATGTCATTGCATTTCATATTTAAAATTTAGCGATACTTTGAAATCAAATGCGGCTTCTTGACAGTGCTGTCATTAGACATTTCTAGTGTCTGCTTGGCACTCTGAACTGCATGCTGTGCAAGGTTCTGTCTCAAAGAGGTGTGTACAATAGCCTGCATCACATTCATAGAGTGAACACGCAAGTGTCTGCTCTGTGAAGACTTTTTATTGTGATGGTCTATGATGGGCACACAAATGCTTTGCTTTCTCTTCATTTAATAGAGCAGCAATCAGACAGACTCACTCCAGTTCCTTTCAGTTACACAGTCATGACCTATGTCACATGTCTCTGGTTTTCACATTATTTACCCACCTGGGACTACATGCTTTCTTTAAACAGTAGGCTATTTCTGAGCCATCCAGCACAGATACAGGACTAAACAGAGTGGTCCCACAGTTATTTCTGTGAAGGATTCCAGAACCAGCTGCCCACCACAATTGTCTAAAGGCTTATTTTGGAATCATACATCATGCAAATGCACGTCGCTCAAGGAAATTATGTCCAGTAACTTTGGTTTTTTGAAGTTGATAAGTCTGCATTTCCTGCTCTTCTCCTCCTCCTGTAACCTCAGAATACCTGTGATGTATTTGTAGTTCTGCATGTGCTAAGAGTGAAATGACACTGCATGTTCTCGTGAATTCCACAAGAGAGGATGGTGTATGGGTCCCTGTTCTATGATACTTCAAGGGGAAATCTCAGGAATTGCAAGCGATAAAAACACTGCCTTCCATTTTCCACTTTCATTATCATCATAAGTTCCCACAGTGTGCCATAAATTTATCTTTCAGAATGCCTCACATTGCCTGTCTTTTCCTGAGATTTCTGCTTGCTCGCTTTTTCAACAGTCCCTCCCTGTCTGGGTTTTCTACAGCATTCTTTTGCTCATTTTATAGCAAATATACAGAAAGATTTAAATATTGTAGAATCTTTATTTCTGTCCTGGGTGATACTCTGAGGGATGAGCACTGCGTGTATTGAGATAATTGCTTGTCCAGCCTTTTAAATTAAGATTAAGTGATCTCACTGGGAGCTGTTGTGAAAATATTTTCCTGCACTTAGGACTTGAGCAATCCTTACCCTGGAACAGGCTTGAAGCACACGTGATATCCCAGGGACCTCACCTACAGTGAAATACTGAGCTCTGTAAGCTCAAAAACTTACACAAGTACAAAGTAGCTTGTTTTGATCAAAAAAGTTGTATGTTTTTATATATATATATATATATATATACATATATATAAACAGAGGAGAAGTTATAAGCTTGGAAACAAGACATGTTTTGCTCCATTGCAGGTCATTGATCTTCACTGATTTTGGAATTCTCTCTTCAGTTAAAAAATTTGGGAATATTTCCACTATAGTTTTTAGTATGGCTAGGTAAATGAAAGCTGATGTACAGCTAAAAACTACAGATTTGTGTGATTCTAAATGCAAAAACATTTACAAAATGCTTGGAGTGTTGCACAATCCAACAACTTTTTTGGAGTGGGTGCCACAATATAAGAAAGATATAAAGATATCCGAGAGTGTCCAAAGGAGGGTTATGAAGATAGCGAAGGGTGTAGGGGGGAAGCCACACGAGGAGCAGCTGGTCACTTGGTTTTTTCACCTTGGAGAAGAGGAGACTGTGGTGAGAGCTCATTGCAGTTACAGCTTCCTCATGAGGGGAAGTGGACGGGCAGGCACTGATCTCTGCTCTGTGGTGACCAGGGACAGTATCTGAGGGAATGGCCTGAAGTTGTGTCAGGGGAGGTTTAGGTTGGGTATCAGGAAAAGGTTCTTCACACAGAGGGTGGTTGGGCACTGGAACAGGCTCCGCAGGGAAGTGGTCACGGCACCATCCTGGTGGAGTTCAAGAAGCATCTGGACAACACTCTCAGGCACATGGTGTGATTCTTGGGGTGTTTTTTTAAAACATGATCTATAGTTTGAAATTGTTGCCTCTTTATAAAGACTTTTCAATAAGATGTGAGTAAAACGTAATGTCTTTCTTTCCAGTTTTAGGCATTTTTGAAATATCACTATATCATTAGCTGAATACATTTTTTTTTAATCCTAGAAATAACTTTTGTGCCCCAGAAAAATGTGTATCAGGATTTTTTTCCTAACAATGTAGCCATAGAGAAGACTACAGACTAGACAGGAGGTCTAAAAGCTGAACGTATTTATATACTGAGAGGTGTATTGAAAGAATTGTTTTGCTTGTTCCACTGCATTTTAAAGCTAAGCAATTTCTGTTTGCAATCAGCAATATTTTTTTGGTAAATCTACCTAGTGTTTTGGATGCAGATATGAGCCTGTCATACCCATGATTTGAGATACTAACATGCAATGCATCTGATTTTTTTTATTTTCTTTTTCCAATTTTTGTCTGTTGGTGGGTTGAGTGTTTTTTCCAAAACAGAATTCGAAGGGAGTTCTATATGCTCTTACATGACTAATTTCAGAGTTGTTTCAGGAGACTGGTTTCAACAAAACAGAAAGAAAACTTGTGTTGGATGTTCTTTCAATACCACCCTAATTAATATTGTCAATCTGTTTGCAGGCTTGTGTTGGTATAATATTGCCTTGGCCTTACAGGATGAGGAAAGACTAGAACCTGAATGAAAAATTCAATGAATAGGAAAAATCTTTGGTACTTTTATATACTAGAGATTTTTTTAAAAATGCTGAGCTTGCTTTGCACGTAGAGTTTAGGGATTTTTCCTGCTTAATAGTTTAGTTTCAATGGGATGACCTTGAAGAAAAGAAAACCAAATTTCTAGTTTATGTAGAATTATTTGAATTTTACACTAAAAAAACAATGCTAGAAATAACACATTGGTATTTCTTTATGGTTTGGTTTCTCATGAATGCATTTGCCATATAAATTTAAATCAATTCCTATGATGGCTGTGATTAGGAAAGTAGATTAAATACAAGAGTGAATGGAAAGAGAATGAGCAGTGTGTGACATCTTCAGGACATCCTGGAAGTGACCTTGTGGATAATCTGCAAGCACTTACTGAAAGTGAGTCAAAAAGAGGTCGTGTGTGTGTGTGTATATGTATATATACATATATAAAAAAAATTATATATATATATATATCAACCACAATTTGTTGCAATGTAGTGATTCTCCTCTAGTGGAATGAGCACAATTTCCCAAGTGAGGCATTCAGTGTTTGAGTCCTGCATAACTTAATGTTGACTTGTTAACTGGATTAGCTGTAGAAATTTTACAGCTTGATCGATTTAAATCCATTTTCAGTTTTCATGAGAGACAGTTGTGGAACTTGCTTTTCCAAATAAAAAGTTAATCTAATAAATTGACCTACTGTGTCACCTAAGATCTATTGCACTTCTATTATTTATTAGAATAGAATCAATATTTCATCTTCAGAAAGCAGCAGGTACTTGTATTATACATTTCTAGGCA